>CM041778.1:95690677-95715651 GCA_023374045.1 Limonium bicolor
CTTCAGTGCCTGAAAGGAGGCCTCACTGCCTCTGTCCATACAACGGGCTATCCTTCTTCATCAGAGAGGTTAAGGGCTTGGCTAGCCTGGAGAAATCCTTCACAAAGCTCTATAATAGCCAGCCAACCCAAGGAAGCTCCGAATCTCAGTCACTGAGCGAGGTCTGTGCCAGCTCTTTACCGCCTCAATTTTAGCTGGGTCCACTGGAAACTCCCTCAGCTGAGATCACATGATCAAGAAATAACCTTGTCCAGCCAAATTCGCACTTGCTGAACTTGGCATAGAGTGTCTCTCTCTCAGAGTCTCCAAGACTGTCCTCAAATGCTGCTCATGTTCCTCTTTGCTCTTGGAGAAGATCAGAATGTCGTCTATGAATACGACCACTGACTTATCCAGCTGGGCTTGAAAGACTCTCTGCATCAAATCCATAAATCTCGCCGGTGCATTGGTCAGTCCAAATGGCATCACTGTGAACTCATAGTGGCCATATCTGGTCCGGAAGGCTGTCTTCTCTATATCTGTCTCAGCTACAGCTATCTGATGATACCCGGAACGCAGATCAATTTTAGAGAACACCTTAGCTCCCCTCAGCTGGTCGAACAAGTCATCGATCCTGGGCAGTGGGTACTTGTTCTTGATCGTGACATTATTCAACTCCGTGTAGTCAATACATAATCTCATGCTTCCGTCCTTCTTCTTGACGAACAGCACAGGAGCACCCCAAGGTGAGACACTGGGTCGGATGAAACCCTTATCTAGTAACTCCTGCAGTTGTTTCTTCAATTCCACCATCTCCGCAAGGCCCATCCGATAGGGTGCTTTGGCAATCGGTCCTGTACCAGGTATGAGGTCGATGTTGAACTCAACCTCCCTCAATGGTGGTAGTCCAGGTAACTCCTCCGGAAAAAACGTCGGGGTACTCCGACACAAAGGTACGTCACTCTTGAACTTTGGATCTGTCCTCAGATCCTGGGCATAACAGTAGTAGGCGGTCGCTCCCTTGGACACCTCCTTCATCAGGGATAATGCCGATATAACCTTCACAGTCGGCTGCTTGGGCTGCATTCGGTATGATACTGTGATCCCTGTAGCTGACTTCAAGAGGAGGCGATGCTCTGCACAGTGAAGCCTACCTCTGTATCGCTGTAGTGTGTCCATGCCCACAATTATGTCAAACCCCATGCCAGGGAAGACAATGGCATCAAAGAGGAAATCTGCTCCCTTGATGCGTATATTCAAGTCCTTACATTGCTTACTGCACTTGATTAACTCTCTGGATGGCAATAAAACTGAGCAGTCATGAATATCCTCTGTGGGGGCATCTATCTTAGCATGGAATGCCTGGGATACGAATGAATGGGAGGCTCCAAAATCAAACAGAACAGTGGCTTCCACCTTATTAATTAAGAACGTGCCTGAAACCACAGAGTAAATTCTAAGATTCTCTGGCATTACTTCCAAGGTAATAAATCAGGCTAGTAGTTATACCTGTGATGACCATCCCATTGCTCTTCGCTTGAGCCTGGTTCAACACAGTCAACCTGATCTCTGAGTTCCCAACCCCTACAACGACGAAACAAACTCATAAGATTTCCACTCTTATTAAGGTCTTCGTGAGCATTTTAATGATTACAATGTTGAAATTGCATAAATTACAAGGCTAGATCTGTCTAAAGGTCAGATTTATACGGCCAGGTTTCATGTGGGTCTGGTTGATGATGGATGTGGGGGCTGTGTGGGGCTTAATTCTCTTCACCCCATGGTAGATAAGTCTGGCTGCTCCCCCGAATATCAGCACATCACCCGACTTCAGGAGGATCTTTGTAGCGAGATCCATTCTCTTCTGATCTCCAAATAGGAACTCCGCATCGTCTCCAAGTGATATGGACACCACTGGAACTCCTCTGGTGATGGACTCCAGAGACTCGTCCCTATCCTGATGCATTCCTAGCTTACCTTCTTTCCCATAGAAGTTGATGATGCACACGTCTGAGGTTAGGTCTGGGACGGGCTCATCCTCCAATTCCTGGGCCGCTTTAACTGCAGCCCCGATAATGGTCTGCAACTCTCCTGGAATTGGTGGCACCTCCACCTCTTCATAGCTTCCAGTGGTGTGGTCCCACTTCTTACCTAGGCACATGATCTTTACCTTCATGGTCGCACCGTTCTTGAAGGTAGGGGTGTAAAAGTTTCCTCCTTTCACACCTAATTCTCTGATCTTGAGGATCAATGCATATTGGTCAGCTGGGGTCAGAAATTGATAAGTGTCCAAATGAGCATGATTTATAGGTGTATTTCATATATAATATTAGCACTTTTCTTGCTCATTTCTCCACTTCGGTTAGTTTTCCTCTAGTTTATGTTTTATTGTTTATCTCACAAATTTATTGGTTTAACATGAGGAAACCAAGCTGGGAGTAAAGTAGATAAAGAGACGAACACATAGACGCAAACGGCTCAGAAAACAGACTTATAACGAAGAATGTAGAGCCGGTCAAACAGAGGCACGCGAGAGTCACGCGGTGGACTGGTGCAACCGCCCCCCTAAGTCGCGGACGTCACAAGAGCAACCGCCGGGCGGACGAGGCTGAGTCAACCGCCACTTAATGGGCGGTGAAGGAGGCGGACGTGAGAGCAGCAACCGCCTCGCGGTCAACATAGAGGCTACCGCCTCTTAACTCGCGGTCACCACACAGGCAACCGCCTGGCGGACAGCATAGAGGCTACCGCCTCTTAATCTCGCGGTCAACACAGTTACCGCCACTTATTAGGCGGTACGAGCAGGCGGACACCAATAACCGTGACTAATTATCAGTCGCGACTATCTTCTTCGCGCCGTCGTCTGCAACTCGCCCGACTCGCCCGCAACTTATCCATCTACTCTGCACACGCTCTGTCCCCTGCAATCAATGAAGGAGCAATAAATGAAGCACTCAGACTGCAACTGCAATCAATTAAATACGTACGGATCTGCCTCCTCAATTCTCTATATAAACCCAACACCATTACTGCAAAAAAATGTACAACGTACGACCAGAGGCTGAAGAAATCACAAACAGCTCCACACTCCATTCTCTTCCATTAATTCCTCCCGTATCACACACTCTCCATCTTTTATTTATTTTTACCATTTCACCTCATTCACGTACGTACTCAAACAGAAGCAGTAAATTACAAAGAGAGAAAAGAGCCAGGCGAGTGCAGACCCGTTATTCGCAGGCAGTTCCTGAGTAATGAATATTTCAGTCTCTACTC
Source organism: Limonium bicolor (assembly GCA_023374045.1). Lineage (NCBI taxonomy): Eukaryota > Viridiplantae > Streptophyta > Magnoliopsida > Caryophyllales > Plumbaginaceae > Limonium > Limonium bicolor. The sequence continues at coordinate 95,693,933 of CM041778.1, forward strand.
TGTTTTTATTTCTGTCAATGTCTGAGTAATCTCATAATTGTGCTTAGGATGGGTGTTTAACCCAAAATAACTCAGCGTTTATAATACCGAGTTTGCTTATAAATATTTGTTTTGTCTCTCTCTATTATTAAATGTTTAAGAACTGATCATTTTTACTCATTTTCGGTTTCTCTAATTTCAATGATTTTGTAAAATTAGAGAATAGACCACAAAGAGAGACAACGTTAGATATATTATCTCCTTGATTAGCAGATAAAATCCATCGCTGTTATAAAAGAATTCTCACTTAAAGCTAATTAATGATTTTAGACTTTTTCTGATTGTAAGAAGTTTAATGAATTAATTAAGAGCTGTCCTTATCTATGATTTAGAAAGGCCACAAGATAAAATTCTTAACAGACAAATAAGAGCAAACTAGGATTATAATTATTATCTGAGTTTATTCGGGCGATTACACCTTCCTTAGCACATTTACCATCCACTTAATTCACAACTGTTTTTACTGTTTTTATTATTTTTAATAATCCAACAACAATCAAGCTTGCCTCCGGCTAAACCCCTTTTACAGTTTTCTTTTAACTACCTAAACTAGGATAATTGAACAATCTCCTTGTGGATACGACACTTGTTTTACTACTACGAATAGGTACACTTGCCTAATAGTTTGTTATAATTCTATATTAATTATAGTGTAGTTTTATCCTAACAGAAATTCTCGTAATAAGACCATCCCAGGCCTCAATATCTCACACTTCTCTGGTGGGTGTGGTTTGGCCTCAAAGGGAATGGTGGGTGTGGAAATAGGCAGTACAGAAAGCAAATATCGAAAGCTGAACGAAAACAACAATTGCCATTAAGTAAAACAAGTCAAGGTTCAAACTGGTCTTAGCACAAAGATGTAAAAGAAAGAGGGATTTATAGTTCATCCCTTTACAATGTAGAGGAAAAATTGCTTGAAGAAATTAAGTGGAACGAAGGTCTAAGCTTCTTCAGTAGGAAAGTAGTCCTCACCAGGTGAGCTCGGATCATCACTAGCTGATTCAACACGGTCCACCAGGTTGAGAATTGGTGCTTTGCCCGGCCTTTGAGGGTAGCTCTGGGCAGGGCGGTTGGTAGATGGTCCTGCACCTCCTGTGCCACCTCTACCTCCTCCTCCGGCAGCATTTGTAGCTGGGGCTTTAGCCGTCGACCCGGTGTGTGGCTTGTAACTCTTGGAGTCCGGGTTCAAGAAGCATTCGAACCCCCTGTGCCCCTTCTTACCGCAGTAGTGGCATTCTACCAGGTTCCCTTTACAGTCCTTTCCTGGGTGATCCTTCTGGCACCACCTGCAGAAATACCTTCTCACCGGGTTGTCTCCTGTTTCAATTCAAGGTTAGTAATGTGATAGCAAAATAAAGCTACATTGTAGATTCTATCTTTTCTCACCCCTAGGTGGCTCATAGCGGAGAGGCTTAGCATCAGCATGGGAAGGAACGATGGCCTTCTCATTCCCTCCCTTGAAAAATTTTCCCCTCTTCTCATGATTCTGAGAGGATCCTCTTCCATTTCCTCCTCCATTATCATTCCTCCTCTTCCCTAGCACAGAATCCTGGTATGCGATGGTGGTTTCGCAGTCATTCGCATCATCAGCTAGTTCCTGTCGTTACAGCACGTGTTAGTGGGGAATCCAAGCATGCTAGAAATTTCATAGTCATATTTTATACCTGTAAAGTCTTTCCTCTGGTGGAACCGATCATATTCATGATCCTGAAGTCCAAGCCGGTATGGAATTTGTCCACCAAATACCTCGGAGCGTAAGCCCCCTCGCCAATGACGGCAAGCAACTCCACAAACTTGTCATAGTATTCAGCAACAGAGGAAGTCCCCTGCTTCAACTGCTCAAATTCACTTCTCATCCTCTTCTGTAGGTAGGATGGGTAGAACTTAGCTCTCAGGGCCACCAGAAAAGCTTGGAAATCAAAGTTCGCTTGAGCGGTCAGCTCGGCTCTGGCTGTCTGCCACCATCGATGAGCGGGCCCTTGGAGAAAGTAGGCCGCTATGTCCACTTGGCGTTCTGCTGGAACATGTAGAGAGGTAAAAGCCTTTTGAATCTCAGCTATGTATTTCTCCAGAGCTTTTGGTACTGGCTGGCCTTCGTAGACTGGGGGACGAAGATCGTTGACCGCTTTCAACCAGTTAAACTCTCGTGGACCATTGGGTGGTGGTGGCGGTGGTTGAGGGATCTGAGCCTGCTGCTGAGCTAATGCAGCGGTCACAATCTGAGCTATGACCTCAGGGGTAACAGCGTCGGGTCCGTAACCACCTGGGGGTCCCGCTCCTCGTCCTCCTCTTCCTCCACGTCCTCCTCTTTGAGACATTTAGCTGCTAAAGGATGGTGTTTGTTGTTCAGATGTTGCGTATTAATTCTAGATATCTAAATAGTAACGCGCGAAGTGTTTCATAACTACCCATGGACGGTATGTAGTTAGTGTGTTCATGAGTAATGTAAGTAAGGCAAAGTATGGGGTAAGGGTAACGTGCCTTTCTGGAATCCTCACTTCCCAATTCTACCCCACTTCCCCAGTTTTAAGGGCACCTATATTCTAAGTATTTCACTCGGCTTGTTTTCTCGGGCTCAGAGCGTAACTACGCTCTGATACCACTTTCTGTAACGCCCCTATTTAACATAAATGCAGCGGAAATAAAGCACTAAGGCGATTACAGATCATCGGGTTCCAAACACCCGGCACCAAACCTCACCAATTACAACTTATGAAATTACAGAAGCTACGGTCTGAACTCGAGAAAACATCACATAAAAGTAATAATAACAAGATACAATAGCTCTCCAAAATTCCTAATTCCCATCCCATACACTCACTCTCTTCGTGGCCACCTGTACAACAATTCGTACCTGCATGATGAAACCAAGCAGCCCACCCCGGAAGGGGTGAGTCAGTTCCCTGGAATGGAACTGGTACAATCCTCATAACAGAAATTAAAACATAATCTTTAACAATATAGAAACTTAGAAAGAAACTCTTAAAAACCAAACAGAGGGACAAGGCACTTCAAATCACCAAGTCAAAGCAACAAGCAAGTAATAGAGATAGTCAACAATAAAGATAAAGTTAGTCAGTTAAAACCACACCAGGAGTTAGTGAACATCCCATGCTTAAGTTAGATTAAGTTCCAGTAAGAGTGGAAAAACCCAAGTAGTCACAAGGACTAGGAAAGGAAAGAAGAAATCCAAGAACTAACAACTCAAGGGTGGAATGAAACCAATTGGAAGAGATGGCTCGCTGTTGACTACGTCCGATAGGACAGGGGATATACAGCCCCTCGCTGTTTACAACGTCCGTCTGGACAGGGGATATACAGCCCCTCGCTGTTTACCACGTCCGATTGGACAGGGGATATACAGCCCCTCGCTGTTTACCGGTGAAGATGTGCGCACATCACAGCAAAGACTCAGCTCATGGTTGAAATGATATCCATAGTCGAAAGAAGAATTTACCAAGATCAACATTCCCATATTCCCACTAGATTAATAACTGCACGAGCGCAATACCAAAACACTCAGTCCTACAGAGTGCAGAAGCGTAAACCCTCAGCAGTTAATATCTAATGAGGTAACCAGATAAGGAGAACCAATGATCATGTGAATTGTACATTCAAGGACCAGTTAGTCACATCAAGCTGAGTTAGTCACACAACAGTTCCCTTTCGAGATTCATTCAAGCTCAGTTAGCGTTTCTCAAAACATTCCAAGAAGTTCGTCACCAAAAGTATCTGAGTACGAGAAATCGTACCTGGTATATGTAGAAGCAGCAACCAAACTTGAAAATGCGAACTACTTCCACTAATCACCTATAATTAAAGTATTCCAAGTATTGATTAGTTAAGGCACTATAATGCTACACATCCCCCATTCTTATTAGTCTATAGTTTCGTTTTACAGTTACTCCCTCCTAAGGATCTGGCTAGATCTCGTAATTAAATTTTTAATGTAAACTTATCTTACTCCATTTTCCCACTCCTGATTATAGGTTTGATTTAATTAATCCCTTGGTTACGATTGGCTAACTTACTTTGACACCTATTAAGGTTTAGGATGTGTATTTCCCCCTAATAGTCTACCTGGATGTCACACTAACCTTTAATATTTTTAATTGCCACGTAGGAATTAGGTTTATCCCAATTTTTCCCTCTTAATATGTTTCCCATAAGGAATGTTACTTCTTTTATTTACTTCTAATGTATTTATATATACACTTATATTTTTCTTAGGATTTATCCCAAAACATTCTTTAAGAAATTCTTATTGTATTTAATTATATCTAATATCTTTTAGACATCTCCACAACTGATATATGGTTTATAAAATAAAGTGTTTGCCCTAGTTTAATTAAGCATATTAATCTCCATAATAATAATATGTAGTTTAGTTTAATACCTCGATTTAATATAAGTCCCTATTTCATTCTTCTCATATAAATATATTTATGTGTAAACAACTTTTACTTCACCGAAAAGATAACACCCAAAATATTTATAAACATACTGATGTAAAATGTTAATTTAGGTTTAATTATTTTCCCCATCCTAAAAAGTTAATTACCCAACCATACTTTAATTTTTGGTTACATTAAAAACCTTATATTATAGGTTATTCTTATGAAAAACTCATAAACATAATTTTTAAACCTATTTACCCTTGCCCAAAAATTCCCAAACTTAATATATAATAACTATAACATTTTAGACATATTATAAAATTTTTATTCCATAAAAATATCTTTTTAAATCACCCAAATAATTCCATAATACCCGTAACTTGCAAAATTCATAACTTATGTTTAAAAACTCAAAACTCATATTAATTTACATCAAAATAAACTAGACTTTATAAGGAATCTATGGTTAAAATTTCAAGTCAAAATACAATCGGGAAGGCCATTAAATAAATCTAGCAAGTTAGGACTTTATTCTGGGAATAATATAAAAACTTATACTTATATTTTGAAACGTTTTAATCGTGGCCGTCCGTTTCTTTTAACCGCGATCGGGCGGCCCAGAACCCTCGAGTTCTTCAGCGTTCTCCCCCTTCCGACCCGAGTACTAATCACCCTATAACTCACAATCTACAGAACGAAATTCGATGATTCTTGTTCCTATCGATTCGTAATCAAATTCCGGTTCTAATGGTACCGATTTCCCCAATTATAATGCAGTATACACCAAGTTTCGAAATCGATTCGAGAGTTAGGGTTTATTTCGGTACAGAACTTAATTCGGTTGCAATTCCTACAAATTCTCCCATTGTAATGCATAATAGACTAAATTGGCATGTGGGTTTGATCGGTGATGAAATTTCGAATGGCATCAATGGAACAATTTGACCAGAAGCTTACCGGAATTGCATTAATCGGGGTGAAACCAAGTCGACAATTCTGGAATCGGTATTTTATGCGCGTTTCAGGTACGCCTCTTCTCGAATCAACTCGCACCAACTGAGAGAGATTCGATTCATGTAACCTATCACAATCCAAACTAGACATGTAACTCTAGATGCTAGTGGAAGAATCATTGATTTTGATGAACTAGGGAGAAAGTTATAGATCTCACAAGATCCGAGTTTACCTAGTTGGTTCAGGATGAAACTGGGCAGAATTACCGCCGTGATCGAGTGGGCAACTTTAGACAGATTTATCTCCCAACCCAGTGCGAATCAGCCTTGGCCATCAACATGAAAGTTATAGAGGGATTAGAGATCTTCAAAACAAGCTAAAGAACAAGAAATTTGGACGAGAAATGAAGAAGTTATGGCGTGACGAAGTTTACCCGTTTTCAGGAAAAACTGCAGTTCTGGGTTACGAACTCGCGAGGAGGCAACTTTGGATCAACTTTCCGATCATTGTAGAAGGAGTTAGATGGTGTGTGAGTAATGGTTGGAAAGAGGAAAGATAGGAGAATCGAATGAAACAAACGGCATACCAAATGGTGGAGTAGGGAAAAAGATATAGGTGTCTAAAGATCGACCCTCGACATGCCAAAACCGCTGGGAAAATCAAACGGTTAAGTGTCGGGTGCTGACTGGGCGCGACACGTGTCCTGGACACGTCAGCATCCTTCAAAATTTTGGCTCTAAACTTCAATTTATCATAACTTTGGCTAGGATGATCCGTTTTTAACGTTCTTTTTATCGATCTTCATGGTTTTTCATAACCTATTTATTGGTATAGGTTTCATGGCCTGGTTTGACCATTCTCAAAAAGTCAACTCTAACAAGGCTTAATAAGCTTTAAGGTTTCTAGAATCTTATATTGACTTTTATGTTTCAAAACAATGTTCCAACACTTCCTAAAATCTTTATAATATATTTGGAGTGTTTAGAAATTTTCCCAAGATTTATTGACTTATAAATCTTATTATTAAATTCATAATACTATATAATAATGTATAATAATTAGGGTTAAATAGGAGAAAACCCCTAAATAAATTCCACAATTCCATATAATAATTTAATATTCATAATTCCATATAATAATTAAATTTTTAATAAAAGAAATCCCCTAAATTAATTTAAATTAATTTAGGGGTATTTCATAAACCAACCGTGTTATAAAAGTCATCTCCCTTCAAATTCTCTGCGGTGTTAACCAAGTTTATAACACGGTTATTTAAAAAAAAAACCGTGTTATAAAACACTTTTATAACACGGTTCGGAACCGTGTTATAAAAACCGAAACTTTATACCTCCGCAGTATATAACACACCTATGGCAGAATCCAAAGGACATCATCAACATCTATGGCAGAATCCAAACAAACACACAATGAGCCACCGTAAAGTTAGAGAAACTGAGTAAGTCACGACTTCACTTTGTAAAATTATTTTCTTTTTTAATATCATTCTAACAATAATAACACACAACAGGAAAAATATCATTTCAAAGCACTCATGAATATTCCATGTTTGATTCGTTAGTAAAACTCGATATTATATTAGCCAATTATTTTAATTATCTTCCTTGTCCCATCGTAGAGCGAGAACAAAACATCTTTACTTTCCCTTTGGGTACCACACGCAGCTGTAACCCGGACCCCAACACGCAGCCAGGAATCCAAATTAATTTAATTATCTTCCTTGTCTCAACATGCAGCCAGGACAAAACAACTTTAATACTCTCTTTGGGTACAACTTGCAGCTCTAACTCTGACCCCTACACGTAGCCGGGAATCCAGCCTCGCCACTAAATCCTTAAGTGTGCAGACAGCCCCCCCCCCCCACCCCCAACAATACAAAAGGTTAAGGAGAAGAAATAGGGATAACTATGTCCTAGTGATGAAATACCCCTAAATTTCAAAAGACACATATTATATAGTTTATGTGTATATTATATAGTTTATGGATGATTTATATAACTTGCAAGTATATAAAATAGATTACGAGTATATATTACAGTTTGCAAGTATACTAAATATCTTACGAGTATATATTATAGTTTGCAAGTATACTAAATATCTTACGAGTACATATATGTAGGTTACGAGTATATTATTTAATAAAGATAATTCATTTTAATAAATAACACATTTTAAAATAGATCGGTTGTAATTTTTATACTCTTATTAATGATCCCTATGTTTATTTTGATTAATTTGGTATATTCATACAGTTATAACATTGTTAATATTAATGATATGATCTAAATCCTACTATTGATTTTACTATATTAAATAAATCAGTTCTGATTAATCGGGTTTATCCTTTGGTGTTTCCTGATTTTATGTAACACCCCAACCAGTGATCACACCACACTAGTAGAAAAAATATTATATAACACGCATTTTATAACACAGTTTTGTTGTAATGGTGCTATAAAATGTTTGACAATTCGGTTACATGATTTAACCGTGTTATAATATGTGAGATAAATATCGTGGTACTGGAGAAGAGGTTTTTTAACACGGTTGTATGTTACCCGTGTTATAACTGTCTTTAATACAACACGGTGCGGACGAACCGTGTTATAAACAGATCTTTATAACGCGGTTTTCTTTAACAACCGTGTTATATTGTCTTTAATTTGGGTGAAGGGTAGCTGCATCTGAATCTTTTTTTCCCGACCATCTCCTCTATTCTCTTCTTCAAATCGCCGCTTTCTTCCTCAATCTCCCAGAGCAGAAAATTCTAATCCCGTTCATCCATTACTCTCTTCTTCGCCCTCGTCGATCCCACACCCCTTTCCTCACTCTCTTCAAATCGTTGGCAAACGAACAATGTACCGGCTCTGCCCTGATTCACCCACTTCACTCCCGTTAATTTTGCAGCCAAACTGACAAACAAGGAGCATCAGCTCCAAGCTTCTTCAATTTCTTGACCCTACTGGCGATGAAGATTGGAGAACAAGGAATCCTCAAGTCTCTCTCGTTCTCTTCCCGATGGTGATTGTGCGACCTCACTGACGAACGAGAAACATTCACGCTCTGCTATCCATCCTCGTCACTTCCGGTAATTTTGCGAATCCAGCTGACAAACAAGGGACAGACATGCCCCCACCTCGATCTCTCTCGACAATCTTCGTCATCCCCGCTCCACCGTCTCTCATTCTCATTCTCCAAGTCGGTGCTGGCAAGGCAAAGAGCGCACCTCAACCTTTCTTCATCTTCTTACTCACGGTAATTTGCAATTTACCCGGCAAACAAGGAGTAGGTATGCTCTGTGCTCTCCTCTTTTCTACTTGTTGGCGATTACTGGCAATAATACTTCATATCCTGAATGTCTCCCATCGCACGATAAGTCTGAGGTGGGTTTTCGTGTTCGTGGGATTAGCATGAAACTGAAGTTCATCTTCAGATTCCAGATGTTGATCGTTTTGGGTTTTCTGAGTTTCTTCCTCTCGGTGTCACATGCTTCGTTGACTGTTTCTGGATTCAACTGAGTAGAGAACTGTTCAGTTCATTACAAAAATCATCCAATACCTTTTATATAAGGGGAACAAAAGGCGATTTCTACTCTGCTATGTTCGTATGTCCTATTCGATTTCTCTTCTTCTGCTTTGATTTTGTTTCTCTGATTTGATTGACTCTAAACCCTTACTGAACATTGTGGTTAGTAAGTTTCCACTCATGTTCTGGTTAGCATGTTGGACGGTCGCTTCCTTATTTTTACAGAGAACTCAGCCAACCCATGGGTAAGAATTGAAGTGTACCTACAGCCAGTCTTAGTGTATTCGTGTCGCTATTATTTTTGGGTGTAAGCTGGTAAGCGTCGTATTTTTAGTTTGCATTTGTTGTGTAATTTCCTTATACAGTTTGGTCTTCTTCATCCTGGTCCGATTCTGATGAGTTTCTGCAGTGAAAACCCTGTGACATGCATCTTTAACCCATTATCTTCGAATTGAAGCTTCCGCATCAATCAAGGTTGCTTCCAGTGGATTATGTTCACGCCTGCACAGAGATTTCGAACTTCACATTTTGACAGGCGTTTGATTACTTGGGCTCATAACTTCTCTGCTCTCATTCATTTGTTTATATTTCAGGCTAATGGGTTTAGTTCGTAGCTTTTCTTTTGATTCTTGACAAGGAATCCCGATTGCTCTACTCCGGTACTCTTCATTTCTGGTAATGGAGCTTCGAATGGCACTGGCTTCTGGAATTTAGTGTTGGGCTCTACGGTTGGACCAAAGCAGCAGAATTTAGTGCTGGGCTCTACGGTTTAACCACACTGCTTCAGAGAACAATGAGTTATGGTGAGATTTAAAAAAATATTTTGGCATCACTGAAGACTTCTTTCTATTATTATAAACTATGTTTTCGACTTGATGGACTTATTTGCATGGTTCTTGCAATTGTGGAGCAGTTCTACCTAATGGCTCACTGTTTTCTTTTTCAAGATTGACAATATCAATTCTGCTATACTTTTTAGAAAAGAACTGCTATTAGTATTGAGTTTCATCTATTTGGATTGTATGTTTGTCTACACACAAAAATTTTCAATTATATTTAGTTATCTGGTCAAGAATCGTAGCTTACTAAAACTAGGTGAAGAGCAACAACAACGTGAGTGTGATGAGATGTTGTGTTTGGAAAACAGTAAACATATATTCTTTGTTACACAATGACAATTGACGGGTTGTAGCGAGACATGGGGTTTCAGTTGGGTTGCTTTTAATGTGATCATCTATGCAATCTCGCAACTGAATTTTATGTTTAATAGAAGGAATAAAGCAGAGACACATCCTTGTGTTGTTACTTCATGAATGATGCTATTTCCTCCAGGCTTAGCTTTGTGTGGTTTACTTCCAACTACCTTCCACTATGCATTCTCAGTCTTTGACTTAAATTTCTGCTTTCCATTTTTAAAGTTCTTTGGCTTTTCTGAACTGAGTCAAAGAAGCCTCCATCAGTAAGATGGTTTGTTATGAATCGTTGGCTCGGTATATCATGCAATGCTCATCGTCCATACTACATTCGTAAATTTTTGTAGTTTCTCTGGAGGGGAACAAGTAGTTGTTTCGAAGTAAACAGACGGCCTGATCTGAATTGAGAGTGAAAAAGGAAAGTGCTGGTGTAGTTGTAGCTCAGAATATATACGAGGCGGCTGAGGAATTTGCTTGTTTATCAACAGCTTGATTGGGTCACTTTTACTTATCGGGATTGTGTTGCAATGCATGATTAACCTTCCTCAGTCTCTTTCATCACTTGGTAGTTTTGTGATGTATTCTCATTTTTGTTTTTAAGACTTCTTAAATATGCTTCAAATTCCTCTTGCAGGAGCAATGATAGAGTCCTCTTAACAGTTGCATGACTGTTCTGTAGAGCCAGAAAGAAGTAAGTGCTACAAAACTTCTTGCTCACTCTCATATGTCAGAATCAACCAGCATTTGATATCCTATTTTAAGTGAGTCTTTACCTCATTGTTCATGTAGTTAAAGGTTGCTTAAATATTTGGAGCAACTACTGGAAAGTGATGAATTCAGAGAGAAGTGACAGGAGGAAGACGATGGGACAAGAAGAGTAAGATGAAACCGGTAAAACATACTTCTGTATTCAGTATTGGACACCTATTTATACTAGTACAAGGCAAAATTACCGTTCTACAAAAGTCTACAATAAGGAAAGAAATAGTGGAAGGATCGACCTCAGCATATGAAAGGAAACTAGCCTATTTATACTATAATAAATGTGGAAAGATCCACCTCAGCATATGAAAGAAATCTAGCTTATTTAGATTGTCACCATCATTTACATGTTTTGGACGTTCTGAAACCTGTGCATTGCCGATCCTTTTAAATTACAAAAGAGAATCTTGAAGAAGTTTCATCAATCATGCTCTAGTTTCATTTCTGGAAGAAGCATGTGCAGTTTGGTTTCGTTTAGAAGCGTTGAACTGCTAATATTTGGGTATCGTCATTTACATGTATTTGAAATAAATCGACTTGGTATCTCATAAAAAATAAAAGTCATTGACTTGGTGTTGCTTTATTCCTTCCAGCGGGACAAAAGAACTCTGTTGATTAATTGGATGGAAATTAAATTAGTAACTTTTATGTGTATCAATTAAGTCCCCGTTTGTTTGTCAGTATCCCAAAGCGTCTCAAAGCATCCCATTACTCTTTATTCTCTCTGGGGCATTGTTTTCTCTTGAACAGCTGATATATTGAGCCATGCTTCTCTATAGCAGTACAACTAGTTATTACTAATTTCTGTGCTTGGAAGAAGGCCCTGGTGTTGCTATCATTGTGATATGTTACCAAGTTCTGTTTAATTTCCTAGGTCTTTCCGTTAAGTGTGTGTCCCAAGTGCAGCCTACTTATTTGATTTAGTCAAGCATCATTACAGATTGTTATGTTCTGGTTTAAATGCTTGTGGATGTCTTGCTCGGAAGTTACCCATAATTTGAAAAACTCTCCAAATTGTCATATTAATAATGCAAGGTTGTGCTTGGGACATTTGGCTTGGTTATTGCTAAATTGTTTTTTTTTTCTCTTAACTTTTTGCTGATATCAATGTGCTTATGGTAAAAGTTTGTAGTATAAGATCTGTTAAACTTAGCGTGTTTACCATCAATTTCCTGCTTCTGTTTTAGCTATAGATAGTACTTGACCAAGTGTCAATTATGAGATGTTTTTTATTTTGATTTTGCTGCTGTAGTGAGGATTGTTTTCAGCAGCTTCGGGCACTTTATTATGGTGTTTCACAATCGGTTTTTCTGCTGCTTATGGAAGTATGCTTGGAAGATTTCTTCTGCACTTTATGGGTTACATAACAGCATGCTTAGGCTCTGGTTAAGACACTATTTTAGGTGAAAAGTTGACCATGTTCACGGTTTAAAATATAACCTTAAATGTCCTAAAAATTTGAGCTGTTTCTGTCTCGATTTCAGTTCAAATTGAAGAACTTCTCACCATTTCACCATTATTACATTTAGCCTTTGCTACTCCCTGCTTCAGGTAATAACTGTAAAATGTTATTGTATCGTTTTGTTTATCTCGAACCTAATCACCTTGTATAGAACTCTTTAACAGTGAGGAAAGTCGATCGAATCATTTATAACTTGATCATTTATAATGCTTGTAGCTTGACATGGCTTTGACAATGATATTGGAGAATCTTCAAACTTGACAGGTCATCCTACTTAGGTACATTCTTTTCATCTTCTGATGGGATGATTCGTGGCTGCCTCTTAATTACACTTCACTGGCTTGCTAATGTTGTTTGAGTGCTTCTTTGTAAGCATAATGTTGCTACACTTCTAAAGTTATTACACTACAGTATTGGAGCTGCATTTTGCTTCTGTTTTTAGTTGTTATAAAATGCATATTTTGAGTGTTTAAAATCTAGATACCTAACCTATAATAAGCTATCAGTTATGATTAGGTTATGGTCTAATAATTTGCTATATTTACGTTGTTACATTGACCATTAGTTGTGTTGTTTTAAGAATGGTTTGCAATCTGTTTTTGCACTTTCGTTTGGAATGTATTTTCACTGCTGAAAATTGAAATTTTCTGCAACTGTCAAAGCTTAGACTAACCGTAATATTAAGCTTGTTGTGATCATCTGTCTTACAAATTTAATGTCAATGCACTAACCATGTTAAGGTTTGTTCAAGCGTGTATTTCAGCATTTCATTGACTATGTTTATGCTTCAGTTCTGCTTCTGATTAAGCCACATTATATGCCTGGTTGAACCTGCTTATGTGGGGCGTAATTAAGCCTTGTGTATCTGTTTTGAATTATGCTCACACTTCACTTGCTTGCTGCTGCTGTTTGAGTGCTTCTTTGTAAGAGTTATGCTGCTACAATTTAGAGTTAGTACACAACAGTATTCAAGCTGCATTTTGCTTCTGTTTTCAGCTGTTATAAAATCAAGAAACCTGACCGATAATAAGCACTTGATTATGATTAGGTTATGGTATGAAAATCTGTCTGATGTTACATTGACCATTAGTTCCGCTATTAAATGCATTAATTGTTATAATGATTAAGTTATTATTAGCTGTTGTTAAATGTTCCACTCCTGAATAATGCATTCACTATATTTCTATTTGAAGCTATTACTCCGTCACCACATTGCTTCATCCTCTGATGCACCGTAGTACACTTGAACACTTCTTAAATATCTCAATTATTTTAAATTTCAGGTGTATGGATTCTTTCACAATGTTTTCTTTACATACACTATGAAGGAACTCAACCTTATGAGAAGAGAATTGACAGAACTTCTGATTGGGCACCTTTAGCGCGTATGTACTTAAACTTTGTATTATACTAGTTGCTTTCTTGAACACTTCTAACTATATAATATACTTGTTCTAATATTTCTACTTGTTTCAAATATTAGGTGCATGAATTCTCTCATTATTTGCGAATAGCTACATCATGAAGAAAGTCGACCTTGTAAGAGAAGAATTGACACACTGTTGTATTCACACTTCTTATGCTTTTATGATACTTTTGAACTCATGTAATTATATAGTAGATTCTCTTTTTGTAAAGGCCTACATTCTCTTACGGAATTTTATTAGGTGTTTGAATTTTGTGAAATATATATACAAGGTGTATGGCAAATTAGTTCAGAAACTATTTGCAAGTTGGTGTGACCACACATATTCATGTGTAGGACGAGATTGATTGTTGACCGTATATTGGGTGAAACTGATTTTTTTTTTAAAAAAAATCATTTTTATAACACGGTTCGTATGAATAATGTTGTTATAAAACACAAATTTTGGTGGGTAAAGCATTTTATAACACGGTTTGCTAAACCAACCGTGTTATAAACGTCATCTCCCTTCAAATTCTCTGCGGTGTTACCAAGTTTATAACACGGTTATTTAAAAAAACAACCGTGTTATAAACCACTTTTATAACACGTTTGTATGAATAATGGTGTTATAACAACAAAATTTTGGTGGGTAAAGCTTTTATAACCGGTTTGCTAAACCAACCGTGTTATAAAAGTCCAGCTCCCTTCAAATCTCGGCGGTGTTAACCAAGTTTATAACACGTTTATTTAAAAAAACCGTGTTTAAAACACTTTTATACACGGTTTCGAACCGTGTTATCAAAACCGAAAACTTATACCTCCGCAGTATAACACGCCTATGGCAGAATCCAAAGGCATCATCAACATCTATGGCAGAATCCAAACAACACACCTGAGCCACCGTAAAGTTAGAGAACTGAGTAAGCAACGACTTCACTTTTAAATTATTTTCTTTTTTAATATCATTCTAACAATAATAACACACAACGGAAAATATCATTCAAAGCACTCATGAATATTCCATTTTGATTCGTTAGTAAAACTCGATATTATATTAGCCAGATTATGTTGATTATCTTCCTTGTCCCATCGCAGAGCGGAACAAAACAACTTTACTTTCCCTTTGTACCACACGCAGCTGTACCCCGACCCCAACACGCAGCCAGGATCCAAATTAATTAATTATCTCCTTGTCTCAACATGCAGCCAGGACCAACCTTTAATACTCTCTTTGGTACAACTTGCGCTCTACTCTGACCCCTACACGTAGCCGGGAATCCAGCTCCTCCACTAAATCCTTAAGTGTGCACACAGCCCCCCCCCCCCCAACAATACAAAAGGTTAAGGAGAAGAATAGGGATAACTATGTCCCTAGTGATGAAATACCCCTAAATTTCAAAATACATCTTATTAGTTATTTGTATATTATATAGTTTATGGATGATTTTATATAACTTACAAGTATATAAATAGATTACTCGTATATATTACATTTGCAAGTAATCTAATATCTTACGAGTATATTATAGATTTGCAAGTATACTAAATATCTTACGATAGTACATATGTAGGTTACGAGTATAGTATTTAATAAAGATAATTCATTTTAATAATAACGCTTTAAAGGTCGGAATAGTTGCATTGTAATTTTTATACTCTTATTAATGATCCCTATGTTTATTTTGATTAATTTGGTATATCATCAGTTAACATTGTTAATATTAATGATATGATCTAAATCCTACTATTGATTTTACTATATTAAATAAATCAGTTCTGATTAATCGGGTTTATCCTTTGGTGTTTCCTGATTTTATGTAACACCCCAACCAGTGATCACACCATTACCTCCTAACCCGTCTCAATTACCAACCATAATGCAGCTAGCGGAATTCAAACTACAACCGGGGGTGATACAATGCCGCTAGTCACCCACGTGACTAGCTAGGCCAAATCCAAACTCAAATACAACAACAATTACAATATCGGTCTGATGGGTCTTTATATACCGAGTACTACAATCCAAAGTACACAATCCATTCCTTGATCAATACTCAAAGCAAATACAGCTTCAACTCCTTAATACATAAATACAATAACCATGCTATACTATACCGAGTTTCTACAATCATTAAGTTGCCGGTAACAATTCGGCTTACAATTCAACACTTCAAATCATTACAACCTTCACTAATTACTACCCATGCTTACATAGCAACCCCGTCCTACTCTCGAACGGCGATCGGCTTCATTGTACCTGGAAAATTAAAATGGGGCCCCAAGGGGCTCAGCAAATTTACCGCATATGACTTCCGCATACCCCGCGTACTAGTGAGGGTACGCCGACTATTTGGTCAAGAGCATGCGATTCATTTAATTTCAAACAACATGCATACAACATACATTATATATGTACTTTCACACAATCAAGGTTCGGCATTGAACCCAACACTAACACACACATCAAGAGGTTAGTTTAATTTGTTCTTTTCTTAGGCTTGAGGGTTTCTACCTCGCTATGCCTTACTCAATTTCTCATTGTCTTACCCACTCTCGTGGGTACTCATACTCACCACCTCAACAAGTTCTACAATGCTCAACTCAATTCTCCACTCATCTCAAATTCTCAAGTCACAACTCAGTTCTCGAAACTCACTTACTCAATCCTCAATACTCAAGTTCCCAATTCAATACTCAATACTCAAGTTACATGTTAAGTCATTCTCATGACCTCCGGGCAGGGTCATACACAAGACCCACCACCGGGCTCAAATACAAAGGGGCTATACTGTTAGCTCCTCAAATTCTCAAATGTCCAGTTCACTACCGGACTACTCAAATTCCAAAACTACTCAATCTTATAGATTAGCCTAGAAGTATCTCTCTCTATATCCTCCATTAGCTTAGGGAATTCTCAATGTCAAGTATTCTAAGATTTAGGGTTTTAACCACTTATCGATACTCTCATGTTCGGGACATTATTCATTTTAGTCGGTTCCTCTCATTGGGGTTCGACTATATCTCTAAGGGGTTTGGTGATCCCTTACCATGCTTTACTTTACTCAAGGTTCATGATCTGAACAATTATCAATCCTCTAGGTAGAGGTTACTCATATACTTCCACTATTGTTTATTGTGTGGATTAAATCAATTCGGTTCTCTAACCGTTATCGGGAGGTTACTACTCCCGTATACTTTCTCGTGTTCAAGTGAGTTCATAGGTTTATGTTACCGTGTATTGGTTCAATAGTTGTAGTGTGTTTCCACCTTTTTATTAGTTTGCACTTGGCTCCTTCTAGGAGTCTCTACTCACACAAGACTCAACTATGAGTCGCGCTACCATACACATTCATCATTCAAACAATTCATTCACAAATCACATTTCATGAATTATACAAACTTTAAGTTCACACTACAAACCAACAAACACAATACCATACAAGCACCAACGAGGGCAAACAATTCGATTCGTGCATTTATCTTGTTAGGTGATCACAAAATCAAACAAGCACACAAATCGGGGTAACCAAGTTAGGATACAGAGCATGAGAAAATCATACCTTTCACCGGGGTTAACTTTACCGGGTGTTCTCACGTTCCTTGGCTCACACTTGTTCCTCGAATCTTATTCTTGAACCACTAATTACATGTCAAGTGGTTCAATTAATATTAAGGCGTTACGGTGGGTACATAATTGCTACTCCCGTACTTACCCTGTTATCCCGTTATTTCGGTTTAACTTAGTGTACTTAATTCCTTAACTTACTCACTCACTTCCAACACTTGTTTATACTTCTTAGGACCTTTATAAGTCACCAAACAACTCTTAAACATCATCTAAAACCAATACCATTCAATCCCCCATGTTTAGAACCCTTAAAAACACTCTCTGTTAAATTCTGGGGGTGGTCCGGGACTTGGTCCGGACCTAAGGTCCCGGACCAATGTTCTGATGCAATCTCGGCCTATTTTTACTTGTGGTCCGGGACTTGGTCCTGGACCTAGGTCCCGGACCAATGTCAATTTACACTCTCGGCTTAATTTTTGATGCGGTCCGGGACTTGGTACATATCCTAAGTCCCGGACCCTGCTAAAAACTGCTCTTAAGGTCATTTTTCAACCCCAAATCAACCCTTAATCCACCCCTAATCATTCTATAAACTTTCCCCAAGTTTCCTACATAATTAAACACCTCAAAACACTCCTTAAACCACTTCAAATCATTGGTTAAATCCACCACCCAATTCTTGCTCAAATTCAACAAACTCACTTTTCACATTCTTGCATTTTGCACTCTTATGCATTTCTAACTTCTCTTTTGTGGTTTAACATCTCCTACCACCTTACCAAATCATTATTGACCATAACCAATTCATTCCTAGGCAAGTTCATTAACTAAACCCAAGTACAACTCTCGTTTTTACTATTATAACACCAACTCTTTTTCTTGAAATTCCAAGCTACCAAGCTTCCTTATGCTACAGATTTTACACTCTCTTCTATCCATTCTCCTCCTACCATTTTAAGGCTATTAATCGACTCCACTCATCACTACTAACACTAGATTCCTCAATTTACTAAGTCACCTTAAAACGCTCATTTCCTATCGAAATTTCGCCATAACCTCCCCATAAACCTAGCATGTCCAAATTCACCATTCTCATCAATTTTCCATTCCTAATCTAGCCACACCCATAAGGGTCCTACCAGCGCACCATATCAATCCAAAATCTACCAGAATCTCTTCAAACACTATATAGCTTAAAGATCTTACTAACCACAATAGAACCACAAAAGCTTGGCACTTAAGCCCTCAATTCAAACACAAGTTCACAATCTCTCTCAAATTCAACGAACTACATTAATTCACATAATTTGGGTTCATTATCCAATTTAACCTTTCCCAATCCTAAAGCATTCAAAACAAAGTTTAAGGTAGATTTCTTACCTTAATTTACAAGTCTCTCCTTAATTCTCCTCTTGCTCCTCATCTTCTCAAAATCGGTCAAGTGGGGATGGAGTTTCCAAACTTCATCCCAACATTCAAGAAACACAAAAATAAGTTCAATTAAAATTCTAAACCCTTAGAATCACTCAAATTCAATGGAAGGGCTTAGAGCACAAAGTTAGGGTTTTACCTTTGGAGTGTTCAAGAGGGGTTTTCACCCATGAATCAAATGAAGAGTCCCACCACCATTGGAGGGTTGAAATGAAGCTCAAAAACAAGAGGAGAACAAGGTAAGAGAGAGAGAGCAAAAATCGGCTAGCTCTACAAGATAGAGAAAAATGAGATTTTCTTGAACATTTTTACCTTAAGAGAGAGAGAAGACTCCAAGCTACCCATTGGTGCTATTTTCTCTTCAAATGGGGAAAACCCATGGAGATGAAGTTCTTCATTTTTGGATTTTGAAAAGAGAGAAAGGTAAAGGAGGATGAGGGGAGTTCAAATATGTAATTTGTTTTGCATTTAGAGCTTGGATGAAGCTTGGGCAAGCAAGGAAATGGCAAGAAGCCATTGGAGAAGGATGAAGAAATCGTTCAGTAGAGGAGGAGGAGGAAAAACGGCAAAGAAGAAGAGAGGGAGGAAAGAGAAGGAAGGAAGAAATGAGGGAGGAGAGAGGGAAATTACTTTTTGTAACTTTTTCCCTTTTTGCTTTATTCTTCTTCTCTTATTTAATTAACTAGCTAGTAATAGAGAGGGCTGATCTCCTTATAAAAATTGGCCCCATACTGTTCATAATCTGGGAGCATTTTTTGTTTTCTATAGAAAACGCTCGTTAATTTACCCGATTTAGCACTATTCACAAACCGGGTCCGTTTTCCGGAATTTTCTCGTTTCTTTAATTTAATGGTTATTATACTCCCATTAATATTTATTTATAGTTATTTAATGAACTATAATTTTTACGGGTTCATTTGACCACTTAAAGTCACGTTTCGGGTTTTCCTCGAAAAACGTGCGCTAAAGCTTTATTAGCGTTTTAACTCATTATTTGAATCCATTTTCTTCGGGAATTGTTCCCATATATTATTTAGGCATTATTAAGCCTTTTAAATTGAAATACCCCGAACTTAAATATAGGGATTAAAATAAATCTAATACATAATTAAGGGTCTAGTGACGCCTAAGTAATATTGGTAAGGAAAAATAAATCCAAAAGAAATAAAGAAACACTTAAAAAGCGGGAAACGCTAAATAAGCGTTAAATAACCATAGGAGGTATGAAACCTCGGTTAGCGTATTGTAAGGATTCTAAAGGCTTAATTAAGTCTAAATAAATATGAGGGAACAAATCCCGAAACCTAACACGGATCCTTAAAATGGATTAAAATCACTAATGAACATTAAAGCGCGTTTTCGAGGTAACCGGGAAAACGTGTCTTTAAGCGGGTCAAATAGACTCGTAACAATTTTGGTCAACTAAATAATCATTAATAAATATTAGTGAAGCTTTAGGACCAATAAAATCAATAAAACGAGAGATTAGTAAAAACTGTCAAAACGGAAGTTGTGGGGTAGAAACATAAATAACACAAACTTATGTGTCCAATGTTGTAAAAAGGAATTCAAACCCACATGGGTTCTGTATGCTATCCGATTTGGCCCCCCTCTCTCACACTATTAGTTGCTTTTTTCATTTGCAAAAAGACAAAACAATAAAAGAAACATAAAGTAACATACTTACCTATCTCACAAGTCTCTCTCCTATCTTCATTTTCTTCTTCACGTAACAGCAGCCTCACTTTCCCTTTCTCTGAATTTTTTCCCTCCTTCCTGCGACAGCCATGGAGGCTTGAGAAAACAACACAACATACTCACCTTCTCTCCTTTGTAACTCCCTCAAATCTCTTCCAAAAATTACAAAATTATACCATTGTAATCCTCTCTTCAAGAGCAACAATTCCCTCTTTTCAAATCTGGAAAGGAGCACTTTCGTTTCATGGGTATGCCCCCATTTGGAGCTTCAAGACCACCATTAGAACCACTCATTCTCCTTGTCGTTTTGAGGTAAAATATTCTTGAAACCTCTTTGTTTTTCTAGCCTTATGGGCAAAACGAAATTTAAGCTAAACTCTTGCTTGCTCCTTTGTACTCTAGCCGATTTTGGCACTCTTGGAGGGTGAGGAATATTGTTCTTGAGCTATTCCAAGCATTACTCATACCCTTGGAAGGTATATAATTTCTAAACCCTAAAACCTACATTAAAGCTTGGAAGAATGATTAAGGTTTAGTTAGTGTATTAAAATGGTGTGTACATATGTGGGCTGTAGTGTAAGAAATTGGTTTACAACCGGTGGGAAGAGGAAAGAAAGAAGGAAGAAGAAAGAAGAAAGAAGAAGAAAAGGAAAACTAGAAGAAAAATAAGGTAAATTGCACTCTCTTGGTAGCCTTGTAAAATATATTGTATAACAGATTTTAGTAGCTCTTAATTTGTATTGCAAATGGTAATGAGTAGTAGTGTAATGGTAATATAACCAAAGGTTTTAACCTTTGAAAGACATGTAAAAGCTTATTGAACCTCGAGGGGAATTGATGTTGAGCGCAGGAATTTAATGATGTTAGTGTTGGTATGTGTGGAGAGCTTGGGTATATTAATGCTGTTTACCAGCAGGTGAAATGAGTGATGTTTTGTGAGCTAAAACATGTGGTGAGAATGTAAAAATATAAGGGAGACTATGTCAAAATTTACCTAGAAACTATAGAACTCAAGAACTAGAAACTAGGTGGAAAATTGTATTTGAAACAGATTTTGATTGGAGCTAGTAGGTGGGTAGTTTAGAGAGGTGTGTAATGCATTATAAGCCTTAGGAATGGCATTGTAAGAGGGCTATGAATGGTAGAAGTGGGAACAAAAATCTGTAGCAAAACAGTGTATGAGTACCTTGAATTTTAGGAAGAAAGTTGGTATGCATAACCTGGAAATGAATGAAGAACTTGAGTATAGTTATTGCAAATGGTT
>CM041778.1:95716151-96100248 GCA_023374045.1 Limonium bicolor
CTTAAATTGAAGCAAGAGGTTCAATGAAGAAGAGCTGTTTAGTTTAGGGAGGAGGTGTGTTGACTGAATAGTTGAGGTCCCAAAATGATGATACTGTAGGGTGTGTATACCGTTAAATGAACACCTTGGATACTCTGATTTGCTGCATTCACATGGTCGAGGCTATGTATACTGTCTTGATGAAGGAAAAGCTTTCTAATTGGCTTTTTGGGTTTTCTAGACTTGACTATGACACACACTATCATATGTCAAGTATTGCTAGCAAGCAGATTGAATTAGTGACAATGATGACTTTTTTCTATGATGTTTATAGTCTCTCATGTGTAGCACGTTGGCAAACAGCATAGGGCAGCAAAACAGAACATTATCAAGGCATAAACAAAGCCCTAGTTGCCCACATTGTGTAACTAGAAAAGACTGGTGTTAAATTGTCTAAAATTGTGATAGCGGTAAAATATTGCATAACAGAATAATAAAAAGACTGCATTATTGTTTGTACAAAATGAGTTGTCTATACTTGCTAATGAAATAGTAGCAGCAATTTCAGAAGCAAAGCTGGAGCAAAAATGCAAGTTTGAATCAGCTGTTTCTGATTGTACAAACATTGCAACAGGTGCTGGAAAAATTGGTCAAATCAAGCAAGAGAATACCTCTGTAAAGAAGCACAGAATACAGCTAAAAATGAACCATCCAACCATACCAAACACATGCTCAGATTATTATACAATGTAACAGAAGCAAAAGTGCAAACCATAGCAGCATGTACAGCAGTATATTTCACATTATACTCAAGCTGTAACAAGAGTAAGAAACTGTCAAAATCTAAGCAAATAACACTTCTGTAAAAGGAAGTGCAAAAATGAAAACCTACTCATAGAACAGTTCACATAATGCCTAGTTTAATGACCAACAAAACAGTCCTAAAAATGCAGTAATAAACTGTCTAGGATATAGCACTAGATAGCAAAAAACAGATAAAAAACGAGTATAATTCAAAAGATTATACGGCTGAAAATTGGACACTTTGAAGCAGCAAAAATCATAAGCAATTAAGGTTTGTAATCCTAGCATGTTCTCAGCTTAATATAGTGACATAAACAAGGCTTACAAAGCCAATAAAAAAACAACTTCAACTATGTTTATATATGGTGCCTTTAAACAGAGGCAAAAGCTAAAATAAAATTAGCATTATTCATGGATGAGAAACTGCTGAAATAGGTACCAAAGTTTGTCTTGCACGGAGAAGACAGATCTAGTTGGTTACACTTTATACTTGGTGGAATAAGGAAGAAAAAAAACAGCAAATTATATGAAACTAGGCATATGTCGTGACATATAAAGGCAATGACTTTTTTAAGGATCATGACCAAAAGAACTATTTGAAACAAGATAATCAGCAGCAAAGACGGAACTAAAATTGCATATCATTTCTGGCTCTAAGGACAAATTCAGATGCAATCAAGTTCAAATTGTGATTTCATACAGAGGCTGAAACTGAGGTAAAAATTGAGTATTAGTCAAGGTAACAAAATGTTCATAAAATAGTGTATGTTATAAGCAACATAACACTTAAAAAGACATCGCAGATGGTTTTCATAATTTTCTACAGCATGTACATCTCTTAACAGCAGTAACATGGGGCGTCAAAATAGGTTGATATCAAACATATAAGAAAACGAAGCTATTTAATAAAGACTCAGATTACTATTCGGTAGCTGCTTAAAGATGCTCAGAGTGGAAAAGTTATCTTTCGCTTACTTAGTAGTATCATCTTTTATAGCTTAAAGCGGTACTGCCCTAACTGCTGAGTCTCATCATCTAGTAATCAGAAGAAACTGTAGCCAGTGCTTACACACCGTTATCTCTAAACTTGCTGGGAGGTTGGTATTATCCGGAAGCAAAAAACAGAAGCGGCGACATTTTCTAGGAAGCAAGAAACAGAAGCAACAAGGAAGATTTTCTAGCATTATATTCTTTGTAAACATAGGTCTGATTGGTTTCTCGATCAGATTTTGCACTTAATATATGCTTATCTCACCACAGCTGAGTGCAACATAAATGAGCCGCAGTAGCGCTTAGACACCGGCACAAACAGAGAAGATTGGGCATTGTTCACAATATTAAACTTCCATAACAGGTACTCCCAATGTAATGAGAACAAAGGCAATTTAGAGCTTGTACAACACTATATTCTCAGCCCATACTTACCAACAAAACCTCATAGAGCGAGCATAGCAGATTAACTCAGTAACAGACCAACAACATAAGTCTTCTTCCCAGCAAGAATGAATTCGATTCAACAGGTAACCTGTCAACATACATAAGTCTTCTTCCCAGCAAGAATGAATTCCAGAAACATAAACATATTTTTTTCAGACTGTCAACACATAAATTCAGTAATCGACCAACAATATTTAATTCAACCATCAAACTGGTCAACAACCTTCGAAGTTAATTCTCTTACCATTTTTTTATGTAAAGTCAATTTCGTGATTTGGAATAAGTTGCGACACTTGAAGTACATATATATATTCAGAGGTTTCATGTGTTTTCGCAGGCAAGTGTTAGTCTGATTTATATAGGTCTCTGGAGATCGCAAAGATGACAATACATTGTGAAAAGAAAACAGAAGCAATGTATCCTTAAATTTAACGAAGGAAACCGCGCCAGAAACCAGAAGCATATCAAACCAGGAAAAAGTAAGCAACTTACGGGATGAAATCCCACCCATATCAAAACCAGAAACATAAACATATTTTTCAGAGTGAGGCGCTGATCGAACAAGAAGAGTAGCACACAACAACACAAATTGTAAGCAATTTATGCCCAAGGAACGAATTGGAGTCAAGGTAGTAGGGAACTAACCAGCAAACTGACCAAGCCAAACGCACTGCCTTCTCCTTTACACCTTTTGCATCTAGACCACAGCAAATTGACCACAGCCAAACGCAGCCTTCTCCCTTACGCCTTTCGCATCCAGACCACAACAAATTGTAGATAGATGGCCTCTTTACGCCTTTCGATTCCAGACAATGGTGCTAATTGTACCGCACTTTTCTACCGCAAACGTCGATCTTCAGGTTTGTGTTGTGAGCACCAGACGATTGTGAATTTGAGTGGTATAATTTGGCTATGACGGATAGGTTTAGCCATAGGGTTTGTGTCGATCTTCAGGAAACGATCGATGGAGCACCAGGGTGTTTGTGTCGATCTTCAGAAAACGATCGATGGAGTTATTAGACAGACAGCGATGGGGATCAAAGGAGCTACTGGTGTAATTTGGCAATGGCGGATAGGTTTAGTTCTCACGTGGGGTTTCAGTATTTTGGAGCTAGTAAGGTACTTACAAAGAATTAAGAGAAATTAATCACGGGGTTCTAGTTCGCTGGGCTGGCTTTCAATTTTTTTTTTTTAAAAAATTGTTATCTGTTCTTAGATCAACCGCTTCTATTTCTTACCTATATTGACTCTGTTCGGTGTCGGTGTTTTTATAGTATAAATGTGGCATTTTTTACTCAAATCATCTCACACTATCGAACAATAATTTTCATAACAATCACAAATATACCAGTACAAAACAACCAGCAGTTATCCTGCAAAGAGAATAAATACAGTTAACAGAGTCAGCCATAAAACTGTAATTAAGGGCATGAGAATATTTTAATAATATTAATTAATATTAAAAATTATTGTTTAATAAATTAATTTAAATTTTCAATATTTATAATTATATTTTAAAAATGATATTATATATTAAATTTGACACAAAAATTAAATTAAAATTGAAATATATAAATTAAAATATAAAAAAGTTTGTTTTTCCTTTTTATTTTTAGTTTTTTAATAAAGATTGGTATACTAATTATAAGTTAATGATAATAATATAGAACAATAGTTTTAAACTACTTATATAAAAATTATTTTGAGTAATTTTAATTTATAGAATCTGTAATAAAAAAACTAAAAAAATATTTGTATTATGGATGGAAGAGGTAGATGATTACTAAGAATGATATAATAATCAGTTTTAGTTTTAACTATATTGCTAAAATAAGTGAACTGCTAGACAACTTCATTCCAATTATGCGTCACTTTTAAATATATGATTCATTAAGAAGAAAATGTTTTAAAATGAACTAACTTATACTGATTAAAAATAAACAGTTATTGTTATCTTTTATGTAATTTTTGTTTTATTTCCGTGAAATCTTTTTTTTTTATAAAATTCATAATAAAATATTTTACTTCGATGAGTCGCATGTTATTAATATTTTTATTCTTATTTTCTCTATAATGTTGGCCACGGTTCTGGTTCTACCGGTTCGTTTGGGTTCCACCAGTTCTGGTTCCGAGAATTGTGTATTCGGATTTGGAACTAGTTCTGGGCAGTTCCAGGGCGGTTCTTGTTCCGGTCCGAAAAATGTATTCGCTTCGGATTTGTTCCAAAAACCGGTTCCAATTGGTTCTGGAGCGGTTCCAGTTCCGGTTCTTATCGGTTCCCGGGCGGTTCCGAGCGATCCGGAAAGGTTCGATCGGCTCCAATTTCTTCGTTTTAGCTCCAATTTGAGATCCGTTTGCGCGCACACGTTGCTCTTTTTGTCCACTTTACTCCTAGATAGGTTATTCCTCATGTTTATAATTTTAAAAGTGTAGAAACAAAGACTTAATTTTTTTATTGAATTTATAAAAATTAAGGAACAAAGAGAATTTATTATATGATTCACTGCCTCGTTAACACCTTATGAGGTAAAAACCTATTGGAAAAACCCTAATAAGGAAAAAGAGTACAACTACTAAGAGGTTACATGATTTCAATTTGCAAGTATTAAAAAAGATTACAAGGAAAGAAAGTAATGCTAATACATTCTAAAAGATTAAAAGATAGAAATCCTAAGTGGTGTTTTCCAATTTATCTCATACCAATCATCATGTTGCCCTTCGTACTACAATGCGCGTGCTTGGGATCTCAGCTCGGCTAAGTCCCAAGCAAAGGGAATTCATTGAAATGGTTAAACCACGTATACCGGATTGCTCACACATTTTTTTGTATTCATTTTTAACATGTGATTTCCTAATTTTTTCATAATACTCCTAAGTGGTTCTAATGTAGCAGTCAAGTTAGATAAACCATTTTGGACACACAAATTTACAATATGTGCACAAAACGTCATCGTTTTGCCCATTGACCAACGACTAGTTTGACCGGTTCCGGGGCGGTTCCGGTTCCAGTTCCGGTTCTGCGGTTTCGAATTCAAGGGTTCCGAATCCAAGGGCGGTTCCAAGCGATTCCGGGCGGTTCCGGTTCCGGGCCCGATTCAGTCTTGAATCCCAAAATGTGTATTCGTATTCGCTTCATTCGGCCGCGGTTCCGGTTCCGAACCGGTTCCGGACCGGTTCTGACCGATTCCGATTCCAATCAATTCTGGTTCTACCTGACAGTTTCGAATAGATTCGGAACCGATGATCACTATTATTTTCTATAAATTTAAGGATATCTCGTGAAATTTCCCAAATAAAATTACCACCTATATCTACGCCTTCCGGCCATGGAAAATTCATTTCGATTACCAAATCCTCAACTATGTCACTTCTTACTTAGTCTCTTATTTTATGGAGGTTTGGTAGTGTTTTGCTGGGAGAGACGAGCATAATCGCGAACTCACACCTTATCACTGTCTAGTGGTTGAGCCTTATGTTTGAAAGCGTTCTTTGTGAATGGGTTTTTTGCTAACGTATTTCTATCGATATTATCGATTAAACAAGTACCCTATTTCTTTGTAATAAACATCACTCTCGAGATCCTCCATTGTATGATCGAGTGATTAAGAATTGCTGAAATAAATAAGATTGATAAGTTACTTGCGCACTTCACAAGGTTGTCTCTCTCCTCTGTACTAGTAAGTCACACATTGCCATCATGCCTCATTGTTGTTAGGTTATGAAGGATTGATTTCCCTCGTGATACGGTAATCAATTTTTTGTATAAATCATACGTTAGTTACAATGACTACATTATCACAATGTGGACAATAAATCCTAGGGTGTCCAAAATGAAGAAAAAATTCAAAGTCTAGGCTCCCGTTCAAAAAAGCATCCTGCAACTCATTTTGAATTTTTAATGTCTCGGTCGGTCGACTGCAATTAATTTGTCATGAAGTATTGGAACAAATTTTGATCCAAACATATATAGGGCTAATTACTCTGATTACATAGCGTGTGATACTTTTGTTCTTCTTAAGCCGCAATTATTGTATGTCTTGTAAACAATATGTACATAATTCTGTTAGTGCATACCCAATGTTGTACAATCACTTATAACACTAGAAATGGGCATTTGAAGGCTAGACACTCCCCTTACTAACATATAATATATTCATCTTCACTTTGAAACTACCCTTAGGACACATCTTCAAAACTGAACCATGATACTCAACCTCATACTCTTGATTTATCACGTCAACGTGTCATGATATGACCATTTGTCAGCACATGACATTTAGCTACCATCTTCTTACATTAAGAAAAGAGTTCTTTACTTTGAGTTGTATATAAGGTTAAAGTTGTAACAAGATGTTTAACCAGTCTATAATGTGTATTCTTAACGATGGCTCTTACCAGAAGCGTTCAAATTTTTTTTGATAGGTAGGGTAGGTTTTGAACCTTGGACCTTTGGTTCGAGGACACCACTCCTCTACCGACCAAGCCATGAGGGGCTCTTTAGAATCAATTAATATACTCCACACGATTAGTTGTCATGCAATCCTCTTTGTATACAAGACTCCATTTTCCGACAGTTTGTAAAAAAAAATAGAGCAATCGTTTAACTTGGGACCAATATGGGACATATCAGTGATGTCCATTTTGGTGCTCCACTTCCCAGTTAAGAAATGACGTTGATGATGTGAAGAGAGAGTGAAACGTTAGGGATGACAGTGGATCGAGTTCGGGTTCGGGTCGGGTGAAACATCATTCACATCCATCACCCAGATATATCATCCATCATCCGTCCATTTATCACCCGTTTTTTTTTAAAACAATCATCGTCCATCCATCATCCGTGGGTGATTTGTGATTTTACAGCAGATCGACGCAGCTAGCTAGTTGATGAGGAAGAAAGAGTGAGTCGAGTCTATGAGGGAAAAATATGAATTAGTAAAGTCTGATCGTCTTGTTTTATTTACTTTGAGAGAATATACAGAGACAGAGAGAGTTTTGTTTCTCTGTATTACTAGTTACCGGTATAGAAGGGGGAGGGAACTATATATATACTATATTACATAACAGATATATATGTAGCATATAAACAGATGCATATAATAACTCTAATACCCCCTCAAGACTTAGGTTTGCTGAAAAATAAGTCTTGTCTTATGTATTGGATATGCCCAGCTTGGGTAGAGTCTTTCTATGTTTCTTCTTGTCAACGGTTTAGTGAGAACGTCCGCTAACTGGTTTCTACCTGAGATGTGTTGAACTTGGATCAGTCCAGCTTGTATCTGGTCTCGCACGTAGTGATAGTCTAGCTCTATGTGTTTAGTTCGTTCGAGTGCCACCGGATTCTTTGTTATATGCACATCGGCCAGATTGTCACACTTGAGTGAGATAGGCTGTATATTTTCACTCCCAATTCATGCAGGAGGCGTGTCAACCAGCTGAGCTCACTAGTGACCTGCCTCATAGCTCTATACTCTGCTTCAGCCAATGAGAGAGCTATGGAAACTTGTTTTTTTTGACTTCCAACTGAGGGGAGAGCCTCCTAATAGAACGTAGAAAACCTGAAAATAGATCTTCTGGTTGTGGGACAAGACGCCCAGTCAGAATCGTAATAGGCTAGGAGATCAAATGTATTTTGTTTGTTAAAACCGATACTAGATCCTATTGTTCCTTTAATATATGACAAAACATGATATGCAGAGTTTAAATGCTCATTTGTGGGCTGTTGACAGAACTGACGTAAATATTGAATACTGAATGTTAAATCTGGGCGAATATTAGTTAAGTCAATCAATGTAACACCCCATATGAGTAACTGTCCAACAACCTAGCTCTCAAACCATTCAGGCTTGAAAACTAGCCACTTTAGGCCCTCAATCCTCACTTGAGCTTAAAAGTGGAAGGCCTTGTTATTGTAGTCAACCCATATGTATCTTTATGGACCATTCACATTACTACTCATATCCCGATGTGGGATGGGGGTATTACATACTCCCTCACTCAAAGAACGCGATGTCCTCGTTGTAAGCCTAACATCCAAGTCTCATGGACTTCCTCGGTAGGTGTCGGGTAGCCCATCCTGACACGCTCCCGAGTCCGCTCTGATACCACTTGTAACACCCCATATGAGTAACTGTCCAACAACCTAGCTCTCAAACCATTCAGGCTTGAAAACTAGCCACTTTAGGCCCTCAATCCTCACTTGGGCTTAAAAGTAGAAGGCCTTGTTATTGTAGTCAACCCATATGTATCTTTATGGACCATTCACATTACTACTCATATCCCGATGTGGGATGGGGGTATTACATAACATTGTAACACCCCGATTTTCTAACCTTTTATTAGGTCAATTATTTAACAATATAGGTTGGATATTAATACGCAGCAAAAATAAATCCTAAATCCGAGGTATTATTCACACTCGCAACTAACGAGTGCTAAGGCTTTAACCAACATTTAAATAATCCAAACCAATATATTAATAAAAGGAATCCGCTAAAGTTATAACAGTCCTCAACAAGAGAGTCTCAAAATTAGACAAAATTATTCATAAGTACTTAGTCTAGTGGGTCGTCGTCCCATCCCTTAAACTTTATGAGGACTTGTGGCAGAAATCCAAACAAACAACAAAAGAGCCAAGATAAAGTCAGAAAAACTGAGTAAGCTACCACTTCACTACGTAAAAATCATTTTCTCTTTGAAAACAATTTTACAATATTGCAATGCACCAACATACAAATCATCACATAAGCATAAAGCAAACTTTGTATAATATTTCACATTTGCTTCCTCAATAACTCAAGAATGGATATCCAGATTAATTAAATTATCTTACTTGTCCCATCGCGCAGTCAGGACAAAACAACATCTCTCACATTTGGGTACAACACGCAGCTGTAACCTGGACCCCAACACGCAGTCGGGAATCCAACCTCGCCACTAAATCCTTAAGTGTGCACACCCCTCAATAGTTCAAAAGACTACGAAGTAGATCTAGGGCTAACTGTGTCCTAGTGTGGCCCATAGTATCTCAAACTTATGCATCCTAGTGCGACCCGCATATATCAACTTATCCATGTGTCCTAATACGGCCCACAGTACGATGGTATAATCTTCCTTATAATTCCTTTATTCATTGATATTATTCACTTTGTAATCTCTTTAATCCACATACCACCAAAATTCAATCATGCCTCAACAATCGTGACTAAAATAATTGCAATCTCACATAATCATATCATTAACATTTTCTCATCAATCTTTCCTCTAAAAATAATCTCCATTTATTCACCAAATAATAAACCACACACTTAAATATTTCCAGTAATCATTATCATAACCAATTCGCTCCCAAAAATAATAGTCACTCACAGATAACAATCATAATCACCACAAAAGATTTATTTTATGCAGTTAATACAAAGCTAGTGAACGCAGTAACTTACCTAATATTTGACTATGATTCACTTCAACCAAACACTCAATTAACTTTTCTACTCCGCGTTTACAAATTCATAGCCTAAAGATATCAATAACGGGTATTTTCAGATACCCAGAGACTCTAAATTTAATTATAAATACATTGTCATAGGTCATAATTATAAATATTTATATACATATACAAATAACATACTAAATACCGTTATAAATTAAACATAAATTAAAACGAGTATGTAAAAATAATAGTATATCAAATAGATATAAGGGTGGCTGACATCACCGATAATTGTATTGAAAGAGGGGATGAATCCTAAATCCGTGTGGGTTGATGCAGGTGTGAGGGTGAGAAGATTTTGCAAGGGAAGTGATTATATATATATATATTTCAATTCCTACTATACAGTGACTGAGTCAGAGCTCTTTAGTTTTTTTTTTCCTTTCTTCTTGTAACACCCCATATGAGTAACTGTCCAACAACCTAGCTCTCAAACCATTCAGGCTTGAAACTAGCCACTTTAGGCCCTCAATCCTCAGTTGGGCTTAAAAGTGGAAGGCCTTGTTATTGTAGTCAACCCTATGTATCTTTATGGACCATTCACATTACTACTCATATCTCGATGTGGGATGGGGGTATTCATACTTCCCCACTCAAAAACGTGACGTCCTCGTCGCAAGCCTAACATCCAAGTCCCATGGACCTCCCGGTAGGTGTCGGGTAGTCCAATCCCCACACGGTCCCGAGTCCGCTCTGATACCACTTGTAACACCCCATATGAGTAACTGTCCAACAACCTAGCTCTCAAACCATTCAGGCTTGAAAACTAGCCACTTTAGGCCCTCAATTCTCACTTGGGCTTAAAAGTGAAAGGCCTTGTTATTGTAGTCAACCCATATGTATCTTTATGGACCATTCACATTACTACTCATATCTCGATGTGGGATGGGGGTATTACAATCAACTTCCCTATCAAGCGTCTGTAAGCTGTTGGATCTTTAAGAGGGACCCCAGTGTCTCTGTCCAACTTCTGATGCAGCAGCAGAGGTGAAACAGATGTGCGGCATTCCTGCATATTGTAATCTAAAAGCATTTGTGTTGCATATTTCTATTGTGTCATTATCAGTCTGTCCTTGGTTTCAATAAATTCCATACCAAGGAAAAAGGAAAGTCTGCCCAGATCCTTGTTCTTAAAGACTTCGTGCAGTTTCTGTTTCAGGTTTTGAGTTTTTGTGATATCGTTTCCAGTTATGAGTAAATCGTCAACATACACACCAAGAAATGTATGTTTGCTGTTTATTTTCTTAGAGAAGTGAGAGTAATCATTTTTAGACTGTTGATAGCCTAGATCTTTGAGGAAATTTGCAAGTTTACCATACCATTGTCTAGAGGCTTGTTTCAGCCCATATAACGACTTGTGCAATTTGTAAACCTTATTGGGACCTGAAACTGACAACCCTTATGGTATTTTCATATAAACATCTTCCTTTAAGTCTTCATGCAAGAAGGCGTTATTAACGTCTAATTTGTCAATATCCCCCCCTCTTTTTAAAGAAAGAATGATTAAGGCTTTGATTGTAGTTAGCTTCACAACTGGTGAAAAGGTTTCTTCGTAGTCAAACCCGTACCTTTGTGTGAAACCTCTAATTACAAGTCTAGTCTTAAAGTGCTCAAGGTTGCCATAAGCCTTGAGCTTTGTTTTGTAAACCCATTTGCAGGATATTGCTTTCTTTCCATGTGGTAAATCAACTATTGACCAGGTTTTGTTTTCTTTTAAGGCTTGAAACTCTTGTTTTATTGCTTCAGTCCACCTAGGGTCTTTGATGGCTTCGTCATAGGTGGCAGGTTCTTTAAGGGACAAAACTTGGTCAAGAACTATTTTGGAAGGAGTTGTGAAGGAAAAGGAGGTGACTGTTTTGTTTGGTATGATGCTGGTAAGGCTGTCAAGTGGAAGAGAATTGTGAGAGAGAAGGGTGAAAGCTCTGTCATGCAATCTTTGTGAGATAATTTCTAAGTAGTTATCTACATTAGAGCTGTTGGTGCAAACATAATCATGCAATTTGATTGGCATCCTATGAGGCCTGGTGGATCTCCTTAACTGGGGGTTTTCCATGTTTTCTACATCAGAGTTCAAGGTTTCTGGTGGGTTATCTGTTTGAGTAACATGTGGGTTATCATGTGGGTTGTCTGTTTGTGCAACAGGATAATTCATTCTCTTGCAAATGTTCCTCTTCATTCACCTGATGCAGTTGTTCCTCTTCTGAAGGAGTATGAGTTAGAGGTTGTGAATTGGGAGTGTGGTGATTTTTATCAGACTGCCCGTCATGGGAATTCTTAGGAGTAGAGTAGGAGTTGCATTTTTCTGTTCCAAGGTTGTGATGATAGATGGGTATTCTGTCATACTCTTGAATTTCAGGCTGAGAAGGGAAGAGATGTGTTATGTTTTCTGGTGAGGTTTTGGAGGTTCTATCATGCCACACTTCACGCCACTCCTTATCATGTATAGGGTAGATGCTTTCAAAGAATACAACATCTCAACTAATTTTGATTTCACCAGTTTCTATGTTCAAAATTAAATGGCCTTTGGTGTTCTTACAATTTCCCAGATAAACATAAGTAGAGGATCTTGGTTCTAACTTACTTTTATTAGGATTAACATTAGTGCCAAAACAAAGACAGCCAAAGTTTTTAACACAACTATAATCAGGAAGAACACCATATAATTTCTCGAAAGGGGTGGAGTGATTTATGGCCTTTGATGGTATTCTATTTAAGATAAAGGCAACATGGTTTAATGCAAAACCATAAAATTATGCCTCAAGGCCAGATTAGAAGAGGAATGACCTATTAATGTTCATGAGGTGTCCTTGTTTTCTTTCCACCACCCCATTTTGTTGGGGTGTGTGAGAGCAACTCATCTGATGAATAACTCCCTTGTCTTTAAAATAGTTAATGCCTTCTTGAGAATTGCCTAATTCTTTTGTGTTATCAGATCTTACCATCTTTAGTTTCCTGTCAACTTGGGTCTCAACGAGCTGTATGAAGTCTTTGATAGTTTTCATTCCTTCTGATTTATGTTTCAAAAGTCTAACCCATGTCCCTCTTGTAAAGTCATCAACCACAGTTAAGAAGTATCAGTATCCTTCTACTGTTTCAATTTTCATGGGACCACATATGTCGATGTGAATCATATAAAAGGGGTCTTTACTTTTTATTTCTGATTTTTGAAAGCTTAGCCGTTTAGCTTTGGCTTTATAACAGACATTACAAGGAAGAATGTCAGAAAAACTTTCCAATATTCATCTTCACAAGTTTTCTAGGTGAGATGTGGTCCAATTTGCTATGCCACAAAAGGAGTTCTCTAGTAGCAGTATCACAATCTCTATTACTGATATTACTAAGAGCAACATTGTTTCTTTCTTTATTTTTTCCTAGAGATTTTTCTAGAGCCACTACATCAAAAAAATACAGCCTATAGTGTTGATATCTAATTCTACTCTGAAAATTGGTTTTAGAGTCTTGCAACAAGCAATCACCATTTGAAAAGACAATAAACATGTTTAATTGCTCTGCTAACTTACTAACAGAAATTAAATTAAACATGAAACTTGGTGCATATAGAACATTCAACAAACTAAAATTTGGACAGATGAAAGCATTTCTAGAACTAATCACAGAACATTTTTGTCCATCAGAGAGAGTTAGTTATCTGTTCGATGGAAGGCAAATTAAATTTTCAAACACTAGTATGTTCCCTGTCACATGTTCAGATGCGCCAGAATCTATGATCCATAGATGATTTAAGTTATTCATGAAAAGGTTATCAGTTATATGCAAATGAAATGAACAAGGTTGAAAAAAATTACCAGCAAAGTTACCTAAATTGTTGTTCTAGGTTTCTTCTCTAGAAGTGTTCGATTTCTGTTGTATGTACTTCATCAGGTTCTCGACTTGTTCTATAGTGAATCCCGCGACTAGGGAGGATTCTCCTTGAGGGTTTCTTTTGGTCTGAATCTCGCGTTCGACAATAGGGGTTATAACCTGGTCTTGTTTCTGGATTTGGTTATGATTTCCCTCATCTGGAAATCCTACAATCCACCCGCACTAAGATCGTGTGTGCCCCAACTTTGCGCAGTTCAAACATTTTAGAGTAGATTTCTTCCCCCCATGCTGCTGTTTGTGCCAGGCGATTCGATGTTGTATTTCTTTGTGGTCGATCTTTTAGGGTTTTGAGAGAAATTTCTGTTTGCTAAGGCTAGGCTATTCTCGCTCCCTTCCGATTGAGTTTCTGACCTATCCTTCCTTTCTCATTCTAGGCTAGAATGGAATATGCGCGTTCGATGTCTGGTAAGGGATTCATGAGGAGAATAGCCTCTTTCGCTTGCTTGAATTCATCGTTCAAACCATCAAGAAATTTCATGAGCCTGTCTTGTTCCTCTCGCTGCTCCAATTCATCCGCCGCACCATAAGAACATTTTAGGTTTTTTCGATTCCTGCCTAATTTGTCCCATAGTTTCTTTAAATTCGTGAAATACCTATTGATTGTGTCATCTTGCTGGGTTAGTCGGGCGCTTTCCTTCTGAATAGCGTAGATTTATGGACCGTTGATAAGATCGAACCTCTTGCCGAGTTGCTTCCACATCTAGTAAGCGGTTTTATAGTAGACTATACTCTCACCGATTTCTTTGTCGAGAGAATTGATAGTCTAACTCATCACCATATTGTTACTACGCTCCCACATGGGATATCTCTCAGAGGCTCTGTCTGGCTCGGTTACTTGGCCATTGACAAGACCAAACTTGTTCTTGGCCTTTAGGGCTATTGTTGCAACTCTTTTCCACTGGCCGAAGCCGTGCCCTCATTTGTACTTAATTCCGAAATTATGATTCGTGTGGGATGGGTGAAAATATAGGGGGTCGTTGAAGTCTTGATCGATTCTTGTAAGATTTATAGAGGAAGAATCGATGACAGAACAAGTGAGGAAGGAACAAGAAAGGTAATCTTCATTATTGGATAGAAAGAGAGTAGATACAATGCGTGAGTAAGTGCGAGAGTATCACTAACTATCTATACTATGCGAGTGAGTATATGCTTATATACTACTCTACCGTATTAAAGTATATACTGAGTGATATGTTACATATATGTATATAAGAGAATACAGATACATACACAACTACTCAATATACTCTAATACACCCCCTCAAAGCTTACAACTTGTAGACAAGTTTAAGTTTTGTTGTAACTGGAACAGAGACCAATCTGCTGCAGAGTCTGTTTGTATGTCTTGCCTGTCAAACCTTTGGTCATAACATCCGTTGCCTGCTCTGCACTGGATATATACAGGACTTGGATGAGTCCCTCTTGAAGCTTTTCCCGAACGAAGTGACAATCCAACTCTATGTGCTTTGTCCTCTCGTGGGAGACTGGATTGTGGGCTATGTGGATAGCTGTGAGATTGTCACAATGTACTGGAATGGGACTGAGGTCTGTGATTCCTATCTCATGTAATAGTCGGCTGAGCCAGCTTAGTTCACCCGTGACCTGTCGTAAGGCTCTGTATTCAGCCTCTGCAGAAGACAAAGCAATTGAAACTTGCTTTTTTGATTTCCAGCTGAGAGGACAGCCTCCTAACATGATGTAATAACCTGAAACAGAACGTCTCGTGATAGGGCAAGAGGCCCAGTCAGAATCACAAAAAGCTTGCAGATCATAAGTGGAAGCATTGTTAAAAAATAAACCAAACCCTATAGTTCCCTTGACATATGATAGAGTATGATGTGCTGCTTTCAAGTGTTCAGTGGTGGGGTCTTGAAGGAACTGACTGAGGTACTGGATGCTGAAAATACATAACTTGGTTCCTCAATTCTCACAAACGTACAGAACACCGAGAGTTATAGTGGTTCGGCCAATAATCCGGCCTACATCCACTTCTAGACAATATCTTTATTCCCTTCTTTGGTATTACAACTTTAGAGAGCTTTCTAGTGTTTTCTCCCCCTTCTAGTAATGTGTCCCCTTACAAGTGAGCCTCTCATCTCTATTTATAAACTTTCTATGGTGAAGTCTATCTCTTAATCCTTATACATGCGGTATTACTTTATTGGAGCAACCTTCTTAATTTTGGCACACCTCTCCTTGTAAAGCCTTCCGGTCCCAAAGTGTGAGGTGCGGGATCCGGTCATGGGGCACGGGGCCGGAATATGGGACCTGGTCATAGAGTGCGGGCCGGAATATGGGGCCCGATCATGGAGTGTGAGGCCGGAATATAGGACCTGGTCATGCGGCCTAAGACCCGGATTGATGCTTGGTGCCCAAATTGGAGCCTGAACAGGGTCCTGAAGGAGGCTCATGGTCTGGGCCAGGGTCTAAGGTGTGGACCGCTTTGATCTTTTGTCTTCGTCACATTCTTGCCCTTTTCATCAGTCCCACAAGTTCTACTTTTAGTACTCAAAAAAGTGGAACTTACAAAAAAGAGAGATAGAAATTTACATTTTTTCCTTTCTCCTATCCCCTAGTCCCACAAGTTCTTTTTCTTTAGTTTTTACAAAGAAACATGAACTCACAAAAAATTGGTACAATTAGTACAACCAAAAGTCCCACAAGTGTCTTTCTTCTGAATCTGACAAATTGGAAATTCTGGGACATAAATCCTTGAGATAATATATCTTAATGGACGGATCCCATAATATCTTGATGGATGGATCCCATAATATTTTGATGGATGGATCCCCTGATGTTCTGATATATAACATTTAAGAAGGCCAGAAATCCAGAAGTCCATAATAAGATCTTCATAAAGAAGACCAATGGTTCTTTTAATAGGAACCATTCCCTTTTTGAAAGGGTGAAATAATATGATGATGAAATTTTGCTTATACTAGCCAAAGGATGATAATTCCCTTAAAGGGAGAATAAAGATAATATATTTTCCCAACTTTGCTTATGCTAGCCAAAGGATGGTACTTGTGATTCAAGTATGGTGCAGCGTCCCACACCTAACAATGCACCCATTACAGGCGACCAGAGCTCCTGATGGGTCCAGAGATGGGTTTTTTTTTGTTGGCTCGATGGCCGGGTTTCATTTCAACCCATAGTGTTACTTTTCAAGGCACAAGTGCCTGCGGCTCGTTGGCCGGTGCTTACTTTCAAGGCATGATAGCCTGCGGCTCGTTGGCCGGTGCTTACTTTCAAGGCATGATAGCCTGCGGCTCGTTGGCCGGTGCTTACTTTCAAGGCATGATAGCCTGCGGCTCGTTGGCCGGTGCTTACTTTCAAGGCATGATAGCCTGTGGCTCGTTGGCCGGTGCTTACCTTCAAGGCATGATAGCCTGCGGCTCGTTGGCCGGTGCTTTCTTTTACTTTCAAGGCACAAGTGCCTGCGGCTCGTTGGCCGGTGCTTTCTTTTACTTTCAAGGCACAAGTGCCTGCGGCTCGTTGGCCGGTGCTTTCTTTTACTTTCAAGGCACAAGTGCCTGCGACTCGTTGGCCGGTGCTTTCTTTTACTTTCAAGGCACAAGTGCCTGCGGCTCGTTGGCCGGTGCTTTCTTTTACTTTCAAGGCACAAGTGCCTGCGGCTCGTTGGCCGGTGCTTTCTTTTACTAGAGGGCCTATGAGAGCGCCATGGACCAGAGGGCCTATGAGAGCGCCATGGATTTTTTGATGATACTTTTGATTTTTTGCAGTCATAGATTTTTACAAACTTGGGGGCATTTAAAATGATAAAAACGTCTTCAAGCGGCCGCTTCCGGAATAACATTTGGTGCGGCTTTGCTAAAAAAGTGGAATGATTCTAGAAATCCCATGTGTTATGTTGCCCGGACCATTGACATTTTGGCCTATCTGGACTGGTTTAGTGTTTCAGCGCTATTGAAAGTTGAGCCTTATTTTTGTATGCTTGAAGAATTCTTTCTTCTATCCGACTGTAATGATGTGGGTATAATACTCTGATTGCGACAGCACCTTGGCAGTTAATCAATCGGCAAGCACCCTTCCCCAGGATTTTGTTCTTTTATCCTCCGGCTGGTTCTTACTGATGAAGATCTCTATCTTCGCACTTCTTTGTAGCTCTTCTAGACAGTCCACCGTCTTATATCTATCAGAAGATACTTAAAACAGATTCGAGTTAGTCCTGAAAAAATCAATTGAAGTCAGATTTGGACATGCCGTCATCTACCAATGTGTAGATAAACATACTAAAGCACACAGAGGCAGCAAAGCAGCTTATACTGTTGTTGTATAACACCCAATCATTGTGGAGGAAAGCAACATATGGCAATACTTAATCAGTTTTGAGTTTGCGCCATATTCAAGATGTGAAGGCTGAGATACTGTTTAACCAATATATTAAAAAAAAGCAGTAGTAGTGAATATAACATATAATCAAGTTATGCAATCAGCTTTGTCAACCATAATTTATCTCACATCAGACTGCATTATTCATGAATCCTAACCGGTACGTTGGTTAAAAACTGAACAAAAGTACATATTATGTAGAGATAAGCAGGCTATAGTGAATAGATCACAGCAGAAGTAGAGCATATATTATAACACTGCAACTGAGTATTTTAAGCCAACAGACATAATACAAAGATGATGCTTTTTTTAATTGTCCAGAATATAGCAGTACCCAAAAACAGAGAGTAGAATCTAGCAAACTACCAACTATCAATCCTCAATTGTTTGAAAGCACGATTACGTGCCAAGTCTATCGACAGGATAAACCTGATAAGCAGTGTTGGTGTTTAGTTTACTCAGAGAATGATCACAAAGCCGCAGGCAATGGCAGTAAAACATAACTGAAGTATACTCACTAGTAACAAAGCTTGGATGTAAATCAAGCAAAACGAAGAAAACCTCCTAGAGATTTATTAAAACAGATGTGTATGAGTATCACCTGAGGTATCAAACAGACAAAATTTTATAGGTTTTACCGAAAAATCAAACGAAGTTATTTACTGATATCAAACCTTCTTTACAGCAGATTCTATCAAAAGACACTCATTGCTAAAAGCTTCAAATTAGATGATGAATGCAGTAGTAGTGTAAACGGTGACAGAAAGTTTTACTAGAGCTTGCAAATACTAGCGGAGAATGAGCTTAACGAGATAACTAGAAGTAGTACATAATTCTTTTGCAAGATTCAGATTTGTTTCCTTGGTTTAGACTGAATAAAGCGCAAGATGAAAGACAGTGAAGCTGCTTTTTTTAACGCAGCAGTAAATAGTAGTTAACCTTGGTAACATCTAAAGAAGTATTAACAGCAAAGATTTAAAGTAAAACGGGACAGCAAGAAAGAGTAGTGAAAAGAAGCAAGATAGATGCGCGATTTTAAGAGAGCTATCTTAGCACAATTAAATCTTATTCGTAACAGGTAGATGCAACGGGAATAGATTTTATCGTTATTTTGGCAGAAAAGACATTTGAGACAAGTATATTTACTTGAGATCGTTGGCGAATGCAATAAATGTTTTGCCTAAAAGATGATTCTCTTGGTAGTAGTAAAAATATAGAAGATCTAATGGTGCACATTTCGTTATGTAGAAATTTGTTTTGAAATAAACAGATGCTGAACATTTGTAATTAGATGAGTGCTTTATCAGAGTGAAATCAATTTGAGCAAAGCTTCAATATGTGTTAGAATCTGAGGGTTGTAAAATGACCTGAAGTAAGATCAGAAATAAAAATGCATGAGGGCTAAAACTTTTACAGCTTGTGGCAACAGATGCTTGAGATGAGGTGTGATATCTTTTTGCGTATCAGACCTTGTGTCTATTGTCATGATCAAAATTGGGCAAGATAACACATGAACTGTTTTTTGCAACAATAACAAAATTATTGACCGGGAAACACTTTCAAGTACTCATAATCTCATACCCATCATCCTTGATTTCAAAAATGAAAATCACAGGAGTAGTAACACAAAAGCAATCGTATATTTTTTAATCCTCTGAGACTTGAGAGGTGTTTAGACTTTTAATCTACGCTTTATAACACAAAGAGAGGCAAGATATGTTC
Source organism: Limonium bicolor (assembly GCA_023374045.1). Classification (NCBI taxonomy): domain Eukaryota; kingdom Viridiplantae; phylum Streptophyta; class Magnoliopsida; order Caryophyllales; family Plumbaginaceae; genus Limonium; species Limonium bicolor. Next base: position 95,735,818 of record CM041778.1, read on the forward strand.
CACAGATCGTAAGTATGAGTTAGCTTTTAGGACCAGTGGACTTATCTTTAGTGGTTGTCTTCGAATGTCGTTCCCTTGTTACTAGTCCTTAGTTGATTTTACGACTTCTTGCCCTTTCCTTCCTTGCTTCAATTGGCTCACAGTTCTGCCCGGAGGGAAGCTGGCCAAGAAGTTTGCGGCCAAGGGAGTTTTGGTGCGGCCATCGAATTGAGTTTTGGTGTGGCCATCGAACTGATGCGGCCAAGGAGTTTTGGTGCGGCCATCGAACTGATGCAGCCAAGGAGTTTTGGTGCGGCCATCGAACTGATGCGGCTAAGGAGTTTTGGTGCGGCCATCGAACTGATGCGGCCAAGGAGTTTTGGTGCGGCCATTGAACTGATGCGGCTAAGGAGTTTTGGTGCGGCCATCGAACTGATGCGGCCAAGGAGTTTTGGTGCGGCCATCGAACTGATGCGGCCAAGGAGTTTTGGTGCGGCCATCGAACTGATGCGGCCAAGGAGTTTTGGTGCGGCCATCGAACTGATGCGGCCAATGCGGCCAAGGAGTTTTAGCATTTTGAGCAGCAGAAACAAGTTGCAATCGTTGTTGGACTTGAATAGTCATTGGCCGGTCGTTGTATTGGAGGCGATCGATTGGTTGTGGCCCGGTCGTGGTGAATTTGCTCCTTGTCTGAAGGATGCCCGGCAACGCAACCCGGATGGACTGAGACGCAGGCAAGGAAGTCCGGATGGGCTGAGATTCTGGCCAAAGGAGTCCGGATGGACTGAGATCCCGGCCAAAGGAGTCCGGATGGACTGAGATTCCGGCCAAAGGAGTCCGGATGGACTGAGATCCCGGCCAAAGGAGTCCGGATGGACTAAGATTCCGGCCAAAGGAGTCCGGATGGACTGAGATCCCGACTAAAGGAGTCCGGATGGACTGAGATTCCGGCCAAAGGAGTCTGGATGGACTAAGATTCCGGCCAAAGGAGTCCGGATGGACTGAGATTCCGGCCAAAGGAGGTGCGGTCGAGGAAGTCCGGTTAATTGCGGCCCGGTTGTTTGAAGGAGAAAGTCGAGAATCGCGATTTTTTGAGAACTGTGTTGCGTCCGTGCTTGCAGTTTGAGGGCGATACGAAGGCTTGAGCCGTAATGGCGTCCGGCGTCCTACGCCTGGTCATCCCTTACCTTCCTTCGAAAGAAAAGTTTGACCGGAAGCTTCATCCGATATCCCAGTCGACGAAACACCTGGTCATACCACCCGGTCTTGACCTTGAATACGATGGCTGGTGTCGATTGAAATTTCTTGTCTCTGTTTCAATTGTATTGCAAGATTCGTCGATCATGATTCTCATTCTGACAAGGTAATCCGCTTCCGGTCGAGGGTCACAAACCAAAAATGCCGACCGGATTCTGACTTTGAAGACGATGCACCCGATGAAACCCGGCTACAAACATTTCCCAGGCTTCTTCATTTGTGTTGCCTAGGCCTGGAACAAGGTGGTGTTCACTATAGAGTGTGGCACCGCGTCTTGTATCGATCCAAGACGCCGGTCAAAGTTCAGATTGACGCTTGGAGTATAACGCTTCCCACTACTCTTTTACTTTCGCTTCTGTTCTGCCTCCGGTCGCCTAGGATATGAACAATCAAAGTTATTACTGCACAGGAGGAGAGAGTAAATTGCAATGTTAAACATGATTTTAATCAATCGACAAATAAATTTTGATCGTTCCGGCCACGCGAGTGGAGTGATGCATCCGACGAATTGCTTTGGCTCGACCCGGTCGAATTGGATATTTGGATCTGCAACCTCATCCTCCGTTGTATACAACTGAGCTTTCTCAGGGAACCGAAAATTGTTGATAGGCTTTAGACGGCTTCTGCATGGCGATGCCGCCGGGTCAAAGAGCGCGATTTGACTATCTTTGATCGAAATTCAACCGGAGCTCCTCTATCTGTGCAAAGGTAGCATCGACAAGCTGGACTTTTCTGTGCGGATCTTCGTAGTCGTTCTTTGGCTGTTCACTTTTCTTTCGAAATGAGTGATGTCTTTCGCAATTGCTTGAAGTATTACGCCAGGGATTTACTCCTTCTCCACCAATTCTTCTTGTCGGTAATTACCTCTGGCTGGAACCTTGCCTTGATAATCGGCCCTCTTGGACGGCGAAGGCTCTATCACATCGGATCGATTGTCGTACCAAACTCTTGCAACCGGCTGCATCTGGCTTTCCTTCCGTTGATATTTTTCGACTTCGCTTTACTTTGATCCTGTTGAGACTTTCCTGTCCCGTCGCTCCATTAATCGATTCTTCTTTGCCGTCTGCATCTCAGCGCTTCATTAAGAGAAAACTTCGCTGAGAGTCGAATGCCACTTTAATGGCATGCTGAAGAGGAACGACTTTGATTACAGAAAACTTGGACTCAGTGACTCCGTTCTGGCGATGTCAAATTTCCGTTTCTTTTGGTTTTGTTCTTTGTCGAATCGCTCGACACGTCATTCTTACGACGAGCAGGTGTTTATGAATTCCGGTCGATTTGATAATGAGCTTTAATCAAGAATTGCGGATTGAAATGAGCTCAATCGAGAACCAAAAAAAATCAAGAACCAAATGGAATCGTGGTTGCTGGTTAGGCTGTTCCTTTCCCACAGACGGCGCCAAATGAAAATACATAACTTGGTTCCTCAATTCTCACAAACGTACAAGAACACCGATGAGAGTTATAGTGGTTCGGCCAATAATCCGGCCTACATCCACTTCTAGCAATATCTTATTCCCTTCTTTGGTATTACAACTTTAGAGAGCTTTCTAGTGTTTTCTCCCTCTTCTAGTAATGTGTCCCCTTACAAGTGAGCCTCTCATCTCTATTTATAGACTTTCTAGGGTGAAGTCTATTCTTATCCTTATACATGGTTACTTATTGGAGCAACCTTCTTTAATTTTGCACCCACCTCTCATTTGTAAAGCCTTCGGTCCCAAAGTGTGAGGGTGCGGGATCCGGTCATGGGGCACGGGGCCGGAATTGGGAACCTCGGTCATAGAGTGCGGGCCGGAATATGGGGCCCGATCATGGAGTGTGAGGTCGATATAGGACCTGGTCATGCGGCCTAGACCGGATGATGCTTGGTGCCCAAATTGGAGCCTGAACAGGGTCCCTAAGGAGGCTCTGGTCTGGGCCGGGGTCTAAGGTGTGGACCGCTTTGATCTTTGTCTTCGTCACATTCTTGCCCTTCTCAGATGCTGTATGCGAGATCTGGCCTTGTATTTGTGAGGAAGTTTAACTTCCACCCACAAGTCTCGGTAATGGGTTGGATCTTCCAAAGGTGTTCCCGAGTCCTGTATAGCTCAAAATTTACCTGCAGAGGAGAAACAGAAGCGTGGCAATCCAACATACCAATTTCTTCTTAGATTTCCTTTGCATATTTTCTTTGGGTCATGATAGACCCTTTTCTGTTTCAAGAAATCCATACCGAGAAGAACTTTAATCTTCCTAAGTCTTTGATTTGGAATTCTTTGTCTAGTTGCTGTTTCAAGTTGTGAATATCTTTCTGGTCGTTGCCAATCACAAGGATATCATCTACATAGGTTCCTAAACAAGGTAGTTTTGTGACCCACTTTTTCATGAAAAGAGAAATATCATTGCGAGATTGAGCTAAAACCAAGTTTGAGAAGGAAAGTTCAGTTTATCATACCATTGGCGAGAGGCCTGTTTTAAGCCATAAGAGATTTTTGAAGTTTGCAAACCTTTTCTCATTGTGGACAATTAGTCCTTCAGGAACTTGTCATATACACATCCTCATGTAGGTCACCATGCAAAAAAGCATTATGACATCTAGATGGTCTAAAATCCAATTCCTTTTTACAAGAATTATGAGAGCTCTCACCCGTGGTTCATCTTGACTAGGGTGAGAAGTTTCTTCATAATCCAAACCATATTTTTGGTGAATCCACGAACAAAAAGTCTGGCCTTAAATCGCTCCAAGGGTGCCATCAGGTTTTAAGTTTAGTATTATAAACCCATTTACAACTTATGGGTTTCTTCCCTTTCGGAAGGTCGACAATAGTCCAAGTCTTATTGTTTTCTAGGGCTTGGAACTCTTCTCTCATGGCTTGTATCCACCTAGGGTCTTTGCTGGCCTCTTTGTAGTTTTTAGGTTCACGAAGATTTTCAATTTGGTCAAGAATTCTAGCATCTAGGGTACAAGACAAGATGGTTTTGTTCGGTAAAATGTCAGTCAAAGTGTTAAAACTTAAAAAATAAAGATTGTTGGATTGTCTTGTTGCCTGAAGTCTGCCGGTTCAAGACAGCGGAGAAGGGATCCATTTCATAGAGAGAAGAAGAGCAAACATAATCCTGTAATCTAACAGGTTGTTTGTGTATTCTGGAAGACCGTCTCAAGCTTATTTCTTTTCCATGAGTTTCAGATCTTTCAGAGCTGTTTTCCGTATTGATTTCATCAGTGTAAGTGTGTTCATCCTCATCATCCTGATGGTTAGGGTTTGTGGAGGTGGTTTCCAGAGTTTGTGATAAGACAGTAGGGGGTGCATTATTCTGGTTATGATCTTGCTTCCTATTTGTAACACCCCCTGAGCTAGTATTTCTCTGTTGTCTTTTGTTATCAGGGAGTTGGTAGTTAAGGGAATTAGGATCAGAGGGGACAATGTCAGATAAGGAAAGGTCAGAAGGAAAAATGTCTGGGAAGAAAGTATCATCAGTGTTATTATCCCACAAACTTTTCCATTCTTTGTCTTTTAGAGGGAAAATATTCTCAAAGAAAGTAACATCTCTACTAACTTTGATCTCTCCTGTTTCAATATTTAAGACCTTAAAACCTTTTGTGTTGCTGCTGTTCTCTATGTAAGTACATGCAGTGGATCTAGGGTCCAACTTGCCCCTATTCGGATCAATATTGGTGACAAAACATAGGCATCCAAAGGCTTTCATATATTCATACTGAGGTGGATTCCCATAAATGGCTTCATAAGGAGTACTAAACTTTGTGGCTTTAGTGGGTATCCTATCCTATTAATGATGAAAGCGGCATGCTGAACAGCATGTCCCCAATGGTGATTTTCCAGACCAGATTGATACAAAAGAGCTCTTGTGATTTCCATCAAATGGCCTTGTTTTCTCTCCACAACCCCGTTTTGTTGGGGTGTGTGGGGGTAATAGTTTGGTGTATTATCCCTCTATTTTGAAAAACTGAATACATCCATTAGAGCTACCCAGCTCTCTAGCATTGTCAGATCTAAAGATTTTAATCTGTTGTTGAATGTCTTTCAATGGGGTTATAAAATCAATGATTTTTGTCATAGCTTCAGATTTGTTTCTTAGAAGGATAACCCATGTAGCTCTAGTAAAATCATCAACATTGGTCATGAAATATTTATGATTATCAAGAGTGTTTATACGCATCGGGCCACAAACATCACAATGAATCATGTCAAAACTAGCAGCACTTTTTATTTCAGAATCATGGAAACTTAATCGTTTCCCTTTTGCCTTGAAGCATGTAGTACATGGAAGAATGCTATTGCTATCTAACCCTTGCACCAAGTTCATTCTAGACAGTTTTCCCATGGGTATGTGCCCTAACCTGTAATGCCAAAGTATGGCTTCTTTCTCTACTTTCATGTTATGTACATTCAGACAAGCATTTAATCCAACAAATGAACCTAATCTCTTCTTTCTCAGGTAATTTCGCAAGGCAGACATGTCCAGGAAGTATAGGCCATCAGATTCTTTTCCTATCCTAACTTCCATGCCACTATCACAGTCCTGCAACACACAGAAATTTTCACCAAAGATTATAGGTTTACCTAGCTGTTGAACTAATCTTTTTACTGAAAGCAGATTAAACAGGAAGTTAGGAACCAACATAACGTTTGTCAGAGAAAACATATCATCAACAAAAACTTCTCCTATGCTTTCTATATGTTGTTTGTGACCATCAGGCAACGTGATAAATCTGTTGATTCCAGAATTTTTGCATTTCTGCACAAGATTTCTACTGCAACTTATATGCTCTGTAGCACCCGTATCAATGATCCAGGATCTTTCCCACTCACGATTAGTAATGCTATAATTCGAAAAAGAGTTATGAGAGAAGCTTAGGGTTAGAATGTGGTTACCAGAGAAATTTCCAAAAGTGGACTCCCCGTAGTTCTTGTCTTTCTTGCTCTGGAGAAAGGATATGAGTTGATTTATCTGTTCTATGCTTAGATTGTCTGCAGTGCTCTTCAACTTAGCCTCCTTCCCCTTGTTACTTTCTTCTAGGACAGATCCCGCCACATCTAATGTAGCTTGTTTGCCTTTTTCGTTGGGAAACCCCACTAACCACCAGCACTCTGATCAATTGTGCCCTAATTTTGCACAATTTGTGCATTTTTGAGCATATTTCTTGTTTCCCGTAGTGCCAGTGCCTGGACTTTTCTTGTTGGACAATCTTGGGTTAGTCTTCTGTTTGTTTCCACCATAATCGCCGCTCTTGCTTCCCAGTGCGACGGTGTCGAGATTAGATTGTCTGGCACTTGAGTTTTTGTTCTGCCTCTCATCTTGTATAACCAGTGAGTGCGCTTCTTCGAGAGTTGGTAGTGGTTTCATGAGGAGAATACTACTCTTCGCCGCCTTGAAGTCGTCATTTAACCCGTCGAGAAACTTCATCAACTGGTCTTGAGCTTTCTGTTCAGCGAGTCCCTTCGAAGCGTCGCAAGTACATTTTGGAGGTTTGCGGATAGCATTAAGTTTATCCCACAATTTCTTCAGGTTGGTAAAGTAGGTACTTACACTGTCGGTTCCTTGCCTGAGACCACTGATTTCTTGTTGAAGACCAAAGATTTCTGGTCCGTTGGCGACTTCAAATCTTCTGCATAAATCTGCCCAAATTTCTCTCGCCGTCTCGCAGTAGAAGACGGACTCTGCAGTATCCTTCTCCAACGAAGTCAAGAGCCAGCTCATTACAGTATTGTTGGCCCTTTCCCATAGCGGATAACGTTCTGAGGTGACTTCTAGTTCGACTACAGTTCCCGTCACCAAGCCAAACTTGTTCTTGCCTTTTAGGGCTATGGTGGCCGCCCGTTTCCAAGCTTCAAAACCGATTCCACTGAACTTTGGAATGGAGGCGTGGTCCGAATGTAACGACCCCATAACCGGCCTAGGAGTTAGGGCCGTTACACGCCGCGAGTCTACTACCTAACGTCGCAAGGCTCTAAGCAAACGAATCCCAAAACCGAATAACAAACTTGTATAAATACCAAAGAGTTTACAAGAAATCCTTATAGTCAAATACAAAGAGAGAGGCCCGAAGGCTACACAAAGTACTAAAGCGTCCAAAGCGCAAGCAAACAAAGTCTAAAGACATATAAAATAACAAGACTCCAGAAGGGGACGAGAAGAGGAGATCCCACGAGCTCAATCTGCAACAAAGTAAAGGGGTGAGCTAAACAGCCCAGCAAGCAGAAGACTTCCTCAAGGAAGCCCACTCAAAACAGAAGCAGAAGAATACTTATAAACAGAGAGGATAGCGGAGTCAATAAATAGACAGAATGAAACCACAAAACAGAGGCAGAGCAGAACGGAATATCACTTCAAATCGGACTTTCAGAAACAGACAGAAGAGTGGGACACTAGAAACAAGCTAACACAACAGAAGGACTCACATAAGGTCCTATGGATCCGAGGATCCCACAACAGAAGCCGTAGAGACAGCTAACAGACCCGTCGGTCAAATAACGTCCTAAGGGAGACCCTAAGGAGTATAAACAGAAGGAATTCCTGCGCAGCATGCTACGGGACAGCCCGACCCGACTATCCAAGGCTCAGAAGCAAAGTAACTAGGTCCCAAAACCAAAAGCTCACAAAACAGATCTTAAGTGCAAAATGCATATAAACAGCATAAGAAGCTTGTACACAGATAGGGGAATCCAACCCGCAAACGGAACTCAAAACGGAGCTAAAACAGAGAAGTTATGCTCAAAACAGTGGCATGTCCGAACTTGCGTCCGACCTTGCAAGTTCGGACAGAGGCCGAGAGTCAGAAGTCGCGGAGATACAAATGTCCGAACTTACGTCCGAACGTAAGTTCGGACGTAAGTCGAGAGTTAAAGCCAGCCCATCTCGTGTCCGAACTTGCGTCCGACCTTGCAAGTTCGGACCAGTCGAAACTTTTACGAATCGTCCTCGCGTCGGTCCGAACTTCGAAGTTCGGACCGATGTTCGGACACTTCAAAACCTTCAAAAACAAAACGCGCCCGATGACCTGTCCGAACTTACAAGTTCGGACAGACGTTCGGACAGAGCGAAACTGTCGAAATCAGAACGAACAAAGCGCAGAAATCCAACCAAATCAATACAAACTCACCCAAATCCACGGAATGGTAAATCAGTACCCTCGGGGGTTTAGCCAACGATCAACAACACAAAACCGATGAGAAACGCACAAGCAAACACGAAATCAGATACGAAACAGATATTAAAATCATCCCCGAGGGTGAGCAAACTACCCCGATTCCATCCCCCACTTACATCGAATTGCAGAGAAGGTTGCACCAATCTGAAGCAGAGCGAAGACCCGACACACTGCAACCCCGAACAGCGTAATCAGCCACTGAATTTGCAGAGAACAGCCCCCAAAAACAGAATGTAAAATCAGAAAACTGCTTCTCCAAAACAGCAAAGAGGCTACCGAATCACCAACGAACCTACCTGATTGCAGAGGGGAAGAATCTGAACAGAAGTAGCAGCAGCAGAACCGATCACAAACGCAGCAAAGATCCACACGAACTCAGAAGCACAGCAATGGAGAAGAAGAGAGGGAGAGCGCAGAAACTGTCGCGAGGAAGAACGCACGATTTGAAAATTGATCGTGGATTGAGAATGTAAAATAAAAATGACTTATCTCTTAATAAGTCTTACCAAATAAAAGAGGGGAATGACCTCCTTGCCCCCGCCTTTTAACTTAAAGACTCCGGCGTCCTCTCTACTAAACAAAGCACACATAACATAACTTAAATTAATAACATTGTTATGTCATGAAATCTGAAAACGTAAAATACGGAGTATTACATCACTCCCCCCTTAAAAGGAATTTCGTCCTCGAAATTCAACATACCTACTGCTCGAAAGGGAAGGGAACTTGGCACGCAACTCCTCCTCGAGTTCCCACGTCGCCTCACGCTCGGACTGATCAGACCACTGCACCTTAACCATAGGCAATGTCTTGCTACGAAGCCGACGAACATCCCGTGCAAAATACGAACCGGAACTGCCTCATAAGTGAAATCATCTCTGAGTCGAAGCTGACCATAGTCAATCACATGCGAAGGATCATGTAGATACTTCCTGAGCATCGACACATGGAACACGTCATGCACTCCTGCTAGAGCTGGTGGCAATGCCAATCTGTAAGCCACCGGCCCAACCTTCCCAAGCACCTCAAAAGGCCCTACGAACCGAGGACTCAGCTTGCCTCGCTTCCCAAAACGAACCACACCCCGAACTGGAGAGATCTTCAGTACACGTGGTCTCCCACCTGAAACTCAAGCGGACGGCGTCTCTGATCTGCATAACTCTTCTGCCGGCTCTGGGCAACCAACAAACGCTCCCTGATAGTCTTGACTTTGTCCACAGCTCCCTGCACCAACTCAGGACCTACAATCGCCCTCTCTCGCAGGTCATCCCAACAAATAGGAGATCTACAGCGCCTACCATACAACGCCTCATATGGAGCCATCCCAATGCTCGATTGGAAACTATTATTGTAGGCGAACTCAATCAAGTCACATGCTGATCCCAGCTGCCCCCGAAGTCGAGCACACAAGCCCTCAACATGTCCTCCAAAATCTGATTCGTCCTCTCCGTCTGCCCATCGGTCTGAGGATGATAAGCCGAACTGAAAGCCAAATTCGTCCCTAACGCCTTATGCAGGCTCCGCCAGAAGCGAGATACAAATCTCGGATCTCTGTCCGAAACGATCGTCGCCGGCACACCGTGCAACCTCACAATCTCATCAATATACAGCCGAGCCAGGCGCTCAAGGCTGAAGGTCTTCCTCACAGGCAAGAAATGAGCTGACTTCGTCAACCGGTCCACAATCACCCATAGCGCATCGTACCCAGAAGATGTCCTAGGCAACCCCACAATGAAATCCATGCCAACGCTCTCCCATTTCCACTCAGGAACGGGAAGAGGCTGCAGAAGACCCGCAGGTCGCTGATGCTCAGCCTTCACCTGCTGACAGGTTTGGCAACGAGCCACAAAATCAGAAATCTCCCTCTTCATATTCGCCCACCAAAAGGACGGAGATCTCCCGGTACATCTTCACCCCTCCTGGGTGCACAGAATAAGGAGCTCCATGAGCCTCCTGCATAATCTCCCGCCTAAGGTCGCCTCCACTAGGCACACAAACTCTGCCCCTGAAGCGTAGACAATCATCGCTGGACACAGAAAACTCTGACTCCTGCTCATCTGACAACTTCCCTGATCTTACACAACTCAGCATCAGCCTTCTGACCCTCTCTGATCCGCTCAATCAAAGTAGACTGGACCTGAATCGAAGCAATCATCCCAGCACGGTCAGACCGAACAACCCAAATCCCCATACGCTGAAGCTCAAAGCAGACCTCTGAACCCCTGACAACGAACAAGCAAGTCCAGGAGCACCCCTACGGCTCAAGGCATCAGCCACCACATTCGCTCTACCCGGATGGTAGAGGATCTCCAGTCGTAGTCATGTAACAGCTCCAACCAGCGCCGCTGTCTCAAATTCAATTCCTTCTGCGTGAACAGATATTTGAGACTCTTGTGATCCGTGTAGACCTTACACGTCACCCCATACAAATAGTGCCGCCAGATCTTCAAGGCGAAGACCACAGCAGCTAGCTCCAAGTCATGGGTAGGATAATTCTTCTCATACGGCTTCAACTGTCGTGACCCATACGCTACCACCTTTCCCTGCTGCATCAGAACACACCCAAGCCCTCTATGGGAAGCGTCACAGAACACCTCAAAGCCCTCTGTCCCAGAAGGCAACGTCAAAATCGGAGCCGAAGTCAACCTCTTCTTCAACTCCTGGAAAGCTCTCCTGGCACGCCTCACTCCAATCAAACTTGACATCCTTCCTAAGAAGACGAGTCAAGGGAGATACGATCTTAGAAAAGCCCTCCACGAACTTCCTATAATACCCAGCCAATCCCAGAAAACTGCGCACCTCAGACACACTAGTGGGCTTCGCCCACTCCATAACGCCTTAATCTTCTCGGGTCCACTGAAATACCATCCTTCGAAACCACGTGGCCAAGAAACACCACTCTATCCAACCAGAACTCACACTTCTTCAATTTAGCATACAACTCCTTCTCCTTCAACGTCTGTAGAACCATCCTCAGATGCTCCTCATGCTCCTCAGCACTCTTGGAGTACACCAAGATGTCGTCAATAAACACAACTACAAAAGAATCCAAGAAAGGTTTGAAGACTCTGTTCATCATATCCATGAAGAACGACGGGGCATTGGTCAAACCAAAAGGCATGACCAAGAACTCATAATGCCCATATCGGGTCCTAAATGCAGACTTAGACACATCCTCGGCCTTAATCTTCAGCTGATGATATCCAGAACGCAAGTCGATCTTCGAGAAGACTGTCGCCCCTGCTAACTGGTCGAAGAGATCATCAATGCGGGGAAGAGGATACCGATTCTTGATGGTAACCTTATTCAATTCCCTATAGTCAATGCACAATCTGAAGGAGCCATCCTTCTTCTTCACAAACAACACAGGTGCTCCCCATGGAGACACACTAGGGCGAATGAAGCCCTTATCCAGAAGATCCTGCAGCTGCACCTTCAGCTCCTTAAGCTCTGCCGGACTCATGCGATAGGGAGCCTTAGAGATAGGCTGAGTCCCTGGCGCTAACTCAATAGAAAACTCCACCTCACGATCAGGTGGTAGTCCTGGCACATCGTCCTGGAACACCTCAGGAAACTCACACACAATGGGTATATCCTCCAACCGGGATCCCTCCTTAACCTCAGGTACAAAGCAGAGAAACCCTGGCAGCCCTTCCTCAAGGAACGGACTGCCTGCATAGCAGACACCAACACAGGAGCACAAGGAATGGAGTTCCCCACAAAAGCAAAACGGGTCTCACCCGGTCTATCAAACACAACTCTCCTAGCTGCACAATCTATATGGGCATGGTGCTCTGCTAGCCAGTCCATGCCCAAAATCACATCGAAGCAAGACATACGCATAGGGATCAAATCAGCAGACAAGTTCCTATCCATAATCACTACCGGAACCGACTTACACACAGAATCAAGTACACAAGCAGGTACGCCACTCAGCGGGCTAGAAATACACAAATCCACATCACAGGGCACAGCAGACAACCCGAGACTACCCACTAAATCAGCAGACACAAAGGAGTGGGTAGCTCCTGAATCAAACAAGCAGAAAACTGGCTGAGAAGAGATCTGAAGAATACCTGACACTACTCGGCCTGAGTCACGGTCTCGCTCACCAGCTAGAGCGTACACACGAGCCTGGGTCTGGGGCTTCTTCTGGTCAGTCTTCTGCCCGGACCCTGAACCAGCACCTCGGCCCTCAGAACCGCCACTGCTACCTCCACCTCTAGCCTGTGGACACTGGGCAATGCGATGGTCTAGCGAACCACACTTGAAGCACGCCCCGGACTTCCTGTAGCACTCCCGCCCAGGATGGAAACGGTCACACTCCGCACACTTCTCCACAGCAGGGGATGCTGATGAAGAAGAACCCCGGTCTCCTCTATACTTCTTCTTCTGAGAAGAAGTCTGCTCACGCCTCTCGGGCTCCTCGAACCGCTGCCTAGCCTGCAGCTCAGACTCTACTACTAGCGCCACATCAGCTACATCCCGGAAGGTCTTGTGGCGAAAAGGTGCCACAGCAGCTCGAATGTCACCCCTCAACCCAGCCTCAAACTTCCTAGCCTTCCGGTTATCATCCGGCTCAGGCACAAACTTCGAAAGGGAAATAAACTTCCTCACATAGTCGTCCACTGACATCTCCTTCGTCTGACGAAGCCTGCCATACTCTACAATCTTCTGATCCCTAAAGACATCAGGATAGAACTGCTGATTGAAGCAGCCCCTGAACTGCTCCCATGTCCATGGGTGGGGGTACTTCCCTTCGACCGACTTCCACCACTCCTTCGCCTCACTCTGAAACATGAAGGTAGCGAATCCGACTTTCTGATCCTCCTCACATCCCATGACCCGCAGAAGGTCCTCAATGGCAGTGATCCAGTGGCTCGCCTCCTGCGGGTCGCCACTAGCATCAAAAGAAGGTGGCTTCAGCTTCAGAAACTCCTGAAGTGCCTTCACGTTGTTGCCCCCCGCGTTACCGGCTCCTGCCGCCTGACCAGCAGTGGCCCCTACAGTCTGCAGCACCTGGGTCACCACCTGCTGCACAATCTCTGCAATGTCCCCCTGGGGAGCATCGCCTGCAGCTACACCACGTCCTGAACGTCGGGGAGGCATACTGAAGATACAACATCAAAATTTATCAGAAACCATCAAGCATCAAACAGCAGACCTTTCAGACACCCACACATGCAGACAAACCCCACAACACCAAAGAACGAGGAACCTGGCTCTGATACCACTAAATGTAACGACCCCATAACCGGCCTAGGAGTTAGGGCCGTTACACGCCGCGAGTCTACTACCTAACGTCGCAAGGCTCTAAGCAAACGAATCCCAAAACCGAATAACAAACTTGTATAAATACCAAAGAGTTTACAAGCTTTAAATCCTTATAGGTCAAATACAAAGAGAGAGGCCCGAAGGCTACACAAAGTACTAAAGCGTCCAAAGCGCAAGCAAACAAAGTCTAAAGACATATAAAATAACGAGACTCCAGAAGGGGACGAGAAGAGGAGATCCCACGAGCTCAATCTGCAACAAAGTAAAGGGGTGAGCTAAACAGCCCAGCAAGCAGAAGACTTCCTCAAGGGAGCCCACTCAAAACAGAAACAGAAGAATACTTATAAACAGAGAGGATAGCGGAGTCAATGTAAATAGACAGAACGAAACCACAAAACAGAGGCAGAGCAAAACAGAATATCACTTCAAATCATAGTCGGACTTTTAGAAACAGATGCAGAAGAGTGGGACACTAGTAACAAGCTAACACAACAGAAGGACTCACATAAGGTCCGATGGATCCGAGGATCCCATAACAGAAGCCGTAGAGACAGCTAACAGACCCGTCGGTCAAATAACGTCCTAAGGGAGACCCTAAGGAGTATAAACAGAAGGAATTCCTGCGCAGCATGCTACGGGACAGCCCGACCCGACTATCCAAGGCTCAGAAGCAAAGTAACTAGGTCCCAAAACCAAAAGCTCACAAAACAGATCTCAAGTGCATAAAATTGCATATAAACAGCATAAGAAGCTTGTACACAGGTAGGGGAATCCAACCCCACAAACGGAACTCAAAACGGAGCTAAAACAGAGAAGTTATGCTCAAAACAGTGGCATGTCCGAACTTGCGTCCGACCTTGCAAGTTCGGACAGAGGTCGAGAGTCAGAAGTCGCGGAGATACAAATGTCCGAACTTACGTCCAAACGTCAAAGTTCGGACGTAAGTCGAGAGTTAAAAGCCAGAACCATCTTAGTGTCCGAACTTGCGTCCGACCTTGCAAGTTCGGACACCAGTCGAAACTTGTACCAAGAATTCGTCCTCGCGTTCGGTCCGAACATCGAAGTTCGGACCGATGTTCGGACACTTCAAAACCTTCAAAAAACAAAACGCGCCCGATGACCTGTCCGAACTTACAAGTTCGGACAGACGTTCGGACAGAGCGAAACTGTCGAAATTCAGAACGAACAAAAGCGCAGAAATCCAACCAAAATCAATACTAAACTCACCCAAATCCACGGAATGGTAAATCAGTACCCTCGGGGGTTTAGCCAAACAATCAACAACACAAAACCGATGAGAAGACGCACAAGCAACACACGAAATCAGATACGAAACAGATATTAAAATCAATCCCCGAGGGTGAGCAAACTACCCCGATTCCATCCCCCACTTACATCGAATTGCCGAGAAGGTTGCACCAATCTGAAGCAGAGCGAAGACCCGACACACTGCAACCCCGAACAGCGTACTCAGCCACTGAATTTGCAGAGAACAGCCCCCAAAAACAGAATGTAAAATCAGAAAACTGCTTCTCCAAAACAGCAAAGAGGCTACCGAAATCACCAACGAACCTACCTGATTAGCAGAGGGGAAGAATCTGAACAGAAGTAGCAGCAGAACCGATCACAAACGCAGCAAAGATCCACACGAACTCAGAAGCACAGCAATGGAGAAGAAGAGAGGGAGAGCGCAGAAACTGTCGCGAGGAAGAACGCACGATTTGAAAATTGATCGTGGATTGAGAATGTAAAATAAAATAATGACTCATCCCTCTTAATAAGTCTTACCAAATAAAAGGGAGGGGAATGACCTCCTCGCCCCCGCCTTTTAACTTAAAGACTCTGACGTCCTCTCTACTAAACAAAGCACACATAACATAACTTAAATTAATAACATTGTTATGTCATGAAATCTGAAAACGTAAAATACGGAGTATTACACCGAAGGATGTAGATACAACGGGTCGGTGAGGTCCAAGATCAAAGATATATCGTTGCTTCTTGAACTGGTTTCATCATCGGAATTCTCATTCTCCGATTTTCCCTCTTTAGGTTTCTCGTTTTTGTTTGAGTCTTCGATTCCCGACATTTTTCTCGCGGAAGTGAGGCGATTTTGGATCTAATCGCTCTGATACCATGTAAGATTTACAGAGGAAGAATCGATGACAGAACAAGTGAGGAAGGAACAAGAAAGGTAATCTTCATTATTGGATAGAAAGAGAGTAGATACAATGCGTGAGTATGTGCGAGAGTATCACTAACTATCTATACTATGCGAGTGAGTATATGCTTATATACTACTCTACCGTATTAAAGTATATACTGAGTGATATGTTACATATATGTATATAAGAGAATACAGATACATACACAGCTACTCAATATACTCTAATAATTCTGGAAGTAATATCTTGCAAATCTGATTCTACCTCATCGTCGTTTCTGTTTGATTGATTTTCTTGTTCTTTCTCAGCCTGATTGTCTGCCATAGTCGCGGAAAGTAAATGCGAGCTTCACTGATGCTCTAATACCATGTGATTTTACAGTAGATCGACACAGCTAGTTGATGAGAAAGAAAGAGAGAGTCGAGTCTACGAGGGAAGAATATTGTTTAGTAAAGTCTGATCGTCTTGTTTTATTTACTTTGAGAGAATATACAAAGAGAGATACGTAGAGGGAGAGAGAAAGAGAGTTTTGTTTCTTTGTATTACTATTTACATGTACAGAAGGGGGAGGGAACTATAAATGCTACATTACATAGCAGATATATATGTAGTATATAAACAGATGCATATAATAACTCTAATATGATTCGTGTAGATCGGGTGATAATCGGGTGAAATTCAGAGTTTAAGGTTCAGCAACAAAGTTCACTTTCATATAAGAATTGAACTCTTATAAAAACATATACATAAAAGATGAGTTGCTGATTTGCTGCGACAAAGAACTTACAAAATTTAAATTCTGTGTTTGAAACCAAATGATTCAACCTTGCACGCAGGCAACAAATTCAACAACATAAACCGGATAAAAATTAGTCTATACCGTAACAAAATTGAATGATTCAATTAATGTGAACAACAGAACAATGGTCTTCGGCAGTAATTAACAGCAGCAGCAACCGCCTCACACAACAGCAAGCCAACAACCTCATTGTACAGCAGCAGCAACCTCATTGGAACTAGAAGAAGTTGTGGTGTACATGACATACGAAATATGATAGAGAAACAAAAAGTAAAGAACAAGAGAAAGGTATTTTTTAGTATTTTTTATATTCTTATACTCTGTATGGTTACTTAAAAATAAAACAGGATGTAGTGTAACTTTAAACGGATGAAGAATTGGGTGAACGGATCGGGTGTCGGATGAAAAAATTTCATACATCGCCCGACCCGACCCGGCACCCGATCATCCGACGTCCAACCCTTTATCTGTTTATTTTGGGTATTCATCCATCCACTTGAATCGGGTACCCGCTAGCATAACATCTTTACCTTCAACGGCATAGAGATTAATAAGTTTGTTTGCAAAACAATGATGATAATTTGTGTGCATTATTCACATTTGGGGGCGTTCGCTCACAACAATTCATGAGCTGCAGGATTAATATTTTTTTTAACTTTTTGTCTGCAATGTGTCATTTTATTATTGACTAAAATTTAACCCAATATCTATGTGTCAAGGAGATAGATTAAAGGACGTCGCAAACAACCCCTTAGCCTTTAAGAAGGGAAAACTTAATCAGTTCCTCCAACTACGGAAGTGTGATATCACCATCTTCAAGCATAGGAATGCTACCAAAGTGATATTCCTTATTTGCTCGCACTCTTGTCAAGCTCATGTTTTGAAGTAGGACATATTGAGAAAGAATATGAAAATTCGACAGCGAAAAGTTCAGAAATTGGAAGGGGCCATATCCCATATGTAAGAGCTAGAATTTGCGCGGATTGAGAATCTCAATCCATCATGCGTATTTTTAAAATTTTAAATTCTGTCTTCACTGTTTTGTGAAGAAGCAAACAAACTATAATAAGCCGCACATTGTGGAGATTTGAACATTGTTCCTATCCTAACGTACCACCAACAATCAATTATATGATTCATTAGTCCATTCACCGTCAACTTACAAAGAATCAAAAAGCCAGCTCTCCCTTCAAAATTGGCGAAGAACAAAAGAATAACTAATGAGTAATCACCAAAAAAACTTCGCACTCTGTACAAAAAGAGAAAAAACCTATACAGGTTTTATACAGCGACCCAATAAATTACGAACCTGCCAGAAAACACGTGAAGAAAGAATTTCAATTCTCCCACTTGCTCAAGTTTGTCATGTTCCAGTTTGATTTTCCTTAGGCAGGAGAGGTTCCCATCTTCCGGTGTATGTCGACCACAACGTCTTTCATCTCCGGGAAGACTGAAATGATCACTAACTCCATTCCAGCATAAGCCAGTTGCTTTATACAAATCGAGGACTGCAAAAAAGTAGATCACACTTCAGCGTACTGCATTTGACTATATACCAGTTGATTGTCACATTAGAGATGTTAAACTCACTTGTGTGAAGTAGTAGATATCTCTAGCGCAACGCTTGTATTGCTTATGGCCAACAAAGCTCACAAGCGCTGTTGGAGCTCCTTCTGTTAATAGGTATGAACCCATCATTTAGTTAGTTACTTATGGGGAAAAGGCCACTGTAACACGGTTGCATCATCTATAGTAGGTTTAAGATGCTAGAATTAATCTTTGATGATCTGAGCCACTTTCAAGTATAGAGAGACCCAAGCATCGGCAAGATAACTTACTGAACAGCAGCTTTTTCACATCACTCGCTCGCCGAGCAGCTGCAAGCTGCGCCTCAAAAGAACCAGATGGAGAAACTCTGCTGTCAGCATGGTGATTCACAAGTGACTTTCTTGGAGTCAGCTCCAAGTTCAAGAAGAATTTGCCTCCGGGCCAGAGAATCTACAGACAGAGTTCAGGAATGAGTAACAAGGCATGAAGGTCATTTCCTTGTGTTGGTCACCGGAGATCCATAATTTGGGATAGTTCCCCTGTATATCTCCAGAGCATAAGGATTCAAACAGTTATATGCTTACATTTTGGAGGTACTGAATTCCTTGGGCAATCACATCATCTTTCCGCAGCCAGTTGATTTGTTCTAAAAGAAAGTCATCAATTGCATCTTCCATAACTAACTGCAGTATTTGTTTTGACATCCAAAAGACTTGTCGCCTGCCATAAGCAAAGGAACACATAGTATTATGTTTCAGATACCAGAACAAGGCGACTAATAACCAACATTACATGCATTTTTATTTCCCTATTTCTCTGGGTAGAAGAATTTCCCATAAGGAGATAACAGAGCATGACATCATATAAACCCAGGATATGTAACATGAATTCATGAGTTGAGGCCATAAAAATAAAAAAAAGTGTGATGAGAGAATACGAAAATTCTGCTGTACCTCAACCAGCCTCTTCTGTTGAGCTGAAAGATCTTGTCGACTAAATTCAATGCAGGTACACAGACATTTGGTGGCGTCCACTGCAATTTCAAGGAGACAAGCTTACAGCTCAAAACATAGCAGAGAAGATACCACAGAAGATATCGGAACTGAATTTTTCATGGGCAATGTTTTCATCAGCGAAGCAGAACCAGAAAGTCTTTATTTGATTATAGCCTTATAGGACCACACCACACGTTTTTATTTTTCCTAATAAAATAGGACTAGAGAAGCATTACAGGAAAGAATGGTTTTAAACCCTGAACAAAAACCTATAAGCAAAAAGGAACAAAATATTCTATATCAGTTTGTTTTGAAAGGAGGTACCGGAGAAAGTTCTGCCATGTCTATACTATACCTCAGGAGGCGCTGTGTCAGGATCCACTACATGATCGGACATGACACGAGATGTGCCTGCTCCACTCGTTTCCTTTAGCTCAGATATGGGTTCACAGGTAAACGTCTTATCATATTTAAAACTTCTACTCTCTCGCATTTGTTTGGCTATTCTAGGACGTAACTCCTTGGAACTTAATTCATTGTCTGAGTGCCACTCTTGGGCTCTAGCACTAGATTCTCTTTCTAAGAGATCCTTGACAACTTCTTCCTCATCATCTGATGAACTTTGAGTCTGGGTAAAAGAGCTCTGCGCCGAATCACGACCTTTATTATCATCCACATCCCAAGACATAAATCTTTGTGGTTCAGGTTGAGAAGTCTCTCCATAGGATGCAGATGAACCCCCCACAACCTTACAGGTTAATACATCTGAAGCCCCTTCCAACTGGCGCAAAATGTCGTCAACAGCATCATCTAGATTGACTGTACAGATAGGTAAGAGAATGATTAGAACAAATGCCTAGAAGGGGCATTACAGCTCAAGAAATTTTCTAGAAACTAAGAAGCATACACGCATGAAGCAAATTACATGAGCCTAAACATCATAAGAATGGACATTGAGCATGTCATTTTAAGCTTACAAAGAACCTTTTCAGGCAGTCAATGTTACAATGATCGAGTCAAACAAGGGAAAGCTGAAGACGTTTTGTCAGTAAAAAAAGGCATCTAGAAGTACAGAAAATTAGAAGGGCATTTAAAATAACAATGACAGATTAGATTAATATGGTGGAGCGTGAACCATTTTGAAGAACAAACACCTGAAGACATTACTTTTTAGTACCAATACAATTTAAGAAATATAAAAGCAAGCATAAGGACTAAACACACAACATACATAAAAAAAGCATTCAAAAAAAGTAATTTTACAACAAGACAGGGCTCATTACAAGGACACATATAATCAGGATTGATCAAGTGCAGACACCCTATAGGTATTTACCTGCTAAAGTTCTCATCCCATAAGCTGCTTTTCCATAAGAGTAGGTCTTCATGAGTTCGAAACAGCAATATGGATTAGCTTGGAGATATAAACACTTCAACAGCATACTACTAATACGCAATGTTCACATGAATACTCAATATACAGCATCTCAGATACAGATACCTTAGAGGAGTCATTCAGAAAATCCCAAACGTCATGCTGTTCAGCAACATTGGCAATGGATAAAAGGTCCTGAAAAAGAAAACAACTCAATATGGTAAAGTAACATGGAGGATAGGTGAAAAAGACACATACTTGCAGGTATGTGTCAGGCTGAATGCAGTTCAGATGCACAAACAAATCTTCAGTTCTTGATGAAAATATCCATTTGCAAAAGAATGCATACTTGCAGGTATTTGTCAAGTTGAATGCACCGCTGATGCACAAATGAATCTTCAGTACTTGATGAGAATATCCTTTTGGGGGGCAGATGTAAGTTGTAATTAGGTATATCCTTCAGATGTCGATGCAGTCTCTCAAAGTTCCTATATCTGTCATCAATCAATTCAGAAGAATTCATGGGTGTTTGAAGTTTGTTCATGTTAAAGGCTGCAGCTTGGAAGCAAAAGAAAAGAAATTATCAGCAACATTGTACACACAAGAATAGCAAACTCAGCATACCGATGGTAACAAACCTTCTGTTCACAAACCAAGTGTTTTTCTCTGAATCTGTCACCGCAATTGAATATACTGCAAACGACTTCGAACCAATTTTCTCAAAATACGCTCCTAACACCTGGTCATGAATAATTCAAACCATGTTCATACTCATCTCCACACAGGTTAAAGCTATACAAGTTTAAGGCATGACGTACGATGAAAGGGACCCTCATCTTCCATAACAAAAGAGGCTGCTTCTTCTACCATGTCATGGAGCATTTTTAAGTTTCAATATCCGTATTTAATGTTTTTCTATCACTTTTATTTCCTTTTTACCTTTCCTTTTATTACTCTAACTGACCTCAAAGATTAACATATACATCTTATTAATTCATTCTGAACAGGTACAAGGAAGCCCTGGAAGAAAATTCAAATAAAATAAAAGACACATTATTTAAATACAAACTTTCTACGGTACACACCTCCATCCCATTTTAATCACATTTTTTCACTTGTATATTTTACCTCAAGTAAGGAATCTATTATAAAAGTTAACATGATAGAATTAATTTATATTATATGTTAATGTTGAAGTAGAAAAATGCATTACTGACCCTGCAAGACAAGTAAAGGGGACAGAGAGAGTAAAGGTTCACATCCCTAGCAATAACTGGTAGACTGGGGTATTACCACTTGTTTGTAATTTACTGTATTTGAAATTTGAAGAAAAATACATAATTTCAAGATTCCAAACAATTAAGTTTTCTATTGGGAAAAATTACAGACAGCTGTAGTCATATAAAAATATACAGTATTAACAAAGATGCCTAAAATCCTATTTTTATTTCTTTTAAACCGGTGTATATGACGCTATAGCTAAGTAGTACCACGTATTCATTTAGTTGTACTTATAAATAGGCCAAACTATCCATTTCAAATTCTCTTATATCTTATAAATAAACAAATCACTAAATTGTTCATGATTTTCCAAGCTTACGTCTATTTTCCAAAAAAAGGACGCACCCACTATATAATATATTCTATATGATGGTAAGAAAGAATGATGCCATTATCTACTCTCAAAAGTGAATAGAACAGACTAGAAGGAAAGGATTAGCTAAGAACAGTAGTTCTGTGTCAACAAAACTAAAAAAAAAAACATTGTAGAAGAGGACTTTTCTACCATGAAAGAAGTGTCTCCCCTCAGCTATGCATCCCCAAAAGATCAGGCCTTATGTTTCAAAGGCAGGATATCTTTTGTTTTCTCTGTACAAGTGATCATTATACCACATATTCCTGTAACTTTATGTTATCCCATGTTTCATCCAAGGAAACACAAGAACCAGGGAGACTTTATCAACTTACCCTGCACCGAAGTTTGGGACCTTGTGCCATCTCGCAATGGATCACAGGATTAGATACTACTTTATGCATCTGTTGAGGGTTGAGTTTACCCAGATCTGGGCTGTAGAACTCTGAAATGAGGATCCCTTTACTTCCGCTGGGACTAAGCCTCCTCTTATCAGGCTCAACATTCAATGCAGCGCTACTAATCGATTTCTTAACCCTTGTTTTATTCCAACCAGCATTGATATCGTCATTATTTACATCCTTAGTCATCATTCCTTCTCTTAAGGAAGATTCATGTCCTAAGTTTTGAAACAACTGGAGATCTTCAGCCTTGCTACTTTCAGACTGGTTAGTATGGGCAGATGGTTGTGCACCTTGCACATCATTATCTATACCTTTGTTATCAGGCTTGTTAAGTGACATTAACTTCTCAAAATCACTAGTAAGCAAAGAGCTCTTAGTAGTCAAACCCTTCTTCATCTGGCTTTTATTTGAAGCGTTGTTGACCTTGTCTTTGTAGTTTCTTCCCCGCGCCCACATGTTCTCAAGATTCTCAGGAGCCAGAACTTCAGTTCTTCGTTGTGTTGCGGCATCCAAAACTCGAGCCCAGTCGGCACTTTGGTGGATGCTCTCACCATTCAATGCATCAGTTGAGGAGTCATGGGAAGCCTCTGCTGTTTGCTCTCTCCACTTAACAGTTTTTTCATGCGCCAAATCTACTTTTTTATTATGGGCGCCACCTATTTCTCCTGTGGAGGATGGACCACGATCAACGGTGCCAGCAACAACTGAGCCTACCTTAGATGACAGATCACTAGCACCGTTCTTCACGATATTGAGATTAAGAACCTCGTCAAAATTGATAATAATAAATTCAATCAACTCATTGATAGACCTACAGATGAAGAACACATTGTTATAACACGTGCCTAAACAGTTGATTCACAGACGAAAAGACTCCAGTACTCACGAAGGAGAAGCCAACTTTATAACTGGTTGAATTACTAAGCAGGTTAATAATTCACGAGCAATAGTGTGAACTAGCGGGCATTGAGACTCTCTTTGCTTTAGCACCAAAGCTAGAATTCCACTCATGAGTTGCTGAAGAAACTGCAGAGCGTAACAAAAAAAAACAATGAAAGACAGAATGGGTACACTTTCGAGCAAAATGTCGGTTGCTCTGCAGGGTGTAAATTCATATATAACCCTTCATATGCACGCACCTTATACTCATGCACGGGAGATAGTAAAGCAGGGTGCAACTCTTCGGAAGCCATTAGATGGTGTTTCAATCTTTCATCTCTTTCCTCAGATGAAAGGGTGGCCATTACATCCACACCAATAGCAGCCTGGCTTCTCCTGTACAGCTCAATGTGATCCCCAACCAAGTTAATCATATCCCTATAAGTAAATAAATCAATAAGCGGTTGGTACATAATTGAAGAGTAACACTCCCAACAAACTGAAATAGGGCGCATATAAAGACAGGGAACCTGAATTTAGTAAGCTAGAGACAGCACCTGGTTAACAAATCAACAATATTAACTTCCTTAACCCTCCCTGCGACTTCTCCAAGAGCATCTAATATAACAGTACGCATCAGCTCAGGTGCCTCTTTATCGGGAGTAATATCAGAATACCACAAATCAACCACAAAATCCCGCACAATCAAATCAATAAACTCTTGTACAGAGGCCTGTATAACAGGTGAATCAATCTTCTTCTTCCATTTTTGAGGTGGTGTTGTCACAGTGGAAAGACGAGGATCATTCACGGATAGTTGCTTCTTCTCCAGATAAGCAAGATAAGTTTGCTTCTGGATTGGTGGAATCTTACGATGAAAGTCGACCTCATTCATTAGAACTCGCAGCCCAAAAGCAATGAGAAGTGACACAGGAATATTCATCCACATCGATTTACTTGTATCTGCATAAACATTGAAATTCAACAGCTATCAAGGAGAAGCTCCGTCATGAGAGAAAAAAAACAAGAGCCTGAACTCAGGATATCAGCCAGGCAATTTGGTCATTAAGCACAACTTAGCAAATTAATCAAACCAATCTTAAAAATCTTCATCAAAAAATTGGTGAGAATTCAAAATGGTATCCAACCATTACACTACGGAATAAAACAAATGTATATGATCTTCTAGCAAGGTCAAGCCCAAATGAACTGAATAGTAGTAATTCATGACCAGCTCACCAATATAGTAGCTATAGACTGATGTTTCAGTAGCCATCGAGACTGCCTAATAAATTAGCATAGCTGGTTAGTTTCATAAATCCGCTCATGGTTACCAAACTATTATTTCCGAAACTGAATTTACGGGATCAACAGGATCTTTTTCCTTAAACAATATTACTTCATAAAATGAAAAGCCACCACCACCAACACATGAAATATTAACTAATGTCCTCGAGAAATATTCATCAGACAATGGCATTGCGGAATGAAAAACAAAAAAGAAACTTACGAGAAAGGAAATAACAGATAGCGAAGATGCATATGGCCCACCAAACAAAGCGGACTTTAGCTTCTTCGATTAGATCTTCCACGGTCTTCATCGAAAGGTACCTCAATTTTCCAGATAATTAATCCCGGAAATCTTCAGAATAAACCTAATATTGGAAAATAAGAAAGTCCAGAATTTGAAGAAATTCCTTTTCATCGTCAGTTTGCAACAGATTCTCACAGTTCACAGATACCCAAAAGGAAAAATATTAGTATTTTTTTAGGGTTATATTCGTCTTGTGTTTCTCTGTACGAGTCGTCCGCATTCGACTTAAATCAAGCACTGGGTTTCGCGCGGAGGAGAAATGACCTGCGCCTACAAAGGTACATACGGTGATACGGATAAAAACGCGTGAAACGGAATGAATGTCGTGGCAAAAATGCAAATTTGTCGTCAAATTCATTACTCTTACGTCTTCTTCAACCTTCATAATTTTCTACGAGACAAGGTCTATGATCATGTTCCTCGGCCAGCAACCAATTTGTAGCGTTTAATTCATAGACTCGACTATTATTCGGGGCTCGAACGACTGATAGATGCGCATGCACAACGACACGGGTCGGTGCTCGGTACATATTCTTGATTCTATTGTTTTAAACAAATTCTTGCCTACACGGCTACACCTATCCAAGTTAACCATCATCTTTGGCTACAATTAGCATAGTTAACAATTGAAATATGCACATTGAACTATGAACTATGAACTATTTTACTAAAGGTATAATTTTCATAATGTACAATTTTCATATGTATGTTGACATTTTTAGTATACATATGTTAGGGTGTAGCCAAAAGTTATTGTCTTTATTTGTTTCAACCATTTTTGAGAGTTTCTATTTTATTAATTTCATTTTTGTCTATATATTTGGTAATATATTAACATTATATTGTACTGTATAAATTATTTACCTTACTCTAATGATACAAAATAGTCAAAACAAAAATAATTACAAATATGTCAATTCAAATAGTCTTAATAATACGTGCTTTATAAACAGTTAATGTAAATAATAAATCTAAAATACATTATTATTATTATAAAATATAATTTTAATAGGCATAAAATACATTTTAAAAAATGTATATATCAATATTGTTAAAATATAAAAGCCGGTCTAGGTAAAGATTAAACCTATATGTAATAACTGATTAGTTTTGTCAAAAATGGTTTTTAATGTCTACTTACGGAGGAGATCCACTATTATAAACGATTCTTCACGGGATTTTTTAGGCACTAAAAGTATAGCATTAATGTATATAAAATATAAGTAATTGTAAGACTACTATGAAAAATGATAAAATTTTGTTCATATCAGAAAAAATTCGAAAGCACCAGCATATTTGTATTATAAGATAGAGTTGAGCACGATTACATCAATTAAACGCCCTTCAAGCACAGCGACATGTAGGTGACTAAGATCAACAACCCACACTTGAAGTAAATTAAGAAATGCACTTCTCATAGAAAACCCAGAGCTTCCCTAGCCCGTCTACCCCATCACAGCTCAAATACAAACAGAACATTCGAGCTAACTAACAATGGAAACTCCAAAGACCTAAATAGAGTTGTAAGGACTGGGACTCGCCGAAATACTATTTGTCAAAAAAAATTACTTGCGGTGGCTTTTTTTCAAAAAAAGTACGCGGATGTACCAAATCGGGTCATATAAACCGCATCAGGCTAATGCTACTTACCATAAACCGCATTAAGCTAATCCATTTATGGGTTAATTATGTCATAAACCGCATCTGACGAACGCGTCTTTGCCAATAAATGGACTGGGGCGATGCGGTTTATTTGCAAACACGGAATGAATATGAGCCGTCCGTATTCCGCGATTTCCGCGATTTTGTCGGATAAGATTATCCAGAATCTTGCAAATAAACCGCACTGGTGCGATGCGGTTTATGACTGCCAAAAATCCCTATAAAAACCAAACTCGGCCAAGCTCATTCCATCAACCACAAACACCAAAAAAAATTCCCTTCAACAATGACAAATGCTCCAAAGTTTAAGAGGTTAGTATGCTTATTTTTAATTTTTATTTTTCATTTATTTGTATAGTAAATGTCTTTGTTTATTAGGTTTCGATATATATATATATATATATATATATATATTTAAGTAGTTATCTAATTACTTATGATTAAATTCATAATTAACTATGTCATTACCGTATAACTTATTATTCTTTAAATTTGATGTATGTTAAAATAATATGTAGACATCTTATTAATGGTTTACATTAATTTTTTGTAAGTTTTAGTTGCTTAATTAGGATATAAATTCGTAATTAATTAATGCATTAATTGTATAACTTGTTTTTAACTTAAAATGGTGCATAAATTAGTAAAATAATTAAGTAGGTATTATTATGTTATTGGAGAAAATTAATCTTGGTAGTTTTAGTTGTTTAATTAGTATTTTAATTCGTAATTAATTAATGCATTAATTTTATAAATTGTTTTCAACTTAAAATGGTGCATAAATTAGTCACAGAATTAAGTAGGTATTATTATGTTATAGGAAAAAATTAATCTTGATAGTTTTAGTTGTTTAATTAGTAATGTAATTCGTAATTAATTAATGCATAAATATCATAAGTTGTTCTTAACTTAAAATGGTGTATAATTTAGTCAAATAATTAAGTAGGTTTTATTATGTTAGAGGAAAAAATTAATTTTGGTAGTTTTAGTTGGTTAATTAGTGTTTTATTTCATAATTAATTAATACATTACTTGATAACTTGTTTTTAACTTAAAATGGTGTAATTCATCATTTATTATTGTTAATAATTTATAACTACTTGTTTACCAAAATAGGTGTATAAGTTAGCTACAATATATGTAGATTTGTTCGTAATGGTTTAAACATATTTTTCAAATATTTTAGTTGTTG
Source organism: Limonium bicolor (assembly GCA_023374045.1). Taxonomy (NCBI): domain Eukaryota; kingdom Viridiplantae; phylum Streptophyta; class Magnoliopsida; order Caryophyllales; family Plumbaginaceae; genus Limonium; species Limonium bicolor. Next base: position 95,763,724 of record CM041778.1, read on the forward strand.
ATATATTAATTAAATTCGTAATTAATATTTTGTAAGTTTTACTACATTTGTGTTGTTAAATTTATTATTATATTTACATCTTGTAAATTGGGTTGTAGTTAGCTAAAAAATGTCCAGACTTGCTCTTACAATTCAATATTAATTTTTTTTGCATTTAGTTTATCGTTCATTATTTTTTGTTGCTTAAATTTTAAATATTGTTTGTTTGTGCAGATCTAAACTACGTTACTCGTCTGGATCTTAATTTCGCTTGAAAGAATGGCATTCCCTTGTACCATTTTTGTTAATGCCGAACTATCATACACGGAACATGGAAGTCTCTACTTCCAAGGCAATGAAGACACCAAAACCTTTTATCTTCGTGTAGCTGACGATTTCACCATCCAAATGTTAAAGTATTCTGTCACAGAGGCCATCCGTCAATTGAAGTTTGGATTTTCTGTTTCGAGGATGACATATCGGCAGTTGTTCAGCAGGGAGCCTTTACAGTTTACAGCACTTGTACTAGAAACTGATGAAGATGTTCAGGCAATGCTTTGTAACTATAAGTGTTGTTGGGACATCTCTCAGTGCATGGACATTCATATAGAAATTGATGGTGATGATGACGATGACGACGGCGAGTATGAGCCTGCAGATGATGAAGATGTTACATCAGATGATGAAGTTGAACTCATTCCAGAAGAATTTCTTCACGGACCAGAAGTAGATGGCGAAACTAGTCAGCATATGCCAGATGCTTCATTTTATCATCACGTGGACTAGGATGCCATCAACGCAATGCAATCAGATGTGGATCGTCGCGGTGTCCCAAACTGGAATCCTGTAGAAGAGTTTGTTATAGGCCAAGAGTTCGACGATAAAGACAGTCTAGTAACCGCTGTCAACGAGTATCACATTCGCAAAAATATGGATATCAGTGTTGTCAAAAACTCAAGGAAAGCATACGTTGTCCAATGTGTTAAACATGACGAATGTCCATTTTACTTAAGGGGCGCGTTGTTGAATGGTGAGAGCGAATGGAAAATTACGAGACTCACTACCCATAGTTGTGCTCCTGCAGATGATGGACAAGATCATCGGCAGATGAACTACCATTTCATTGCTGAAGCTCTTCTTCCCCATATTAGTCGTAACCCAGGTATGAGTGTTCTAGATGTCATTGAGCAGATTCGTGGACAGTACAACAGAACAATTTCATATAGAAAAGCATGGTTGGCAAGATGTGAAGCGACCGGAAAAATCTATGGAGATTGGGTTGAGTCTTATAATCAGCTACCAAGGTTATTCATGGCCATCAAACATTTCATACCAGGTTCCGTTGTTGCTCTAAAGACAGTCAGGGCTTTCGAGGATGACACACAGACAACCCAAGTGAAACAATTCCAACGGTGTTTCTAGGCGTTCGGTCCGTGTATTTCTGCATTCAGACACTTCAAACCAATGTTGCAGATAGATGGTGTAGACACCAAAAATTCTCACCCCATAAAGCAAATTCCGAAATTATAAGAGGGGTCGTCGCCTTTCTTTTTTTCAAAACATATTAGCGTGCGTGCTAAGACGAAACCATCATTTTATAATCTTTTTCAAAACATTTCAGAAAAAAAAAAACAATTCTTCGAAAATGAATTTCCATCGACAGTCCAGTTTCAAGGTCGTCCCCTTTTGTTTATTCACTTATTTTACTATTTTATTTTATTTTATTTTTAATCATCTATTCACGTCTTCTTATATTTTATTTTATTCTACATTAGCATTAGTATTTTTATGTTTCTATTTATACACACTCATCATCATCATTCAAACTCGAAATCACCTTAAACCAGAATTACCTCCCAAATTCCAAATTCTTCTAAATTTCTAAAGTCTCATAGGCCCGAGCGCCCCACAGACTCGAACATCTCAATCTCTCCACTATTTTAAGGATCAAATGTCTCACAGACCCGAGCGTCTCACAGACTTTGATACCCCACACCTCCCATTACCTAAACATCTCAAACGTCTCATAGACCGAGCGTCTCACAGACTAACACCTCAAAACCTTCAAAACCCCAAGATCTCCAAAACCCAAAGCCCCTGAACTACGTAAGGTCTGATCTCAACAGGGAGTTGAGTACGTAGGCAGCCCATCTAGGGTGCGACCCCATTCCAAACAAAAAACCCCCTTCCCCCTCTACGGTGGCTCTCACATCTCTCAAAACGCTCAAACCTTCTTCGGCTCCCACGAACTTCAAACCATCAGACACATAGTTGTTTATCCACTCAACCTCAGATTTCCCAATTCTCATTCTACACTCATCCGAATTCACCCATCCCTTTTCTGGGTGCTAGCTTGACAGAAAAGCTCACCTCATCCACTCTCTTTCTCTCTCCTCGTCCTAATCCAATCCTTGGCTTTTAAACGAATCTCTCTAAAAAGGTTTTGAAAGAAGGCAATCCCGACAATTGGAGACCGAGGTTTTCTCGGGCACCAATCCGAAGTCGTGGTCGTCGCCACTTCTGAGGGGTGTAACCCAGTGCGAATCCACATAGAATCTCTGAAATGACCAGATAAGTCCTATCCAGAGGCAACAAATTCAGAGTCAACCAATGGTTCTTAGAACCCTCCCTCTCTTCCTTCCTAGTTATCATAGGTCAAACTAGGTGGCGACTCTAGTCAATTTCCGCCCTTAGGGCATAAGTCCGCGTGGAGCCCATTGAGAGCGGGTGTAGTGCTCACTAGCATTCCCCTTAAGCTTTCTGGGAAAGACGGACGATAGAGTAGGTATTTGAGGGTTGCCATGAATAACGGGTTTTCACCCTCCACAGAATGGCATTTTCTAGGACCTCGGCTTTTCAGTCAGATCATATTTATATAGACCCCCCCTCATACCGAAAAATCACCCTCCACAGAATGGCGACTCTGCTGGGGAAAACTTGAGTAAGTTTTTCTCATAAACTTGGTCAAGGAAGACTGAACTCCATTCAAAATTGTCGGGATTCCCCAACTTCTTTCAAAACCTTCAAGAGATTCATTTCCAAGCCTTTAGGATTACTCTACTCCACACTTAGAGTGTGCTTTGTGAGGATAGTTAGGACGAATGTTTAGAGTTCAAAATTGACTTTGAGTGCCACATGTGTGCTTTGACCTTTGCATGCTTCACTTTTGTTTACTATTGTGTGTTTACTGTCTTATGTTTACTGCCCTTCATTCATGATATAATTGCTTATTTACGGTTTTGTAAATGGGCCTTCGTAGAAAGGAGCCAACCCTTGTTGCATCGGGTAGTTTAGGAACATGCATTCCTCTGTGTCACCTTTACTATCTGCGGGCGGGATTAACAATTGGTCCACAATTGATTCCCTCTGAGTATGGGTCCTTCGTAGTTAAGGAGTAAACCCACGAGGTGGTATGGCGTAGTTGTCTACACCTTGAAACAACTCAGGATCCTTTCAAACCTTTTCGAGTCAAAGCCAGCATGTAGTAAGCCATGAGCCTTCAGTGTCCAGCTGCCTTGTCCAGTGTCTAGGATGGGTTTTATGGGTAGTTGCCCCCTTGTATGCCGCCTGTCTGACCACCCTTTTGCCTTACCCTGAAGATTGCATGGGCTCAGTTCTCCATTGTTCTTCTGCACCACGGGTGTCTCTAAAGCCCAATGTCACGCTACACGTCCATAGAGGATCCCGTATTTACCGGATACCCATACATGGCACAACGTAGTAGGAATAATTTGGACTTTAGAACACCTGACCGTGCAGATGACGAGAGACCCGTTCCCATGCAGTACTTCCCCGAGTTTCCTGAAAAGTGAGTATGTTGTGATAATCCCCGGCCGTGGCTCGTGTGACTGTATCACTTCGGGTATCCTGACCTTTCGAACTTAAGCACTCCGGACTTTCTTGATGACGTGCCCACAAGGCATAACAGAGATAAATACCGAGAGATGAACAGTGAAGGGACGACGGTTCCCCCGGTGGTATGGAAGCATTGATTGACCTGGAAGGTGATTATCCCAATCATTCACACTCAGCTCCACATAAAACCAGCCACGATTTTTTTTTATTTGCGTTTACATCTGCGTGATCATGTTTCAAAAATTAGCAAAAATCAGAAAATCAATCATGTCGAACACTCCAATGAAATATCTTCAAAGTTGTCCATCTCGAATGTTTTCAAAATTGTTATTTCCAAAACTTTTTTTCAAAACCAGATTCAATCAAAGTCTTCCAGAAAACAACCTTTATCAAACGTTTTGCAAAGAACAGATTTCAAAAATCTATTATTTTCAAATGATTTTCAATCAATATTTCTCACAAATGTTGTTTCAAAAAACTATTTCCAAAAACAGATTTCAAAAACCTGCTTTTACAAACGAATTTCAAACAACTTTTTTTCACGAATAGTATCTCAAACTTGTTTTTGAAAACGTTTTCAAGTTGATTTTCACAAATGTATTTCAAAATAAATGATTTAGTCCCATGTGGCGACCTGCTATTTTTGAAGCTCAACCCACCTTCAAGAGCAGCGGTTATTACTGTGGAGCGTACTAATCATTTCGTGTTTTCATAACAGTGGTGGATTTCACAATGATTTTGTGCTCGATCATCCACCTTTCCTTTCTCAAACATATCCCTCATTCCTTCAACGGAGCAAGTGAAGCAACATGAAGATCAACTAGCGGATCGAGCCGAAAGCTAAAGGCGCACCTGCCCGTGGAGCTAGCCGAGCGACAGGAAGACCAACACCAACCATTCAAATACAATATTAGAGTTGCACCAACCCGGATCAAGCGACATGAAGATTAGGAACACCTGTTCAAGCTCAAACTGTTGAGAGTCAGAAGAACACAACTCGTTCTGTATGATCACAATACCACTTCGAAGCAAGAGCCCGAAGACGAAGCGGAAGAGTTCAGAAGGAGTTTAGCTCAATTTCCCCACTTTAATGACTTTTAGAATGATGTATAGGTTTTCCCCTAGCATTCTTTTCTCTCTTGTCCATTTCTGAATAGATTACATGTATAGGTTTACACATTCCCTTTGAATTTATTTAGATCAAAGTGGTATAGGGTTCCCCACTCCCTATTTTTATTTGCGATGATCGGCATCAGCCTCAAATTTCTATTGAGAAAATCCACCACTTTGAAAACACGCGTTTTCAAAATTGTTTTTCTAAAACTTGGTTTCTTTGGCATGCACGAATAAAGAGAACAATGAATAAGGAACGACTCCTCACAGTTATATAGCATTCATTAACTTTGCTTTATGGGCGAGAATTCACGGTATCTACAGAAGGCATCCCCTGAACAACACACCAATAAATACAACCAAGCGAGAAGCAAACCACATGCATTGCATTCATTACAAAAAGGTTACATGCATTCTCGGTAGTTCAAATTGGTCAAACAAACACGTCTTGTTCACCTCAAAAATTGCATAATCGCATGCTATGTTCTCACCCACTACACATCCCCTTCAGCCCAATATCTAACATCCAAAGCCTGATCTTCAGAGGGATAGCAGAAAATCAAAGAGATCGAGCCCCTTCCCTACAGAACTACCATGTGCATCAGTGACCAAATGAAAAAGAAGCAATCCTTTCCATATCGTGGGGCTACCATGCGGGAGTGACCTCCCCAAAATCCAAAAAATAATGCATCCAAAAAATCCCAAAAAAATGCAGTCTCCATCATATCGTTGGGCCACCATGCGGGAGTTGTCACTCCCTAGAAATTCAAAAATCCAGGAGCCAATCACCAAGCCGACCTCACTTGAGAATCACTACCCCGACAGCGACCCCAACAGCTAAACCCTCTTCAAGGCCGATAGTAATGGGATGAGCTTCATGAGCCATGAGCTGAATTCGACTCAAGCGAGATTAGATGTAGCCTTACCACTCATGCATTGCAAAAAAAAAAAAAAACACAAAAAAAAACATTCAGTTAACCATCTCCATTCATCATTTTCAGCATTTCATGCATCCTATACGTAGTAATTCCATATTACCATAATACATCGCATGGTAGATAATTGCATTTGCATACTCCCATATCGAAACGACATCTTCGGGAAAATCACGAGAGATTGATTGAACAGAGTGCATGAACCACGTAACTCTCGACCCGTCAATGAGTACAAAGGTCCAATCAAAATCAGCACCACAAATCAAGTGAGTAGTGTGCGAAGAGCAGTATTTTCTCTTGAATTTCAAACGAGAGTACTGGATAATCCACTGAGTAATGAGGGAAGATAGAGCGAGTCCATAGTGGTAAAACCATGAGCGACATGTGCATTCCTTCAGCACATGGAGAGGCATAATTTAGAGTGAGATCAATGTCGATAGCAAGATACGAACTGTGGTTCATGCAAAGATTCGAGAATAGTAAGAAAACAATCATTGACTAATGAGAATGACGAGGCACTTAGGAATAAAATCTCCACAAAAACCAAAAAGCTTTGACTGCCCTTTACATAACCCCTTAGTGAGCCCCGCTGAGCCTTTCATGAAAAACTCTTTCTTCAGAAACTCCACAACATGCCAACCCACGTACTATACTTACTTGCCCTTGCAATAGAGGATCTCAAAGGAGCCAGAGCCATGGTCCCTCCCCACCATCTTCCACAAAAACAATGAAATGTTTGAAGAAATCAGTGAGTCAATGCAACTCCAATCGCCAAAAAAGAGCACCAAAAATGTTCAAGAAGATCGATGAGTCAATGCAACTCCAACGATGAGAGCCAGAATACGAAGTATAAAATGCTTGAGAAAGTCGATGAGCCAAATACAATTTCCAAAACACCCAAATGAGAAGAAAGTTCAAATCGTACGCCAGAAAAGGCAAGAAGGAGAAATTCAAACCAAAAGGACCAATGATGTCCTAAAGAAACCGATAAGGGGTTATCAAAACCCATCTAATCATTCCACCCATGGCAAAGGTGAAACATGTCCTCTATTGCACAAAAGCTCCACAACTTCCAAATAAATCCCACAGTCCCGTGTGACGTACATCACACCTCACAGCCCCGCTACAACCCAATAAAAGACCTCTGACTCATAAGTTAAGGAGCGTTAACTGAAAGTATCGGATCTGAAACATGAATCATAAGTTTCGTACTTGTTATCAACATGTCCCATCATACCAAAGGGACCGTGAGCGAATGAGCGTGACCTTTCTTCACAAGGTCTTCGAGTGTGAGCGACCTTTTTATCTGAGCACCAAATCATAAGCAGCTTACCCCGTTGCAGGTGAGGAAATTGTAAGAATTGGAAAGTCCAGAACCTCGAAAAGAAATTCTCAGGAAAATACTGCTCCGACCATCGAGAGTATCATCACAACCATTTAAGCATACACGGCCATACTCACGAGAGGTTGACCCGCATCCCTCCATGAGAAAGTGATTCACGTATTCCAGCTCAACAATCACTCAAGATCGAACCGAAGATGTCTTATGTTCGTAAACCCCATATTAATAGGGATAGGATCATACCTTCTCTCCAAAAATTACATATACATTTTGCATCGCATCTAGCATTTAATATTTACATGCATCATGAGCACTCCATCATCAACATCTTATTGGTAAGAAATCTGCCTAGTCTCGCTCAAAGTCGACTTCAGTTGCGGCGGTTGAAGTAAGTCTTCCTATCAAAAGAAGTCAAGTTGGAGCCATCCCGGGCCATCATCGAGCTACATCTAGCCTTTTGGAACTATTCCGGGCTATCATCAAGCTACATCGAACCATCTCGGACCATCATCCTGGGCTATCAGAAGCTACATCGAACCAAACTAAAGCCATCCAAAGCCGTACGAAGACAACCAGAGCCGTCCACTGTCATACTCGAGCCTCATTGGCACCTCTCCCAAAGCCAAGCTAGAGCCATACGGGAGTCATCATCCGACATTGAAACCATCTTTGGAACTACAACAGGGGGCATCCTAACAGTCCGAGAACAATACGGGAGCCACCTCAAATCCACGTCAAAGCTATTCATCACAAGGTCTTGCCTACAGAATTTCGAACTACGTCAGGTCTGATCTCAATACGGAATTGAGTACGTAGGCAGCCCGCCCCGGGTGCGACCACCTCACAGGCGAAAGTTCCCCTTTCTTCTCTCGCTATCACCAAGGAGCCATCTTGTAGCCTCCCCGGAGCCATCCCGAGCTATCCCGAAGCCACCTCAAGGAATCTAAAGCCGCAACTAACCATACCAAAGCCCTTCATCCACAATCAAAAGAAAAAAACTATCATCAACTGTCAACCACAGTAAATCACATCGACCCACCATTCGACTCAAAATCAAAAACAAATCGAAACCCATCAACCATCCCAGAGTCGTTGCTCACAAGGGAGTCATATATCAAACCGGAGCCATCCGATCATACCGGAGCCCTCGGATCATATCGGAGCTAAACCCATCAACCATCCCAGAGTCGTTGCTCACAAGGGAGTCACATATCAAACCGGAGCCATCCGATCATACCGGAGCCCTCGGATCATATCGGAGCTAAACCCATCAACCATCCCAGAGCCGTGGCTCACAAGGAAATCACAAATCAAACCGGAGCCAGCTGACCGCACCGGAGCCATCCGATCATACCGGAGCCCTCGAATCATACCAAAGTCACCCAATCATATCGAAACCGTCGAGTTCTCAAAGTCACTCATTCAAAAAAAAACCATCAATTCAAAGACCGATTACAAAATCACCAAAAACAAAACAAAAAACTCAGGAGCCATACCGGAGCCATCTCGAAACTCTGGAGCCAAGAGTTCTATCAAATCCCGAAACTATAGTGCACATCGGGCGAGACTGTCAAAGCAAAACCAAAGCACAAGTCCCACACTGACAAAGTCAAGGGCCACATCAACAAAAACATTCGACTCGACTATCACATCCCTCACAAAAACAACCAAAAAGCATCCAATCCCGGATCAATCCACATTCAAAGCCATCCTCAAATCAATCTACCACCACAAACAACTTCAGATCAAGCTTTCACCACAGCGAGTTTCGTACAACTCCATCAAAGTATTATAGGCTCATCATAAGTCCTATAGCTAGATGTCAAGAGGTCTAGTTGAGGCACTCCTAAGTCCTCGTACTTTCAATCGCATTCTAGGCCCGTCAATAGCCCAGGACTGGATGTCAAGAGGTCCAGTTGAGGCACTCCTAAGCCCTCGTGCACCTTAAATCAAATGGGTTGTTAGTATTATAGGCTCGTCATAAGTCCTATAGCTAGATATCAAGAGGTCTAGTTGAGGCACTCCTAAGTCTCGTACTCTCAATCGCATTCTAGGCCCGTCATAAGCCCTAGGACTGGATATCAAGAGTCAGTTGAGGCACTCCTAAGCCCTCGTGCACCTTAAATCAAATCGGTTGTTAGTATTATAGGCTCGTCATAAGTCCTATAGCTAGATGTCAAGAGGTCTAGTTGAGGCACTCCTAAGTCCTCGTACTTTCAATCGCATTCTAGGCCCGTCATAAGCCCTAGGACTGGATGTCAAGAGGTCCAGTTGAGGCACTCCTAAGCCCTCGTGCACTTAAATCAAATCGGGTTGTTAGTATATAGGCTCGTCATAAGTCCTATAGCTAGATATCAAGAGGTCTAGTTGAGGCACTCCTAAGTCCTCGTACTCTCAATCGCATTCTAGGCCCGTCATAAGCCCTAGGACTGGATATCAAGAGGTCCATGAGGCACTCCTAAGCCCTCGTGCACCTTAAATCTATCATGTTAGTTATAGGCTCGTCATAAGTCCTATAGCTAAACGTCAAGAGGTTTAGTTGAGGCTCGTCATAAGTCCTGTACTTTCAATTTGCATTATAGGCTCATCATAAGTCCTATAGCTAGACGTCAAAAGGTCTAGTTGAGGCTCGTCATAAGTCCTCGTGCACCCGCACCCATAAGAACAAATCATAAACCGCAGTGAGAATTTTTGGCGTCCCATCAACCTTGATCCAATTCTGCAAGGGCTTGCAGAATTGAATCAAGGGGAGCCATCTGTAGACACCAAAAATTCTCACCCCATAAAGCAAATTCCGAAATTATAAGAGGGGTCGTCGCCTTTCTTTTTTTCAAAACATATTAGCGTGCGTGCTAAGACGAAACCATCATTTTATAATCTTTTTCAAAACATTTCAGAAAAAAAAAAACAATTCTTCGAAAATGAATTTCCATCGACAGTCCAGTTTCAAGGTCGTCCCCTTTTGTTTATTCACTTATTTTACTATTTTATTTTATTTTATTTTTAATCATCTATTCACGTCTTCTTATATTTTATTTTATTCTACATTAGCATTAGTATTTTTATGTTCATTTCTATTTATACACACTCATCATCATCATTCAAACTCGAAATCACCTTAAACCAGAATTACCTCCCAAATTCCAAATTCTTCTAAATTTCTAAAGTCTCATAGGCCCGAGCGCCCCACAGACTCGAACATCTCAATCTCTCCACTATTTTAAGGATCAAATGTCTCACAGACCCGAGCGTCTCACAGACTTTGATACCCCACACCTCCCATTACCTAAACATCTCAAACGTCTCATAGACCCGAGCGTCTCACAGACTAACACCTCAAAACCTTCAAAACCCCAAGATCTCCAAAACCCAAAGCCCCTGAACTACGTAAGGTCTGATCTCAACAGGGAGTTGAGTACGTAGGCAGCCCATCTAGGGTGCGACCCCATTCCAAACAAAAAACCCCCTTCCCCCTCTACGGTGGCTCTCACATCTCTCAAAACGCTCAAACCTTCTTCGGCTCCCACGAACTTCAAACCATCAGACACATAGTCTTGTTTATCCACTCAACCTCAGACTTTTCCCAATTCTCATTCTACACTCATCCGAATTCACCCATCCCTTTTCTGGGTGCTAGCTTGACAGAAAAGCTCACCTCATCCACTCTCTTTCTCTCTCCTCGTCCTAATCCAATCCTTGGCTTTTAAACGAATCTCTCTAAAAAGGTTTTGAAAGAAGGCAATCCCGACAATTGGAGACCGAGGTTTTCTCGGGCACCAATCCGAAGTCGTGGTCGTCGCCACTTCTGAGGGGTGTAACCCAGTGCGAATCCACATAGAATCTCTGAAATGACCAGATAAGTCCTATCCAGAGGCAACAAATTCAGAGTCAACCAATGGTTCTTAGAACCCTCCCTCTCTTCCTTCCTAGTTATCATAGGTCAAACTAGGTGGCGACTCTAGTCAATTTCCGCCCTTAGGGCATAAGTCCGCGTGGAGCCCATGAGAGCGGGTGTAGTGCTCACTAGCATTCCCCTTAAGCTTTCTGGGAAAGACGGACGATAGAGTAGGTATTTGAGGGTTGCCATGAATAACGGGTTTTCACCCTCCACAGAATGGCATTTTCTAGGACCTCGGCTTTTCAGTCAGATCATATTTATATAGACCCCCCCTCATACCGAAAAATCACCCTCCACAGATGGTACACATTTATACGGTAAGTTCAAAGGCAAGCTTCTGATAGCGGCGGCGCAAGATGGTAACAACAAAGTCATACCTATTGCGTTCGCTATTGTTGAGTCTGAAGACTTAGCTAGTTGGAAATTCTTTCTCGACAAGGTGCGACTCCATGTGATAGGTCAAAGAGCGGACGTGTCAATAATTACGGATCATGCCCCAACTATCATAAGTATCGTCGAATCAGATCCATATTGGAAACCCCCCATGGCTCATCACTACTACTGCATCCGACACGTTGCATCGAACTTCCAGATAAGGTTTCACAACAAAAAAATGAAGAAGTATCTTATTAACACAGGTATGAACTTGTATACATTGTGATTTCATTATCAAACTTGTCCATAACATCTCTTATTAATGATATATCTTGTTGTTTTAGCTTATGAGTTTAGGAGGCATCACGTTCAAAGAAGGTACAATCATCTTCTATCTCAGGTCCCTGGTATTGAACGATTCTTCCATGATCTTCCATTTGATAAGTGGTCAAGAGCATATGACGACGGCAGGAGATGGGGCCACATGACTACAAATTTGGTCGAGTGCATCAACGGTGTACTGAAAAGTGTTCGTCTACTGCCTATTAGTGCTATTGTCAATAGCACACTGCACAAGCTCGTCACATATTTCAATGATAATCTTGCTACATACAATGGTCAACGCATCGCTGGAGCGTCATTGTACACAGACTACGCCACAACCAAGATTGAGGAAAATCGAAGACTATCAAACAGTCACAATGTTAGGGTTTTTGATGAAGTACAACAAGTATACGAGGTTGAGGATTTTGGATCTGTGGCTTTGAGAAGAAACAAGGGAAATTACAAAGTCGATTTCAGCGACATGACTTGTGAATGTGGTGAGTGGCAAGCATTCAAATACCCATGTTCTCATGTCATGGCTGTATGTTGCAGAACAGGGTTACTGTGGGACAATTACGTGCATCGTGTTTATAGGCTTGAGACAATGATTGAAGCTTATGGTGGTCAACCTTTTCGTCCACTTGGCAACGAGCACAACTGGCCACCGTATACAGATGCAAAAGTAGTTCCACATCCAGATGCGATACGAACTATACGGGGGCGACCAAGGTATTCACGCATTCGAATGAAATGGATGAAAACGATGACACAACTACAGAACGCAGACGCTGCCGTCATTGTCTACAACCGGGGCACACCAGGAGAAACTGCCCGAACCGTGGTTACAACTAGTTGGAAATTAATCTTCTTGTTTGTTAAGCAAGTAACTTAGTTTTTTTCAATACGTGCTAGCCCTTTGAGCAAAGTCTACATTATGGATGCATGCTTTTGTTTTGTCCTAATAATAGGAAGTGTTTGTTTGAAACTTCTGTATGAATGTACTGCTGGTTTGAACCTAAATTTAAGAAGACACATGTTATGTGTGTTACAATTATATAAAAACAGCACGCCTTCGTGAGGACCTTTTATTCATACTTTTTTTGTGGTGCTTGCTTAAGGCACAACCTGACTAGCAGGAGCAATATAATACATAAAACTATAAAGATAAACATAAAGCGAACAATCGCTTACTTTTATTCTATCATTCATCACAATTACACATAATGCAAACAATCGTCTTGTTTTTTTATTCATCTGTCACGATTAATCGTCAACCTCGGGTTCATACTCCACAAGCAGTTCAACCTTACCCATGTATCGGTGGTTCCTCATGTAGTTGTCGAGCATGATACGATAGTCTTCCTCATTCGCAATAACCATCTGACTCCTAGAGGGTGTTGGGTAAGGAGAAACCATTCTTCGGTATACAATGAGTGTGGCGGTGAACCTTTGTTGACCACAATCTAAGCAACATTCAACCAGGTACTTGAAATAGTTGAAGTCGAAGCAAGGCGATATGGTTAGTGGGCGTGTTGTTGAGTGCTCAGTAGGTTCAAAGTTGAAACCATCATCATCTACACACGGGATGTAATGCAGATATAACTCGCAAGGAATAAACATTTTTCCAGCGTAGAGCAATACTGCAGTTGTATGTTTGTGTTGAAAAGTGAACCGTATTGAGATATTTATAGATGAAAACCATTTCGGTTTGGACTGGGGAAGGTTAGGAAATATGACAGATGCTTTAGAATATGGTACAGATGCTTAAAACTATTCCTAGATATGGATTATATTCTTAGATGATAAGGATTATATTCCTAGATATGGTACAGATGCTTAAAAATTTAAATGATATGATGGAGAATAAGATACCATGAACAATTTAAACGCATTGTCTGTTGTAATGAATTATCTTTACATTTGCATTTGTTAAATAAGCAAGGACTAAAGATTGATTTGATATACCATTTTATAGGCTTAGGAAATATTCCAAATACATATAGCGATTCAATGACATCCATCACTGTTTTATTACAGAACGACATACTAATACTTATTCATCTTCTCATACGTGCTTTCTTTAAACAAGAACATATATCATAGGAGTATCCACATATCACTTCTGTTGATGCCTTAGAATGGACGAGATATGCATCATCCACCAACATATTAACCTTCCTGTTCGCTGTCATCTGAACCGTAATCTTCATTATACTCTTCTATCAAGGATACGCTCGCAAAATTATCGCGTGGTGGTGGGGTAACTTCCCTAAATGCATACACCACATAGAATTCTAATCGAGTATAAAATTGTTGATTATAAACGAACCGTTCAATCATTGTTTGAATGTCAACATCTTGCTTTATTTGTAATGGCCCCCATACAAGGCGTGGCTGGGAGCACAGCAGTAATCGATGAAGTATCGATTCAAGGACACAATTGTAACCGTAACGCTCTTTCAATCTAGTCTCTACAACATTTTCAAACTCGGCGAACGTAATCCATTTCGATATCGAAATCAAAATGCTCAGTGGAATATGTTCTGGCAAAATACAAACCTGAATCGTTGGTGATTGGCTCAACATCAAGCAACATTGTGCAAGGGATCTCCATTGATGAAATGCGACGATGAAGTTCAGTAAGAGATAGGGATAACTTATGCAATATAGTAATGACAACGGATGTGGGTAGTTATCTGTGTAAGTGAAAGTAAAACGCTTGTTGCATTTATATGCATAGGGTAAGGGAGTGTATATACCATGAGAATAAAATTGAAATCCATTGGTGGACGGGGGAAATCTTATCCGATTAATCCTGTCTGCCATCATCTGCATCTAATGCTTCAACAAGTGGTAAAGTGATTGGATGAGGGGGAATATTAATCTATTGTACGTGGATCAGCGCAACACCACATACTCTTGTAGAAAAAAAAATTAATCCATCGGATTCAAATTGTTGTTACAAAATTACGTGAAACCTAATTGTTCCCTGACCTCTGTCTGTCAAGTTGTTGTGCTATTATGTTACGCCGCATCTCGTACATTGACTCTTGTACCTGGAAATCATCATCGTCGGGTTCAATAGGATCGTAGATAACTAGTAGTGGAATATGTGCCATGAAATCATTGTACTCCATGTAGTTTTCCATCATTCGTTGAACAGATGCATCATTGCGTACGTGTATAAAATTCCACTCGTAGTCGCCCTCCAAGCCCAGATACACCATTGTTGCTATGTGTATTCTGCCTAGGATTGACTGCAGAGCACGGATGACTCGTCGATGTAGATCACGAAGATTATTAGGATACGGCATATTTACTTCTATGCGTCTGTGCCCCATCCTTCGATCAAACTGCGCACCATGACGACCGAAAGTAGCTGCATAGTTAACGTGCAAACTGAAAGGAAACTCCATTTGATTTTTATACGACAGTTTGTTGTAAGATATGATCAATTCACTACCGAACTACAAAGATTTTGTATAATGTTGTGTGGAATGAATGGGGTGGTAACCAATACCCTGTTTTATAATGCTAGAGAAACGGTTACTAAAACGGATAGTTGAACGGATAGTTAAACGGCTAACTCAATGGCTAGTTCAACGGCTACTTAAACGGCTAGTTAAAAGGTTAACTCAACGGCTACTTAAACGGTTAGTTAAACGGCTGACTCAACTGTTACTTCAACGGCTAGTTAAACGGCTAGGAAAATGACTAGTTCAACGGCGAATGTCACAATCGATAACCCGTCTCGTGTCCATAGATTCTCGATAACGAAAGTGACAACTTGTTTGTGAAGTGAGATGAAAGGACCATCCATGCTGCCCCAGACATCCACTACAAGGACAACATCGATTGGAGTATGGTGTTGCAAAACCGAAGTATCGGGCGGTGCTACTCCAATGGCTATAATATCTTAGCAGCTAATTCAACGGTGATCCGGGCAGGCATGAGATTTCTTGGATTTCCTTGGATAAAGCATCTTATCCTCGTGCCTCACTCTACTTGCTATAAAAGCATCTCTCCCATTTTCCTCATTACATAACCTCAACTATCAAGGACAATCATCATACTATCGATTAAAGGACATACCTCTCGTCCTGTTGAGTATGGACACCCTTCCATCACGGCTTTTTTTGCATTACGAACCAAGCTATGCGCCAGATGGTTTTTGCATGGTACCCACGACTGAAGGAAGAACGATTAAGTTTGACCTCCCAAATATACCAAATACCATGTCATTCAAGCAACTCAAATCGTTCATCGAAGACGAGCTCTTCGATGGCTTCCAATATTATCGTGTCAGTCTCATTATCTACAGGAGGATGATGTACACTCACCCGATGCCATTCTGGTGCAAAATGCTTATCCGTGACGATCGTGATGTGCGTGTCATGTTAGCAAACTTTATCGGGGTTCAAGATGAAGCATCTTTCGTTGATCTTATGATCGAATATGAACCATACGAGAATGATGATTATTAAGCTATGTGGTGATCGCTAATTGTGACGGTGTTGATTTTAATCTGTGTTTTTACCGGTTATAATGTTTCATTTTCGCACAAGAATGACATGATGACGGATGTCGTTGAAATACCATGTAATTTATTATAACACTGTACGTGGATGTTCTAATCATTCAATAATGACGAGATGACGGATGCCGTTGGACTGGAATGTAATTTATTATAACACTGAAGCAGGGCTCTTTTTATTCAATAAATGTAATGTGCTACTTTGCGCTTACAGTTTGGACTACCAAATGATTCACGTTGTGCTCCCAATTTATACGAATATAGTAGTACATACACATTTCATTGTGGCAAAAAAGTGGCCAACGGACACAGCAAACTATTCAAAAAAATAGTCAAAGTCCCTAACAAACGCGAAAACTGCATATTAAAAATTGCACTACGGCGCTACTTTGCGTTTACAGTTTGGACTACCAAATGATTCACGTTGTGCTCCAAATTTTGTATGAATGTAGTAATACATACAAATTTCATTGTGGCAAAAAATGGTGGCCAACGGACAGCAACAACCTATTCAAAAAAATAGTCAAAGTCCCTAACAAACGCGAAAACTGCATATTAAAAAACTGCACTACGGCGCTACTTTGCGCTTACAGTTTGGACTACCAAATGATTCACGTTGTGCTCCAAATTTTGTATGAATGTAGTATACGTACACATTTCATTGTGGCAAAAAATGGTGGCCAACGGACAGCAGAAACCTATTAAAAAAATAGTCAAAGTCCCTAACAAACGCGAAAACTGCATTTTAAAAAACTGCACTACGGCGCTACTTTGCGCTTACAGTTTGGACTACCAAATGATTCACGTTGTGCTCCAAATTTTGTATGAATGTAGTAGTACATACACATTTCATTGTGGAAAAAAATGGTGGCCAACGGACAGCAGAAACCTATTCAAAAAAATAGTCAAAGTCCCTAACCAACGCGAAAACTGCATATTAAAAAACTGCACTACGGCCTACTTTGCGCTTACAGTTAGGACTACCAAATGATTCACGTTGTGCTCCAAATTTTGTAAGAATGTAGTAGTACATACACATTTCATTGTGGCCAAAAATGGTAGCCAACGGATGTCATATGGTACTTCGAATCCCATCACCAATATAGCACCAGCATGCAGTTTTTTGCAATTGAATTGTTGTGCATGTTCACTAGTTCGGTGATTTTTTTCAAGCAGTATCCGGTGTCGGTTGAGTCTAATTTTGGGAAGTATAATGATTGCATATAAGACATCAAGCAATTGAATTGTTGTCCATGTAGTACTTCGAATCGCATGAACATATAACTACCATTACGTAACATGCAAGATTCATAACGAGACATAGCGAGATTCGTTACATAACATATCAATAAAAATTCCAATATCCATAACAAGCTCTAAATGAGTCAGACAAACGTAAAAATAACAATGCATAGTAGTATCAAGCAGCACCACCTCTATCTCTTCTACCCCTTCGTCCTCTTCCACCTGCACCTCCTCTCCTTGGTTGTTCGTACTCACTCGGTGTATAACGCTGTGGAGGGTTCATTGAGTTCGGTCCCCTCAAAGTCATGTCAAACGTGGAAGTTTGTGGTGGAGGAGTAACCGGGTTGGACTGAACATATGCGTCCATGGAAGTCCGAAGTGCTTCGTCTTCATCTTCATCATCAAACACATTAAGATTTGCAAAACTAGCACTCATGTGTGCCGACCTTTCAGCTTGCGTAGTCGCTACATTTGCGGCTACCCCTCTTGAAGACCCTTCACCGTATGGTGTGATGGATGGTGGTGTGGGATCAACGTACGAACTTGAATAAGAAGTCCACTGTGGTTGATCCCATCTAGCTTGTGGATTTTGAACTACCCACTGACTCGTCTGACTCGGCTGACCACCAATCTGAAGATCCCACTGACTTGAACCACCCTGTTGATCCCACTGATCCTGGGTACTTGTTTGAACACCATATTGATCCAGGGTGCCCACTTCACCTCCCCATCCACCTTGGGTGGATGTCTGGTCAACTGAGTGATCATGTGTGCTGGTCTGATAACCCCACTGACCTGGTTGCTGGCCGCCGAATGATGATCCCCACATACTTGACTGCTCAGTTGGAGGGGCACGATACCATGGATCATAATCATACTGGGCATCTTGCTGGCTAACCGGATAAGATGGTTGAGGAGGATATGTCCAGCTAGATTGAAAGATAATGGGTGCAGCCTCAATCTCAGGTTCAGCCTGTGGCGGTCGACGTAACTCACTCTTTGGTCATCGACGTGAAGACCTTCTGCTGGGGTTGTCATTCAATGAGAAGGCGGTTGGTAGACATTGAACGCAAGGGGTGCATGATGATCAACTTGAGGCTGGACATGTCTATACCGTTGGTGATACATTGTCCCTGATTGCTGGGAGAGATATTCGGCATAAGCTCCTACATCAGCATCATGTCCATAATGTCGCAGCTGGTCTAATCCATCAGCCTGTTGTAGAAGATACAAAGTCGTAAGGTAAATATGTAAGCAATTGTACTGCACTACCATTATATACTACCAAAAACAGTAATATTATGTAAATGCATACCAATATGGACTGTCGACGTGCTTCTCGAGTATACCATCGTAAGCTATTTTGTTGATACCATATCATGTACTCAGAGCGTGTAGTCAGTTGAACGGCAGGAGGAAATCCTTCCAAGTTTATCCGCCTATGTCTCTGTCATTCCACAACTCTATGTATACCGCATTAATCGCAGACCAATTTGCTTCAACTCTATTTGTGCGCTTTTGGCTATGTAGCCGGTCACAGTCTAGTGGTACTGCAGGTATCGGTTGATCACGCCGAATTGTCTCATAACCCGGTCCGGCTGATGACCCTCTATGATGTTATTCAAAATTAAAGGAACAACCATGGCACCCTCGTCCACAGAAGTGTCATCGTATGGCTGCCAAACCCACTGCCATAATAAGTTTTGAAATTAATTAAGAAGTGATGACATAAAGAATAACATTATCAATTATTGAAATACAAATATACCTGTTCGTTTGTGGGTGGGACTGGAATCGAATCAAGTATGTTACGAGCATCTCGTAAAGAAACCGGGGGAACATGTGGACTGTCCCACCTGCACATGTTAAAGAAAATTGAGCATGTACAGAAATGAAATGTATAAGTAAAATTAGCTGACAACACGCCTTACCTTTCCCCATATATCTGTGCATCAGAAAGCCCCTTAATGCGCTCTGGAAAGAATGTGGGAATTCGAGAATACGCCCACAGTGTTATTAACTTCGTCGCCCCAACGATGTAAGGAGTGTCGAACTGGGTAGCATTGCACAGACCACGGTACGTGTGTGCCAACATTGCAGAACCCCAGCTTAATTGACCTGATTCGTCAAAGTCTCTCAACAACTCCAGGTATCCACAGTCCATCATGCGACTGTCCTGGGTAGGTATCAACACTCCACCTATTAGCCTCATAAGGAATGCACGGGCGTACTGTTGATGCACCACAGCTGGCTCTCTGAAGAAGCTATCATAAAACTTTTTAGGCACTTCAAAATTCTTTTGCAACCATGACAAGGAGATCTTGTGACTCCTAATTGCGCTCTCCTCTGGTTTCTTCCCCAGCAGTTCCAAACATAAATCAGTCACATGAAGGTTCATAGGTGCAATCACCACATCCCCATCAACTCTCAGGCCAAGCAAACGATGGACATCCTCCAAAGTAATGGTTGCCTCACCAAATGGTAGCATGAAGGTGTGAGTTTCAGGCCTCCATCTCTCAACTAATGCACTAACTATGGAATTATCTGCTTTAACTTCTAAAAAGGATGATCCAAGAAAACCAGCATCTTGGATGTAACTATGCAAAGCCAAATGTGGAGGCTCCACTTCAACATTCCTAGAACGTAGTTTCCTTTCGGTATATTTTCTATTTCTCATGACCTAGATTGCACGACAATAAAATAAATGATGTTCATAACTTCAGTAAAAAAATAAAACGTATTACGGTGGTTTCATGTGCTCTTTACTTACCGGGTCATCTGAAAAAAGTGCTGCAGAAATATGGGTAGTCTGGTATGTGAACAGACTTGCATCATCTGGCCCCACACCAGCAACTTCTCTTTGGAATGCCATCTGCACAAGCACATATTTCAATTCAGTAGACAATAAACAACAAACACTTATTAAAAATAAGTTACAGAATTAACTGCATGTGCAAATATTTTTTACAAATTATACATTTTTTTGAATGAAAAATAACTTACACCTTTCTAAACAGCTTTTCCAATAACATAATAATACCTACTTAATTATTTGACTAATTTAAGGATCATTTTAAGTTGAAAACAAGTTATAAAATTAATGCATTAATTAATTACGAATTAAAATAATAATTAAACATCTAAAACTACCAATATTAATTTTTTCCTATACATAATAATACCTACTTAATTATTTGACTAATTTATGCACCATTTTAAGTTTAAAACAAGTTATAAAATTAATGCATTAATTAATTACGAATTTAAATACTAATTAAACAACTAAAACTACCAAGATTAATTTTCTCCAATAACATAATAATACCTACTTAATTATTTGACTAATTTAAGCATCATTTTAAGTTGAAAACAAGTTATAAAATTAATGCATTAATTAATTACGAATTAAATAATAATTAAACATCTAAAACTACCAATATTAATTTATTCCTATACATAATAATACCTACTTAATTATTTGACTAATTTATGCACCATTTTAAGTTAAAAACAAGTTATAAAATTAATGCATTAATTAATTACGAATTTAAATACTAATTAAACAACTAAAACTACCAAGATTAATTTTCTCCAATAACATAATAATACCTACTTAATTATTTGACTAATTTAAGCATCATTTTAAGTTGAAAACAAGTTATAAAATTAATGCATTAATTAATTACGAATTAAAATAATAATTAAACATCTAAAACTACCAATATTAATTTTTTCCTATACAATAATACCTACTTAATTATTTGACTAATTTATGCACCATTTTAAGTTAAAAACAAGTTATAAAATTAATGCATTAATTAATTACGAATTTAAATACTAATTAAACAACTAAAACTACCAAGATTAATTTTCTCCAATAACATAATAAAACCTACTTAATTATTTGACTAATTTAAGCATCATTTTAAGTTGAAAACAAGTTATAAAATTAATGCAATAATTAATTACGAATTAAAATAATAATTAAACATCTAAAACTACCAATATTAATTTTTTCCTATACATAATAATACCTACTTAATTATTTGACTAATTTATGCACCATTATAAGTTAAAAACAAGTTATAAAATTAATGCATTAATTAATTACGAATTTAAATACTAATTAAACAACTAAAACTACCAACATTACAAGTATCTAGTATAAAAATGAGGAATTAAAATTAGAGAGCAACATACTAACCTCAAAGATTTTGGATGGGATTAGAAGAAGTAATTAGGAAGATTCCTACACATTAAAATTAATTACAAAAAAACATCAATTAATATCACTAAACAAATATGCTAGAACCTAAAGATTAGAACAAGTTATTAAAAACAAAAATTGCTAATTGAAATTGAAAAAACTGAAACTAACCTTTCCAATTTCGTAGGGGGAGAGTGAGTGAGTGAGGTTGGAGTAAATGTGTAAGTGTGTGAACTTGCATCCGGTGGATGCGTTTATATAGAACTTTTTTAGGTGTCAATAACCGCACCACCCTAGTGCGTTTTATTCGACCATGTTGCGGAGAAACACAGCCGGAAATCGAGGGAATCCGAGGCAAATGGACGGCGGCGATCGCACCAAATGGACGGACAGGATTGTACCGACACGCGAGTTGCGGATCGTCCGTGTTTGCAAATAAACCGCATCGCCCCAGTCCATTTATTGGCAAAGACGCGTTTGTCCGATGCGGTTTATGACATAATTAACCCATAAATGGATTAGCTTAATACGGTTTATGGTAAGTAGCATTAGCCTGATGCGGTTTATATGACCCGATTTGGTACATCCGCGTAATTTTTTTGAAAAAAAGCCACCGCAAGTAATTTTTTTTTTTAAATAGTATTTCGGCGAAAATTTTCCGAGTTGTAAAACAGGAGACAAGAGTACATACATGTAAGCATATTTCAAACCAAGGATGGCAACTTCTAGACGAGCTAGGAGTTGTCTCCTCATCATGGGTCCATCTCCCACTAAGGTTGATTCCCTCATATGAACCAAGTCCAAAATCAAACAAGGGTCTTGACGAATTATATTTAATTTGCCCTTCTTCAAGTTAGGACCCAACTAATGGTGTGCCCAAGCCTCCTCAAGTGTACTGCCATGAAAGAACACAATCAAAGCTTTGTTTAACTAGTACAAAAAAGGATTTTAGAGGCACCCATTTAGAGGCGGTTATTCAAGAAACCGCCTCTTTAAATCGTTTTATGCTTCCAAATGTATTTATAGAGGTTGTTCCTTAAAACTCTTGTCTCTAAAGTAATCATTTTTTAAAATGTGAGTCTTTAGAGACGGTTTCTGTGAGACCGCCTCAAAAACAGCGCCTGTATTTTTTGTATCTGGGTTGCTATTTGTAGTACAAAATTATTAATCACCGCTGCACAATATTTTTAAAATCATATTAACGTTGTAAACATGTAATGACATCGTGTTGTAACTTTTATTTTTTGAAATATTCATTTCGTCAGCGTAAACCGTAAAAAACAGTGTCATTGTAATAAAAGACGTTCAACCCGTTTTTATTGCGTTTGAACGTTATAATTGTGACTCCACATTAGTAAACGACATTTTTTAAATCATATTAACATTGTAAAATATAATGACATCGTGTTGTAACTTTTGTTTTTCAAAATAATCATTTCATCAGCGTAAACCGTAAAAAACGCTCTCACTGTAATAAAAGACGGTAAACTCGTTTTTATGGCGTTTGAACGTTATAATTGTGACTCCACATTAAAAACGATATTTTACGTTACGTTTGATTAAATTACAAACATTGTTATACTTTCATAAATGTCGTACTGAAATCGTAGTTGAAAACACCAATTTTGGGTAAAAACACTCTCACTATATATAGCCGAAACAAGTTAGATTAATTCATTTCTCACATTCCCTTTATCTCTCTTCCTTTCTCTCTCCCTCCTACTCTCCCTCTGCCCCTCTACTGGCCAGCACCACCACCGGAGCCGCCGCCGACCACCAGCCGGACCACCACAGCACCACCGTCGGAAAATTTTTCCGGTGAGTTTTTCAAAATTTTTGTTTTCTAACTTATAGATTTGGGTGTCTTGAGTATGAATTTACTGTTAGTTTTTTGAAATTAAACTTCAATTGAGCTAGATCTAGCATGGAAAATTCAGAACAAACATGAAAATTTTGAAGAAAAAAAACTCAGAACTCGAGCCCAGATTTGGCTCGACCTGGAGTGAACAGAGCCCCTGCGCGGCTTGACCTGGAGGGACTAGAGCCCCTGTGTGGCTCGACATTATTAAACTCGAGCCCTGCTGCTGCTCGACTGGTAGTTTTTTTTTTTGAATGACGATGCGAGCCACAATGTAGCTCGACCTGGATTGACTAGAGCCCTTGTGTGGCTTGACTTGGTTAATGTCGAGCCCTGCTGCTACTCGACTGGTAGTTTTTTTTGAACTGCAGATGCGAGTTACAATGCGGCGCGACCTGGATTGACTAGAGCCCCTATGCGGCTCGACCTGGTTAATGTCAAGCCCTGCTACCGCTCGACTGTTTTTTTTAACTGTTGGCTCGACCTTGCATAACTAGAGCCCCTGTGTTGCTCGAGTTATGCAGGGTCGAGCCACAATAGAGCTCGACCCTATATTTTTTAAAATTTTTGGGAAAATTACATGTCCCACCCATGATATTTGGGAAATTACACACTCCACCCATGTGGTTTCAAAAATTACTTTCCCCACCCACGTGGTTTCCCCCGTTTTACATTCAACAACTTTTCTAACTATTGGTTAATTTAAAAGATGCTTAAACGTTGTCCAAAATGAATGAAATTTCACATCGACGATGCTAATGTGATATATTTTGGTTCAGTGAGAAATCTAAAGTTTTTAAGCTTAAATGTGACATGTGGGACCCAATGAACATGTCACATGTTTCATTGGGTCCCACGGGTCACATTTAAGCTTAAAAATTTTCAGATTTGACATAAGATCAAAATATATCACTTTAGCATCTTTCATGTAAAGTTTCATCAATTTCAGACAACATTTAAGCATCTTTTGAATTGAACAAAAATTAGGAAAGTTGTTGATTGTAAAACAGGGGAAACCACGTGGGTGGGGAAAGTAATTTTTGAAACCACATGGGTGGAGTGTGTAATTTCGCCAAACGTCATGGGTGGGACATGTAATTTTCCCTAATATTTATTAAATCTTCTTTTATTTATCGATGAATTACCATTATTCACTAAGTAGGAGTATTGTACAATTCATTTTATTATTTAATTTATTCTCTAATTGTATTTTATATTTTGTTATTGTATGTGAGGTTTATTAACTTTTTCAACTGAATATACGTGTGTCGGATGTAGACAGACCAACCGACAAACAATAAATTTATTACTTCTTATAGTTTTTAAAATCAGGCGTAAAAAATATTTTATATTGTAAGATATAAGTATAGAAATAAAAAAATTGCAAGGCGCGCGACAAAATCAGGGGCATAGCTAGGGGAGCACCCCACGTTTTTCGAAAAATTTAGAGATTCGTATATATATAATAATTAGATGTTTATATGTATATAGTATAGTGACTCCATATATTATAGAGTTGTTGGTGGGTGTAGTGGTAAAGGATAGATATTGAGTGATTTGTTCTGGGTTCAAATCCAACTATGATCAAATATGTTAAATTTTCATATAACAAAATAATGTGATATGGATTAGTTTCGAAATATTTCCTACATCTAATCTACCATTTAATTATAGAAATACACTACTGTACTTAATAGACCACTACACAAAATTAATGATTTGTTCTAAAGATGAAATATTTTATCTTACTAGTTGGGTATCAAATTATTACTTTCGTTATACTGATAATACATCGAATAATTCATTTTCTTTATCAGTTTAATGAATTATTTTTTTGGTTAATCAAGTAATCCATATATTGAATTATGTTACTTATTTAAATTTATTATATATATAGTATTATAGTAAATAAATTTTAGAATTAGTCAAATATATTAATGATTTATCTTGTAGTATCAAATAGCTTAACTTTAGACAAATAACTGTATACTTTTTTTTACTTACATTTAACAAGATAAAACTATTTAAATGCAAATTTTGTTATCTTTTACGTTGTCTCTACTAATATAATATGTGCAGTCAATAGTATATAAAGAATAAAAATGTAAGCACTTTAACTATCTAAGTTAATGTGTAATACATCTCACACCCATGTGGTTTCAGAAATTATTTTTCCCACCCATGACGTTTCCTTCGTTTTACATGCGACACCTTCCCTCTAAATGGGTTTTCTCTAATTTTCATTTAATTTAGAAGATGTTTAAACGTTATCCGAAGTTGATGAAACTTTACATGAACGATGTTAAAGTGTTATTTTTTAAAAACTATACCAAATCCCAAGTTTTGTAAGCTCATATCTCACCTATACAACTCAATGAAAACATATTCAGAATAAGCTTTTATTTTCCGGCTTCGGACATTCATAATTGATTTGATAAATGTGATTGAAAAGGTAAAGAATGACGATATATTTCTAGGTCTAAGAAGGTTATGAATTAAAGGTTATATTGGTAATTTACCTTGCATATTTGGTGTATCACACTAGTATAAAAACCCTTCTTTTTGTGGTTCAAAAACCACCTATTTTGGCGGTTCAAACCGTCAAAATGAGAAGCATCGAGATAGGGGTAAGACCTTATCTCGGCGGCTGTACAACCGTCGAAATAGACCACCTATTTTGAAAGTTCCTAACAACAACCAAAATAGGTGTCCGTCAAAACAAAAAAATAAACCCATTTATTTTCGACGGTTCCTTGCTACAACCGCCAAAATAGGTTATTCTTTTTTTTTTTACAGTCTCCAGCCCTGTCTTCAATCTGTCGAGCTGTTTCCAAACCCGTTTTTGGTTTCTTTTGTCGCACCTTGCAAAGCGAATGATAAGCATTATAAGCAGTGTTGTTTCCAGAATCCAAAAGCCAGACAGAAGTATAAGCTTTGGAGTAGGCTTTTGGAGTAGTAATGGTGTTCCCCGCAACCAAATAATCGCCAAGGACCAAATAATCACCAGACAGAAAAAGATAAGTTCGAGTATATTACCGGTTCCGGAATGAACTATCTTCAGCCCATCTTCTATCTGGTATGCGAGATGCAGCAGTTCCAGTGATATATCACTGCAGAGGCGTAGACACACAAGAATGAAGAGGGGTGCAAACATAAGAAGAGATGCGGAGGCGGGAGCATATATGTTCGCCAGTTAGGGTTGAGAAATTACCGTGAGCGAAGAGGGTGAAGAGAGGTGTTGGCACAAGCATGTATGCTCACTAGTTAGGGTTGCAAAATTACTATGAGCGAAGAGAATGAAAAGAGGTGTTGGCACTAGGGATGACAATTTCAAACGGATACCCGCTAACCTGATCCACCCGATTTAAATAAACGGATGAAAACCCGAAATAAACGGATGACGGATCGGGTGCCGGATGATCAGGTGACGGGTCGGGTCGGGTGACGGATGATATTTTTGCATCCGTCACCTGATCCATCATACGTTTATCACCCGACTCGTCATACATTTAAGTTGCTACTTGTTTTATTTCAAGTAACCAAACAAACCTTAAAGAAGTAAACAAAAATCTAAAAAACAAGTTGTAGAGTTAATTTATGGTCTATTATGTTGGTGTGAAATTTCATAAAATATAGGGATATTTTACCTTTAGCAATACGAAAAATATTATATTCATTAATTACCATAGTAAAAAATTATTGTTTATGATACAGAAAAAATTTCACCCGATCCACCCGAATCACCCACGGATGACGAATGAAAAATAAACGGGTGACGGATGGACGGATGATATATCCGGGTGACGGATGCGGGCATATATGCTCGAACCAAATCCATTGACTTCCCTAGTTGGCGCAGGCATGTATGCTCGCCAGTTAGGTGCAAAGTTACTGTGAGCGAAGAGATTGAAGAGAGGCGGAGACACATAACGTGTATATGTTTGCCAATTATGGTTGCAATTTTTTTTAAAAAAGATCTATTTCGACGGTTCTACCATAACCGCCAAAATGGACTCATTTAAAAAAAGACAGGAAAAAAATCCTTTCTCGGTAATTATTAGTAGAACGGGGAGATAGGTGCTTTCCCATTTTTTCCTTTAAGTTATTTTGAAGGTTATTGCTAAAAACCGCTAAAATAGACTGGTTTTTTATTAAATAAATATTCTCAAGATTGTAATACTTATAACCGTCGAGATAGAGATGCTGAATAAACATTTTTTATATTAGTGACATTTTCATTGGTTCCACAACATCGATCCCGTTAGTTGTATGGTTTTCAATTAATAAATAAAAATATACATTCAGCTCATACACACATCATGTGATGGTTGATGTCATAATCTCCTTTTTTTTTGTCCGCGATGATTTTGAGTAACCAAATACGTTGTCTGGTTAAAATCTGTGTTGGTAAATTTATTGATGATTCCAGTAATTCAGTTTAGTTTCATAATTTTGTATACCCAGTATTGTCAAGACAATATATATACTCCCTCCGTCCTGAATTGACCGTCCTGTTTGCTCTATGACACGTTTTCCACTTCAATATTAAGTATATAAGAAAAATAATTTTATAAAACTATATTTTGTAACATATAGTTTATCATGTAAGGAATTATATGCAATTAATTTATCTTACATATTAAAAACTGAAGTCAAACAATATGTCCAAATATAGTTAATTTGGACGATCAATTCAGGACGGAGGAAGTACATATTAATGATCGGGTAGGTAAGTGAACTTCACGTGTGTTATTGTAAAGGGAAAATTCACGAGATACCCCTGTTTTCTTTCGTAATTCACAATATACCCATGTGATTTTAGTAATTTAACTTTAAACATGTTTAAATGTTGTCCAAAATTGATGAAACTTTACATGGACGATGCTAAAGTGTTATATTTTGGTCCAATATCAAATTTGAAGTTTTTTAAGCTCACATGTGACCTGTGGGACCCAATGAACAGTCACAGGTGTGAGCTTAAAAAGATTCAAATTTGATATTAGACCAAAATATAACACTTTAGCATCGTCCATGTAAAGTTTCATCAATTTTGGACAATATTTAAGCATGTTTAAAGTTAAATTACTAAAATCATAGAGGTATATTGTGAATTACGAAAAAAACCGAGTATATGATATGATTAGTCTTATCAAGTTACTAAAATAGAATAGGAGACGAATTTGAATCACCGTAGCTAGGCTAGCAGGTAGCTAGTATGTAGAAAACGAAATTGAGCAGGCGGCAGGCAGGCCATGTGAGATATTGTAACAAACTCTGTGTAGTATAGGTAGCAGCAGCACACGCCTCCCGCGCGTCTCTGATGTGAATTAATTTGTAACTGGAGTTTCTGTTACGGAGGTTTCGAATCCCAACAGTAACTAAACTCTTTTCAATCATCAAACCTGGCACGTTTTTTGTTGTATCTCTTTCGTTTCAAAAAGATGTTTATTATAAGTACGTACGTATCGCTGCTGGGGATCAAATTCTCTCGATCGATTTCCCTAATTTCTTCCTTCTCACTGTCTGGTTTGTGTGAAATGAATAATCCCCTCTGCTCTCGTTCTCGCTCGTGCTAGCTAGCTGCTCTGTGTTTTGTTTTCTGCTTACAAACAAACTGTGGCGAGAATGTACAGTCACACTACTGATTTGGCTCGTACTTGTCGGTATCGTAGGTAAAATTCATCGATCGATCTCTCTTTTTTCCGCCATGAATTTACAGTATATAATTAATTAATTTCCCCTTTCAATATGACGATGTTAATTTGTTGATTGCTTAATTATTTCGATCCTTTAATTTGTTGAGTTCACTTCACTTGTGCTAGAAAAATATCTATCATCCATCAACTGGAGCTATTTTAAATGATGTATGTGTTTTACATACGCAGGCAATATCATTTCATTCGGCTTGTTCATCTCTCCTGCGTGCGTAATTATACTCTCTTTCTCAATCTTTTTATTTTTCCTTCCTTCATGCCATAGTCATCTGTTTCATTGTAAATGATTCAATTGAACAGGAAAACTTTTTGGAGGATTTACAACAATCAATCTGTGGAGGATTTCCAATACTTCCCGTACTTGGCTGCTATGATGAACTGTCTTCTATGGGTATTCTACGGACTACCCTTTGTCCACCCTCACAGTACTCTAGTTGTCACCATTAACAGCATTGGATTAGCCTTAGAGCTGATCTACATATCCATATACTTGGCCTACACCAATAACCAAACCAGGGTGGGTAATTTCTGCAGATTACTGCACTAAGTATAAATATATAGGGGGCCCTTCTTTTCTTAATATGAGTAAATTCTTAGTAGTATAAATTTGTTCTAATTGAATTTGTATCATCTCTCTCTTTTTTTCAAGTGGAATATTGCCATCTGCTTATTGGTGGAGTTGACCATACTTGGTGTGATAGCTACATTCACTCTGACATTATTTCACACCTCTGTGGAAAGGTCAAGACTTGTGGGGATTTGCTGTATCGTGTTTGGTATATAATGTACGGATCACCTCTCGGAATCATGGTAACTAATATAATAATACTTCACTGTTGTTGATGTTTAAAATGGTTTATATATGTTATGTTTTAATTTGTGATGAAATTAAAAACAGCGTAATGTGATCAACACTAAAAGCGTCGACCACATGCCATTCCTACTCTCACTCGCTAGCTTTCTAAATGGGGTCATCTGGGCTACATACGCTCTCATAGAATTTGACCTTTTCATCTTGGTTGGTACTTGGTACCTTCAAAAAACATAAATATATCCTTAGCTACTCTTAATTACTAATTATCAATAATTTTATTAAAATTAATTGCAGATTAGCAATGGTGTTGGTGCCATTCTTGGAGCTTCCCAACTCATACTCTATGCTTGTTACTTCAAGTCTACACCGCCGGTACCTACTACTACTACTACTACAGCTTCTTCCACTGATGCTAGGTGTTAGAAATTAGAATAGAGAGTGCTCACATCATATCATAGTTTATTTCTCAGTCACATACCCACTCTGCCTGTCAGTTTAGTCATTGCATAGACAAAACGAATCACTTCTGTAGCTTTTGGGTGTATTGATTTGATGAAGAAATATAGTGTCAGTGGTGAATCAAAGGACCCTGGTCACCAAACAAGCTGGAGAGAGTGGATTTGCTGAGATTCTCCACCTCGTACCAGGAGTTGAGCACTTCAAAGTTCTTATCAGTACCTGAGAAAGCTAACTGTATTCCCACTGTGCAATCAATGGACCCTCCTTTGCTCTTGCACTTTGATACTGGGACAGCACAGCTCTGTTGGTCCGCACAGATTCCGTCACATAAATTACAACCCTTTGTCCTCCAGTAAAGGTTATTTAGAATACCCTTTTGAAATTCAAGCACCTGATGATGGACACCCAACAAA
Organism: Limonium bicolor; assembly: GCA_023374045.1. Classification (NCBI taxonomy): domain Eukaryota; kingdom Viridiplantae; phylum Streptophyta; class Magnoliopsida; order Caryophyllales; family Plumbaginaceae; genus Limonium; species Limonium bicolor. Next base: position 95,794,789 of record CM041778.1, read on the forward strand.
TCTCATTCATTCTTGTCTTGTCTTGTCTCATTCATTCTTCGCTAAATAAATAATAGTATATCTTCTTTTATTCTAACCTACGTGCTAAGCTAATTAATTAAGAGGGAAAAACATTTACCAAGGCGAGATTAGGTACTACTTTTTCCGCATCTCCAACAAACACTGGGGAAGATCTTGCCGCATATTTACTTCCTGCAAATGCTACCATGTATAATGCACCAGGTCTACTCTGAATTCACAAACAAACATAGGAATCAGATTCCATCATACTACTATTTGTGAACTGTTGGAGAATTTAATTAAATCACACAAGCATTCATAACACCATCAATATACAAAAAAAAAACATGCATAATATTCAATCAATTGGATCTGACTACATCTGCACTGTTGTTACCTATCATCATCATAATTCATACCATACCATTCCTGAAACAAAACAAAACAAAACGAAACAGATTCAGACAATTACAGGATTGAATATGGGGTCAAAACTGAGGAGGGACAGCTCATCGACTTTGGGCCTGAACACCGCTAGCTCAGATCCACCCGCCGCCAGTTTGAGTCTAGGATCACAGGGCGAGAACTGGGGCTCATTCGGTGGAGCCAACTTATCTTTGGCAGCCATTGCCACACCAAATGTGAACCATCCCACCTCTGAACCGTCGTATCTGAACATGGGTTGAACACTGGATTCGTATCCGTTGTCCCGCTTGCAGTCGACGATGTCATTATCATAATTAAGAAGAAGAAGATCGTCGACACTTCTCTTCTGCTTCGTAGTAGTACTGGAGGATCCATCTTCTCTATCTCTCTTTCCCGGATCCTTCTCCTATTTCACTCTCCGACACTCTTCAATTGGAAAACCTTCACCGTTGCCTAATTATTTAATGACTCTCTGAATGATGACAAAAATTAATATAGTAATGAAAATCAAAGCAGTGAGTGATAATCGGACCTTTAACAACACAACATCATTACAACTATAGAAGAAGAGCAATCAATGAAGAAGACAAAGATTGATAAAAAAAAGTTGGAGATTCAATTGGGAACTAGGTTGTGACGTATGAGAAAATGAAAAAGAACAAGAATTGTATCCACAATTCAGGAGGTTCGGCGGAAAATTATCATACCTTGGATTTAAGTCTTGAGAGATAAAAATTTACCTAGTGAAATGTTATGATCGCAACTTCTTGCAATTATTAATTCCTCTTGTGGTTGATGAAGGTTCGTTCGTTCGTTCTTCACGACAGTTTGAACCGGCGGGAAACGGTTCTTTCGGCAGGTAAAATGGATCCTTATTTCTAATAATTATTGAGTTTCAAAAATGGAAAGGGAAATTTCAAACTGCAGAGGATGAGAATTTTAAACTGCGCACTTGAGGAAGAAACGGAATGGAATCAGGAAAGATAATGGAAAGGAGTTCCCAATTGAAAAGTATTTTTGGTTTAAACCTTGCTCTTCCATCCCAACTTAAAATCAATAAGTAAATATTTAATTTACTATATTCATGTTAAAAAGTTGAATTATATACTTATGAGTTATGACGCAGAGGGTAAAATGTTTCGTCCTGCCATTCTTAACATTTTGCATTATCTTTTAATATTGGGTTGGAACTTGGATGTACTTATAACTTTTGGATAGATGTGTAGATTCTTCACTATATGGGATCGTTTGGAAGCAATTGTATTCGAGTACTAATCATGTGACAGTTTAACTGTTTGTGACAAATGAATCTTTTTCATTTCTAATTGATCATGATTATGAGAAAGTTATGAATTACTTGAACACATTCTATATATGTTAGTGTTAATCCTCTAGTTAAATTGTTTCTCTAAATAAACTTTGTATGCTTTGAAGATTAATTTCCATTTCGAAATAAACAGTTTTAGAGATAGGTCTACCTATGAGAAAATATGGATTATTGTCATATTTTTTCTTATTCATTTTGTATTCGATATTAAAAACTCACTTTACTCTCTCATCTGGTTCGTGTGTCCATCCTCCCTCCTAACATGATACCTATATTACGACACTGAAATTATTTTGTTATAGTCGGAGGTCAGCGAATTTTTTTTTAAAAAAAAATTAATGGAATGCTATTAAACTTTTGACTAATTCGTAAAATGCCAATGAAAAAAAAGTAATTCATGAAATGTCATTAAGTTTTTTCCTAATTTATATAATATCACTATAGCATTGACGAGCAGAAAAAAGATAGAAATACCCCGTTAGTCAACACATTAATTCTCACGTATTTATTTTATACAGAATTCAAAACACAATAAAAAATAGATAATTATAAAAACATTTTAAAATAAATAATGAATCCTAAAATTTATTAGAAAAATCATAAAATATTAATAATTACTAAATAATTAATTTTGGAAAAATTAATTTTTTTTGAAGTACCCTAAAATAGAATATAAATTTTAAAGACATAATATTACTTAAAAAAATTTAAAATAACTTATCTTGAAGAAATAATTAATAGGTATATAAATAGATACAATTATAAAAACTAGTGGTATGTTATGAACTTTTAAAAACTTTGTTAACTAGTAGGGGTATTTTGTTTTTTTTTTCTTTCTGGCCAACACTTGTAGAGGCATTTCCTAAATTTCAGGGAAAGTATAGTGACATTTCATAACTTTCTTTTTTCAGTGACATTTCACAAATTAGCCAAAAAAATAGCGGCATTTCATGAAATTTCCCGAATCCTAATACTCCTACAAAATAAATTTAAATTGTTGAAATAAATATTATTTAAAAATATTTTAAATATCATTAAATATCATAATTATCAAATGTTTATAAAATAAAAGAAGTATATTAAGCACCAAATTTTAAAGAGTAAGCAAAAAATTTTAAATGCCTTATTTAAACCAAATGAAATTTTCACGAATTAGCATAAATCACCCTATTTATACTTTTCAACATTTTTGAACTTATTTTATATTAGTTTTATCTAATTTTCTACCAATTTGAATCCTTTCTTCAGAGGAAATTATTTTTTATGTATTATTATGTCTTAAAAACTATATATTCTATTTTAGGGTATTTAAATAAGTTTTTTTGAGTTTTTATAAAATATATTTATTAATTATTATATTTTCTATTTGACTATTTTCTCAATAATTTTATTTTATGTAATATATTTATAGTTTTTATAATTATCTATATATTGATAGTATTTTCTTCAATTTTTTATAAACAAAAAGTTAGCACCTTATGACATATTGTGATTTTTCAAAATAGTTTTGATAATTATAAGGGGTAAATTCAAAATATACCCATGTTTTCTTTCGTAATTCACAATATACTCCTTTTTTTTAAACTGTGTCACAAGATACCCCTGTTTTCTTTGCTAATTCACAAAAGCCTCCTTTTTACTAACGGCGTCAAATACTCCGTTAACCTCCCCTGGAAAATGACTATTTTGCCCCTGATCTGTTTTTTTTTTTTGAAAAATTCATAGTTTTTTTGGCTACTTATTTTTTGAAAATTTAAAATTTATAATATACCCCTTTTAAGTTTGTTGTTCACGAAATACCCATGTTTATGTTTTGAAGTTCAGGATACCCTATTTATGTTTTGTCGTTCACGAAATACCCTTATCACTCTGATGGTCTGGTAAAGCATCACCTAGTTTTCTTGTTTTTCAAGTGTCTTTAGCCTCTTCATAATCCCAGGGCAAATGTTGTTTGCATTCCAGTTCTCTGAGGTTCTTGTCTCTCGGAATGTTTCACCAATAGCTGAGTACGAATCCCTGTCATACACAATTAGACACAATTATAATATATGACCAGAGACAAACTAGTATAACTGGATTATTTACATAGTTAGGTAAATACCTTCAAGTAAATAGTAGATTGGGTTAGTCTTGTGGACAAACAATATGTCACAGACATTGGGTTTAAAATGGCTACCGCTTGGTCGAACTCAGTAGCGGACTAGAACTTTTGTTTAGGGGGGACAAAAAATTTTTTTGGCACTATTGTTCTTTAAAACATTATGTTATTTTGTATTTTTCAAAAATTTATAAGAGTATTTTGCAAATTTTCAAAAGTTTCGGGGGAGGGGGGGGGGGGGGGGGCTTTGTGTCCGCCCTTGGTCAAACTTGTGTTGTGCCTAGCACTCTAATGGGATATCGCTCAGATATTTGAATGCACCAAAATTCATCTCCCTAATGGCCACCGCGCCCCCCCCCCCCCCCCCCGAAAATTTTGAAATTAGCAAATTGCTCTTATAAATTTTTGAAAAATATAAAATAACATAATGTTTTAAAGACCAATAGTTTCAAAATTTGTCTTGCCCCCCCCCCCCCTAAACAAAAGTTCTGGTCCGCTACTGAGTTCGACCAAGAGGTAGCCATTTTAAACCCAATGCCTGTGACATTATTGTTTGTCCACAAGACTAAATCAATCTACTCTTTACTTGAATGTATTTACCTAACTATGTAAATAATCCATGGTATACTAGTTTGTCTCTGGTCATATATTATAATTGTGTCTAATTGTATGACAGAGATTCGTACTTAGCCATTGTGAGACATTCGAGAGACAAGAAACCTCAGAGAACTGGAATGCAAACAACATTTGTCCTGGGATTATGAAGAGGCTGAAGGCACTTGAAAAACAATAGAAAACTAGGCGATGCTTTACCAGGCCATCGGGGTGATAAGGGTATTTCGTGAAGTACAAAACATAAACAAGGGTATCTTATGAACTTCAAACAATAAACAGGGGTATTTCGTGAACAACAAACTTAAATAGGGGTATATTATAAAATTTAAAATTTTCAAAAAAAATTAGCCAAAAAAACTATGAATTTTTCAAAAAAAAAAAAGGTCAGGGGCAATATAGTCATTTTCCAGGGAGATTAACGGAGTATTTGATGACCATTAGTAAAAAGGGGCATTTTGTGAATTAACAAAGAAAACAGGGGTATCTTGTGACACCGTTTCAGAAAAGGTGTATATTGTGAATTACGAAAGAAAATAGGGGTATATTGTGAATTTTCCCTTTTGTTTTTTTACTGATCAACGGTTAGAGTGGGTTTTCATGAATCTCAAAGAAAACTTGATAGCATTTCATGAATTACTTTATCTTCAATGGCATCTCATGAATTTAGCAAAATTCTAATGGCATTTCATGAAATTTCTTTTCTGAAAAGGGTTTTATATATCTATATGTTGGATTACTATTTGGGTATTTTGAATTCAATACCTTTAATCTTTTTTCAAAACTACCAGCCACCCTTACATTAGTAACTAAGCAGGAGAAGGAGTACATAATCTGGGTTCTTAGTAAATGTCCAACAACCTAGCTCCCAAGTCATTCAGGCTTAAAAGTAGCCACTTTAAGCCCTTTGTTCTCACTTGGTCTTAAAAGTTGAAGGTCTTGTTGTTGTAGTCAACTCATATGTATTCTTATATGCCACTCATCTTACTACTCATATCCAGATGAAGGATGGGGGTATTACATACTCCCCCACTCAACAAACGTGACATAACATCCAAATCCCATGGACCTCCTTGGTAGGTGCTGAGTAGCCTATGCTGACATAGTCCTAGGTCCGCTCAAATACCATTTGTAAACACCTCATATAGAAAACAGTCCAACAACTTAGCTCTCAAGCCATTTCGGCTTGAAAACTAGCGACTTTAAGCCATTTGTCCTTACTTGATCTCAAAAGTGGAAGACTTATTGTTGTAGAGAAAACCCATATGTATCCTTATAAACCACTTATATTATTACTCATATCTAGATGTGGGATGGTGTATTACAAACTCCCGACCTATACCTGAATTACATCTACCTACATGGATGCAAGTCCTTCTGATCGTAAGAACATTGAACCCTAACTCATCTTGTGAGAATAAGAACCACCGAAATAGTTCCGTAATGGTACTGATTTGCATAACATACTACGCCATAAAGTATGAGAAACCTACCCTAACATAGTTAAAAACTACCATGTAACCGAATTGACTTGACAAACTATTCTAACAACTAAAAATTAAAGATACATCTACCATTAACCTATGATAGATATGACCTACTAATTTGACAAAGTGATTATTTAGTATAGGCATAGTATACGACCAAAAAGAGCACATAATCAGTAGAACTACACCAATCCTTGGGATTGTGGGATATTTGAATCATTTTTTTGGCAACTACCACAATCAGGAGTTGTCGTGTTCGCATTAGTATCACCATCAGACAATTAAACTCTTGTTGATGGACTTATAAAACTCGGTCCTTCTTAGATTAGCAGTTTAACCCTTTTTAGCATTAGGAATAGTCTTTTAGATTGATGAGTGAATAAATGAGCATGTTTTAGAGGTTAATTCATGTGCTTATCAATGTTTTGTCAACTCTTTTCATGCTCATTTCTTCACTCTAGCTAGTTTTCCTCTAGTTTTGTGTTTTATTGGTATTTTACAAAATTGTTGCTGAAACGAGAGGAATAACATATCTAGAAATAAAGTAGACGAAGAGACGAACATGTGGCGTAAACAGATCCAAATTCGGACCTATCACGAAGAAGATAGAGCAGTTATTTCTTCTCTGTCACGAACATCCCTAGGTCGACCGCCTCGGAATAAATTTTGCCCAGATCTGTGTTTTAAAGCAAAAAAAGAAGGAGAGAGAGGGGGATATCAAGAGCCACAACCCAGAATGAAGAAAAAAGAGGAAAAGAGGGAGAAAGAGGAAGAAGAAGAAGGGAAAGAAGAGGAAGGACCCCCTCACCATTGAAAACTTTCTTCAACCTCCCATGGCTATTTCTTCTCTATTTTCTCTTATTTGTGCTCTAATGGATGATTAAACTCCCTTGTAGTTTGGGATGGGGATTCTGCCCCAAATCCCTAAAACTCCATTGTTGTACTTCAAACTTGTGTCCATGCTTTATTTTAGTCCTTGTGCTTAATCAAAGATGATCACTGGGTGATTGTCGATTTTGAGCTTGTCTACATTTGATTTGTGATATGCTTAAGGTTTTGCTCAATTTATCATCTATGTATTAAATTAGTTGGTTTGATTTACCGATTAGTGTGGCACTAATGTGGGATTCTATCAACGTGATTGCTTTGAGATAGAAATCTATACCGTGGGACTAAAACAATGTGTTTATTATTCGTGATAAATCACATTGCAACTCGGAGGGAACTTATGCTTAGCGCTATCAATGGAATCGAATATTTGTGTTATTCGCCTTTTCCCGTCAAGATTGGTTTAGGATTAATAAACCTAGGGTTAGGCTATTAGTTATTTTAGTGTTCCCATTTTTTAGCTATAAACTCAAGGGTCGACAATTGGTAGTAAGGGGAAGACAGGTGCAAATACTCATCGCGGGCTACATCTATCCTATTTTAGTTAGTTTAGTTTTATTTCTTTCCTTTATTTCTTCATTATCAAACCCAAATCCAAAAAACCCCCAATTTACATTTATGCACCTTTGTTCATATTTATGCACAATTACTAAGCTTATAACTAGCTAGATAATTGCAAAGTCCATGTGGATACACCTTGTTGGACTACACCGAATGGGTTCACTGCCCATTAGTTAGCAAGATAGTTTCACTATTATTTGCACCAAAAAGTTTTTGGCGCCGTTTGCCGGAGACTTTGGTCCAACTATCTGATTTATTATTTGTTTAGTTTTTGTGCAAACTTTTCATTCCTTTATTTTGCCCTTTTGTGTATAAATTTTTGTTTCCTTTCTTTTTAGGAACCTAACTCTGATGGATGGTTATTATAATCAAGAAGGAGGTTGGTATGGCTATCCTTATGGCACATAGAACTACAGTCAATGGATTGTGTGCCGAGAGTGTGGAAGAGACCACGAAAGTTCCCATCGTCCTATGGTTGCAATATAGAGAGAAACAACGCTATTTTGAGGGAATTGGTGGCAGATTTTACCAACCTCCAAAATGATCCAGATTAGAATGTTAGCTCAGCCAGAACACATGGAGCAACTAGTTCAACAACTGAATGAAGTGGCTAACGAGGAGGAACAACTTGCTGAGGACTTGAGCTACTCTCTTACTCCTCCCCTGCTCGAATCAGAGACTCCAACACCATTCAACTACCAACTTGATTTTAAAGATAACCCATCAGAGGAGAGTTCCACCTTTGACTTCATGAAGTCTTTTGCTCCCTCTAAAGTTGATTATTACAAAGGCTGCCCCCGTGTGCTTTACAAAGACACTGAGGATGCTTACATCCTCAACTTAGAGAAGGAGGAGCCATCCCCCCCCCCCCCCCCGAGTTATTAGAGGAGAGTGCCGCCATCTACTTCAAGGAGCCACCTCTTTCTGAAGTTGATGTCCACCAAGGCTCTTCCTATGAGCCTCACTGAGATACCCCTAAATTAATCTAAATTATCTTATGGGATTTCTTTTATTAAATCCTAAATAATACAATTAAAACTAAATTATTATATGGTATTATGAATTTAATAATAATATTTATGAGTCAATAAATCTTGGAAAAATTTGGAGAAACTCCAATTACATTATAAAGATTTTAGAAATATTTGGAGCATTGATTTGAATCATAAAAGTCAATATAAAATCATAGAAACCTTAAAGCTCCTTAAGCCTTGCTAGGGTTGAATTTTTGAGAATGGTCAAACCAGCCCATGAAACTTATACCAATAAAAGATTATGGAAAACCAAGAAGATCGATAATAAGAACGTTAAAAACGGATCATTCTAGCCAAAGTTATGATATAATGAAGTTTAGAGCCAAAATTTTGAAGGGTGGTGATGTGGCTAGGGTTTCCCTGACTCAGCCATGCGTTACCACGTCAGCCTCGCCGGATTTCCCTAAAAATTCATCCAAGTCTCCTAGCAACCTTTAGAACATTACCCTAACTTGTGACATCGATATCTCAGCCTCTGGGTATTTTTGAATGTCGTCTTCCTCATTCTCTTCTCCTACAAACCCTCTTTCTAACCATTACTCATACTCAACCTAATTCCTTCTACATCCACCGCAGATTCAGTCTGAAGTTGCCTCCCCTAGAATCTGCAACCTAGAATTCTCAGAAACTGGTTTGATCTGGTAAACTTCGTCTTATCATATCTCTTTCATCTGTCAATGAAAATTCTCGTTCTATAGCTCATTTTGTAGATCTTTAATCCCTCTATAACTTTTATGTTTACATCCAAGGCTGATTCTCAATCGTGTGGGAGATATAAGCGTCTAAAGTTCCCGATTTGTCGTGCACATAAAATAATACCTTTTCCAGAAAAACGCAAGGTATAAATCCGAGACTTTTGACTTACATTTCTTCCTGTGTATTACGAATTAGATTAATATGTTTCTATCAAAATGTAGAGCTACATCTCCTCTTTTGATTAAGCTCAAGAACACGGCCTAACTCGATCTATACTGTAACTTATAGAACTGCAAAGTCGGCTACCCAACCAGCCTGAAAGTTCGAATTTTTCCAGAATCTGAATTTGATTTTTCCTCACCGACGCTTCTCAAGTAAGTTTCCGATCAATTCTCGATGTTGTCATTCGGTTTTTCATTCTCGACCTAACCCAACTACCAATTCAACTTTATTATGCATCGTATAGAGAGAATTTTGTGAAATTTGAATCGGTAATAATAAACCCCAGGTCGAAACAAACCCCGATTCAAAACTACTGATCCGTGCACTATAATTCTCGAAATTGGTACCATTGCAACCGGTTTTTAATTTCGAATCCAATGAAACAAAAATCAACAAATTTGGTTCTGTAGATTTTGAGGGAAAACGAAGAAAACGTACTCGACATTCAGATGGTTTTCGCTGATGAACTCGATGTTCCAGGGCCGTCCGATCGTAGTTAGATGGAACGGACGGCCGCGATTAAGACGTGGGTAATTAGTAGTATATTAAGTGTTATGAATTCCATAATAAAACTCTAACTTGTTGAATTTATTTAATGGCCTTCCCTAATGTATTTTGACATGAAATTTTAACCATGGATTCCTTATAAAATCTAGTTTATTTTCATGTAAATTAATATGGGTTTTGAGCTTTTAAACGTAAGTTATAATTTTTGTAAATTCTGAGTATTATGGAATTATTTAGATAATTTAAAAGTATATTTTATGAAATTAAAATTTTAAAATATGACTAAAATATCATAGTTACTATATATTAAATTTGGGAATTTTTAGTCAAGAGTAAATGGGTCTAAAAATTGTGTTTATGAATTTTTCATAAGTTATCTTATAATATATGATTTCTAATGTAACGAAAATTAAAGTATAACTTGTTAATAAACTTTATAGGTTGAAAAGAATATAAGAAGACTAAACTAACATGTAATACAGAATGTTAATAAATATTTGTGGGTATAAACTTTTAAGTGAGATAAAAAATATATATATATATAAGAGAAAAAATAGTAACTTAGGTTAAATCAAGGAATTAAATTAATTTTACATTTATATTAATTCTATAATATGGAAGTTAATATACTTAATTGAAACTAAGGAAAATACTTTATTTTATAAACCATATATTAGATGTGGATATGTGTAAAAGTTAATAGAGGTAAATTAAATACAATAAAACTACATAAAGAATGTTTTAATAAATCCTAATATATATAGATAACACAAAAAAATAATAAATAAAAGAAATAAAATACCTTATAGGAAATAGAATATGAAGGAATTAATAATTTAAATTAAACCTATACATAATACTAATAAAAGAATATTATATGGGGTGGTATTAAATTATGGTTATGAAATTTAGCTTAAAGAGTTACCTTTGAATTTCTAAGATTTATATAAACCATATTAAAATACATATATAATATTATTTGTCATTGACTAGAATGTAATCGATAATTGGATTAGGTAATAATAAGTTAAGACTTAGGAATATTCGTAATTTGATTACATAAGTTGTGACATAGATAAATCTTATTATATAATGAAGTACTGTTACATCTAAATGTGAAGTTGATTAATAAGTCTAGATTTAATCATTTCATAACATTTATGGTATTGAATAATAACTTAATGTTTTACGATACAATCATTGAAAGGTTATGGTATAAAATTGTATTAAACTATGATTAGGGAATTAATCTAAAATAATAATCTTTAAGTTTCTTAGAATTAGATAATCCATATAAAATATATTTATAACATTAATTGCCAATATGCAGAATGTGAGTTTATAAATAAGGGTTGTAATTAATAGCTAGAAGTTTATAAAAAGGTTTGTAAATATAAATTAGATACTTAAAACCTTTGAACCTTTATTTTGATGAAGCTAAGTTACATAAGAGATTATATTAATCTACTTACGACATTGGAAATATTAATATGTCATCTGAATTTAAGGTATGAGGTCTTTTTCATAATAGATGATCTTATTAGTTAATTAACAATCTCACTTATGAATGAGAATTTAATTCTTAGGTAAATTTTACCTTATGTTAAGATGTAATGTCTATCCTAAAACATAATAAAGGAAATTGGTTGGTGGAGTTATTCCTTTGAAACCTTAGGTTTGTAAACAATCTAAAATGTATTTAAGACATAAGTTTATTAAAATTTAGTACAAAAGGAGTATACATAGTTTATAGAGAGAATGTGTGTAAAAATAAAACAGTTAGGGAATTAAATGTAAGTAAGGACACATAAAAGGTTATCTTAAAACACCTCATTATATAGGTAATAATAAAGCAAATAATATATCTTGTAAATACTAAATGTAAGAGTTTGATAAGTCTAAGTTAATTATAATATAGTTATTTCAAGATGAGAAGTAATTCAATATCTTATGACAAGATTATTAGATGGTGTAATAAAAAGTCATTCTGAACTAAGGATATGATAATTGAGTTTAGTGGCTCAATTAAGTTATAATAAAATGTATCTACAACACTATGATTCCAATACACAAGATGTAGATCTTCATTAAGTTAAGGGGTAAACTTAATCATAATGGATTATCTGGTAATATTGATAAAATACATAATCATTACATTGTGAAATAATAGTATAGTATTCTAAGGTAAACCCATCATAGGTTATAATACGATGTTTATTCTAAATTAAGGATAGATAGAAGTATTGAGCTATACAACATTCTAAGATAAGTCAAAGGTTATACATAACATTCAACCGGAGGGCTTACAAGATGATCAAGATTTAGAAATAAGAGTGAGGAAATTATTTAAGTTTAACTTAGGATATAAGTTAATGATAATAGACTATCTTTATGTTCCTCAGAGTGTTGTTGAATGTTTGCACGAGTCTACTAGAACTGCTACAGTGTTAATCAGGTACGATTTCTCGTACTCGGATACTTTTGCTAACGAACTTTATGGAATGTTTTGAGAAACGCTAACTGAGCTTGAATGGATTTCAAAGGAAACTATTTGTGTGACTAACTCAGCTTGATGTGACTAACTGAGCCTTGAATGTACAACTTACCTGATTATTGGTTCCTCCTATCTGGTTGTTTCATTAGATATTAACTGCCAGGGGTTTACGCCTCTGCACTCTGTAGGACTGAGTGTTTTGGTATTGCACTTGTGCAAGTAATCTAGTGGGAATATGGGAAAATGTCAATCTTGGTAAATTCTTCCTTTGACTCTGGATATCATTTCATCCATGAGCTGAGTCTTTTGTTGTGACGTGCGTGCGTCTTCATCGGTAACAGTGAAGGGCTGTATATCCCTTGTCCAAAACGACATTGTAAACAGTGAGGGGTTGTATATCCCTGTCCTAAAAAGACGTACTTGGCGGTGGGGGCCATCTCTCCTAGTTGGTTTTATTTAGAGCTGTCAAAATTTGACCCAACCCGAAAACTCGTCCGTTTTATCCGAACTCGAAACCCGATTGAAACCTGAAAATATTTAAATATAATAAACCCGAAACCTGATTGGGTAAAACCCAAATGACCCGAACCCGAAATGACCCAAAAAATTTATAACCGAAACTGACCCGAACCCGAAATGACCCGAAATAATAGTAATTAAAAATTAGCCAAACTCGAATAACATAAAATAATAGTGATCATAAGTTGTCCCAAAATCGAATGACCCAAATAAATATGACAAAAAACTTGATTCAAACTTATTATATCCGAATGAAATTCAAAATAGGCATTGTATTGACTTTTAGTAATTTATATGTAGTATATTCTTATAGAAATTAGGTGTAATATATATATATTTAATAATTTTGTCAAAAAATATTAACCATGACCCGAAATAACCGAAACCCGATTCTATCTGACACTATTACAACCCGAACCCGAAATGACCCGAACCCAAAATGACCTGAAAGTTAAATGACCCGAACGGATATTAACCCGAAAAAATATGACCCAAAACTCGAACGGGTAACCGTTTGACAGGTCTAGTTTTATTCCACTCTTGAGTTGTTGGTTCTTGGATCTCTCTTTCATTCATAGTCCTTGTGACTACTTGAGTTTTTCTACTCCTGACTGGAATTGAATCTAACATAAGGAATGTGTGTTCTCTAACTCATGGTGTGACTTCTTTTTAAATGACTAACTTTACTTTAATGTTATTTATCCCTATCTTTGCCTTGTTCTCTTTTCTTTACAACTTGTTTGGTTTGAAGTGCCTTCATTCTATGTTTAATTTCAAGAGTTAAATTTCCAGTTACTGTTTTATTTTTAGAGTTATGTTTTAATTATTTGTTTGGAGAATTTACCAGTTCCATTCCAGGGAACTGACTCACCCTCCCGGGGTGGGCTGCTTGGTGCAGACAGGAAAATGAGAGTGGTGGTGGAACTGGTGTATTTTAAACAATTGAAAAAGAAATTAATAACTCAAATATCCGTCGGGCTGCAAACAAAACTCGGTCGCAGTAGTAGTATAGTAAGACAGAAGCGGCCGGGTCAAACCGTGGGACTTATAGCGAAATAATATAGTACCTAAGCTTTGTCACAAAAAGGGGGAATTGAATTAACTTGTTTTTGTAAGGTAAAAAACAGCAGAAAATTAACTGAGTAGAAGATAAATTAAACGGGACTCCGGGTTCAGGTTTATATAATCTGATTAATTATGCTATCTCTACCGGGTAATTATAATAGTTTGGCAAAATTCCTGTTATTATCTTAAAGACTAAATCATAGACTCGAAAGACTCGTTTACCAGAAAATGCTCGATCTAATCTAGATTTGAGCAGAACACATGTAAACGTATTAAGTGCGAGGAATTATATTTTGCATCTGAAATTACTAACTTATTTTATCAAAATAAGTTTTCCACAGATTTATCGATTAATTAACCTTTCTATTTATCACTGATCTGATCAAAATAGACTTTGTAAAGCATTTTAATAAATTCATGAAATTATTAAAAAGGCGAGAGATAAGTTTTAATCGTAACAAACTGTATTTAATTAAACCGGTAAAAATATAGATTACATAATTAAACAAACTATAATTACACCTTCACCCGGAGTAAGTCCTCTTAGCCCAACATAATTAAAAAGACAGAATAAAGAGTAAAAGAAATCATCTGGGAAAGATAATTAATTCAGCTCCACTATTTGACTGCTAATATTTGAACAGAGGTTGGACAGAACAACGGTATGGAAATGGAATGTTTTATGGGATGAGGTGATGTGTGGATTTTATGTGGACATTATGTAGATGAGAAGTATGATTTTTTTGGAGAGGAAATGGTGATTTTTGGAGGAAAAATGACATTAGTTTTGGGGGTGGAATGAGATATGTATTAATGGAGGGTAATAGGTGTATTTATAGTGAAAATGGGGTAGTAGAAATGAAGGGGGTGTCGGTGTGTGAAAAGATAAAATATATTTATCTTTACACACCATGTCGATTAAGCCCTGTACGCTGTCAAATTTGACCTGTCTGAACCAGTGTCCGAATCAGCTGGTTCGGACATGTCGATCTTTTCCACGCTCGCTTCCACGTGTTGCGTCCGAACCTGGAGGTCCGGACGGTGGTCCGGACGAGAATTATTTCACTTTAAAATCTTCGTTTGAGCTCCGATTTGATCCCCGTTTGTTGCGTTGCGAAGCTTGTGAAGTGTACTATGTGATTCCAAGGCCTTTTTCTGCATTTCATACATTAAAATATTAGTTCATATCAAAACATAAATCAAAGAAAATTCACATAGCAAGTGGGAAACATTGCCTAAAGTGTTGCAAGTTATAAGGTATTTAAACCCTAAAAGTCTATATGTTTCGCACTTATCAAATTCCCTCATACTTATCTTTTGCTTGTCCTCAAGCAAATCTTTATGACAGAATCTTTAAACAAGTTAAATATAAAATAACCAAACAGGGAGAGCACATAAAAGATTGCTACAAAACTTCTAGATTAAAAGGTACTAGAAACTTATTTTTTTGTTTTAGTTTTTGAAAAGAACTTTGAAATCATACAAAAACAGTTAAGAAGGAGAAGTAGGAACCATAAGAATCCAGTTTTTAACCATGAGCCAATCCACTATTTTCTTTCACATTTCCTGAAACGACAAGGGGCATGAAGTAAAATCATATTCCATTATACCTTTCAATGCCACATACTCATGATCCATAAATAAGAAGTTTTCATCATCTAAGTACATAATGCAAGATATCGATTGAAGTTAAATTTCCTTTCAACTCAGACTTTTCTCTCCACCCGTGTAGCGGTTTTGGGTCAACTATCCTAGATATAAAATACCTTAGGTAGCTAGGTGATAAAGCACCCAAAGAACTTAATAACCAAGTGGATGAGGCCTGCTTAGGATCAGAATATGCCTGTTTGGATCAGAGGAGTACCTTGCCTTGTTCTTTTTCCACCTTTACATTCTAATTCAAATCCAGGCTCAAAGCTAAAAACAGGGCTCAAATGATAATTATTTTTAAACTTTAAGCAATTTCTAATCAGAATAAATTTTAAAATGGTTGAAAATTTTTTTGTACCCCATAATGTTTGTAGGTTTGCAATATTTCCTCTATGGCTCCCCTTTTGACTATCTCAAACTTAACAAATTTAAACAAATTGTCAAAAGAGAATAACTTAAGAACAATCTACGAGGGTACGAGTACTCCCCCACACTTAAGCTCAAGCAATGCCCTCATTGCGTAGAAAGAATTAAATTAACATGGCATGCAATCTGATAAAGGAAATTACACAAAACAAAGCAAAAGGGAATATGAAATATCAGAAGAGAAAGAATGTACTCCCCAGAGTTCGCAGAGTGTGCAGAGCTCCCCCACACTTGAGTGCAGTTGTAGAATTACATGAAATGTACCTATAAAGAATATTCTACACAGCCAGAAGAACTCAAGTAAAACCCGCATTTTATTATAACATATAAAAGGGAAATATAGTACAAAAGAGAAAACAAAATAAAGGAAAGGCAAAGTATAGATAGTTGGTTGCCTCCCACCAAGCCGCCCGGTTTTAACGTCTCTAGCTAGACGCATGTCTTCATTATCCCGGATCAAAAATGAAAGTTGACAATGGTAGTAGCGGGAATAGGAAATTGTCAACAAGTAGGATCGAACCACCTGGATCAAAACAAAGTATTACTGTAACAATTAAAGTAGGAAAATATAAAACCACAAAACCTGGTTTTGAAGGAGGTGTTTGCTGCAATTAATCTTGTATTGAAAACCGGGTGATGGTTGTATTTCTTCCTCAAACTGGAGAATGTAAACATTCTCCTTTTGTTGTTTAGCCGTATGGAGGCAAGGTGATAGTGGTGGTCCTTGCTCAGAGTCGAGGATGTAAATTTCCTCCCCTGGATCAAAAATGAAGGTGGAATTGGGCGTCATTGTGTGGGTTGGGCGGGCATTATTTTTCTTTGGAGAAGGGCCCAGATTTTTCAATGGATGACCCTTGGTGCGAGGATCAAAGTTGGATGGCTCCTCCTCCTCAAATTTGAGGATGTATATATCCTCATCTTTTTGGAGAGGCTCATAGGAAGAGCCCTGATTGAATTCAACTTCAGAGGGAGGTGGCTCCTCGAAGTTGATTGTAGCGTTTTGTTTGGATATCCTGGCGGGAGCGAGCATTTCCTCCTCTACATTTTTGAGGATGTAACTATCCTCATTTTCTGGGTATAGCACAGAGAAGGAGGGAAAATAACGGTAATTGACTTCAGAGGGAGGAGACTCCATGAAGTTGAGTAGAAGAAGCTGTCCTCTGATGGCTTGTCTTCAAGCTCAAGCAGAAGGTTTGATGTCGTTTGCTCAGGTTCGAAGGGGGGTGGTGACAGAGAGTAACTAAAATCCTCAGTAAAGTCATCCACTATATGAACCATTTCGCTCTCCGGTTGCTACGATGCAAGGTTTAGTGGACCTTCCATCATTTCATTTATCTCAACTAATTTGTCATAGAGCTTCAGTTGGTTCATGTCGAGGTATTCTTCTCAGCCCGCTTCTCCACTTCATGGACCATTTCACTCTCTAGTTGTTGCTCCCTTTGAGCTAGTGTGATGGGCTGGTCCACTACATAAATTGCATTTGCATATTCTCGTGGATTTGGATTGGTTTGTGTGGGGAGTTGGCCAGGAGGTCTTTGTTGGATGAGAAGTTGTTGAATTTGGGACTGCAAGGCTTTTTGGTCTTTACGAAGGGTTGTGACTTCATCTTTGCGTGTCTCGGGTTTACTCATCATTGCTTTAAACATCTCCTGCAT
Source organism: Limonium bicolor (assembly GCA_023374045.1). NCBI lineage: Eukaryota > Viridiplantae > Streptophyta > Magnoliopsida > Caryophyllales > Plumbaginaceae > Limonium > Limonium bicolor. The sequence goes on from CM041778.1 coordinate 95,812,456, forward strand.
TTGGGACATTCCAGAGTCGAGATTGAAGGTTGTTGAGTCAGTTGGTTTGAAGAAGCATCATTGACATAAGGCGGTTGCTGATACTGCCTTTGGCCTCCTTGAAAATTGGGGTTCATGTTGTGCTGCCATGGTTGTCTGTACCCTAAATTGTTGCCAACAAGTTTGCTTCCTCTGCTGCTTTTAATTCTTGTAATTGGGGCATTTTTCATAATCATGTGGCCCACCACATTGCGTACAAGAAACATCAGAAGATGATAGGGATAGAGGAGCATAGCCTGGAGGGGTTGTAGATGATCGTGAAGTCATCGACTTGCTTGTTGGGGGTAGGAGTTCATGGTCATCTGCTCAACTACTTTCTGCAGGGTGCTTACTTTGTCGCCTGCTGCGCATTGCTCTCCAAGAGTTGCTTGTGGCTTCTCATCAGCTGGTCGAACTTATTGTCACTTCTCCTACGTGGTATAAGCCTGGAGTGCCGCCTCTTGATCGCCCGTAGCCCAGTCTCTCATCTTTCACAGAGGGACTCTATGCCATTCAGAAACTGTCCCCTGGCTTTTTCAAAATGTCAGCACCTAAAGAGGATAGTACCATTGTTTTGCACTGATTGATTAAGCCTTTGTAGAACAATTGGATAATTGTTCTTTCGTGAGACCATGGTGAGGACAAGTAAGCAGTAGTCCTTTGAAACGGTCCCAAGTTTCACAGATGTTTTCTGACCCTGGCTGCTTGAAATTGTAGATCTCAGCAATCATTTCCAACGTTCGGCTCGGGGGCAGGAATTTGTTGTAGAACTTGGTGGCCATATCATCCCAAGTACCAATGGTACTTGGTGTAAGGCTGTGTGGTACCATTTACTCGCATTTCCCGTCAGGCTTTGAGGGAACAAGGACAGTCTTGCGTAGTGGAGTACTGCGTCGGTCGCGGTTAGACTGTTGGCATGCTACAGAAACTTGGTGACATGCAACAGTGCTTCGTCAGGACTAGAGCCATCGAACATGCCTAACTCCTTTACACATCGGATCTGATGATATGGCTTCATCTTTTGCCACTCATCATATTCGGATGGGGTAAGGTGGGGAAGGATGATGGCGGGCTGTTGACCTTGGTTAGATGGTCTGTTGATGTTACGAACTGTAGCTGGTGAAGACGTCATATCTGCTTTCCTGGTTAGATTCTATCTCTGTGGTGGTTATGTTTTGTTGAGATCGTTTCTGCCTCAAAGTGCGCAGGAAGGTTCTCTCGATCTCAGGGATGTAGCCGACCGTATACCGTATGATGGTAATAACTGACCGGAAGGCTGTGTGACCTGGTAATAGGCATTCACCACTCAAAACAGAAAAAGAAAACTTGTGATGTGTAAAAAATAGAAATAGAAGAAGAAATATGGAGGGGGGAATTTAAACAGCTAAAAAAGAAACCTTCAATAGAATAAAATAAAGAACTACTTTTTTTTTAACAAGAGAAAATAACCGAAAATAAATAACATAAAAGAAATAAAATAAATGCAGTTTAAGTAAATAATAAAATTAAAATAAAATAAAGAAAAATGGCAGAATTTAAATTGCTAGCATTTTAAATGACAGAAAATAAAGAACTGGAATTTAAATGACAATTAATAAAGTATGGAATCTAAATGACAGAAAATTTAAATGACAGAATTTAAATGACAGAAATTAAATTACTGAAATTTTAAAGGACAATGGAAATTTAAATAACTGGAAAGTAAATGACAGGAAATTTAAAATGACTGAGAATTAAATGACAGAAAAGTAAATGACTGGAAAATAAATAACTATAATTAATGCGATATTTAAATTGCTGGAATAATTAAATGACAGAAATTAGTAGAAATAAAATAAAAACAACAAAATAGTATAAACAAAATATTATAATGTAGCAAGTGAATTATCCGGGGCTTAGGGACTAGAATAAATCAAGTCCCCGGCAACGGCGCCATTTTGCAGACAGGAAAATGAGAGTGGTTGTGGAACTGTGTATTTTAAACAATTTGAGAAGAATTAATAACTCAAATATCCGTCGGGCTGCAAACAAAACCCGGTCGCAGTAGTGTATGGTTCGCGTCGTATCGTCAGACCGTGGGACTTATAGCGAAATAATATAGTACCTAAGCTTTGTCACAAAAGGGGGGGAATTGATTAACTTGTTTTTGTAAGGTAAAACAGCAGATAAAATTAACTGAGTAGAAGATAAATTAAACGGGACTCCGGGTTCAGGTTTATATAATCTGATTAATTATGCTATCTCTACCGGCTAATTATAATAGTTTGGCAAAATTCCTGTTATTATCTTAAAGACTAAATCATAGACTCGAAAGACTCGTTTACCAGAAAATGCTCGATCTAATCTAGATTTGAGCAGAACACATGTAAACGGATTAAGTGCGAGGAATTATATTTTGCATCTGAAATTACTAACTTATTTTATCAAAGTAAGTTTTCCACAGATTTATCGATTAATTAACCTGTCTATTTATCACTGATCTGATCAAAATAGACTTTGTAAAGCATTTTAATAAATTCATGAAATTTATTAAAAAGGCGAGAGATAAGTTCTAATCGTAACAAACTGTATTTAATTAACCGGTAAAAATAATATTACATAATTAAACAACTAAAACACACCTTCACCCGAGTAAATCCTCTTAGCCCAACATAATTAAAAAGACAGAATAAAGAGTAAAAGAAATCATCCGGGAAAGATAATTAATTCAGCTTCACTATTTTGACTGCTAAAAACAGAGGTTGGACAGAACAACAGTATGGAAATGGAATGTTTTATGGGATGAGGTGATGTGTGATTTTGTGGACATTATGTAGATGAGAAGTAGATTTTTTTGGAGAGGAAATGGTGATTTTGTGGAGGGAAAATGGCATTAGTTTGGGGGTGAATGAGATATGTATTAATGGAGGGTAATAGGTGTATTTATAGTGAAAATGGGGTAGAAATGAAGGGGGTGTCGGTGTGTGAAAAGATAAAATATATTTATCTTTTCACACCATGTCGATTAAGCCCTGTGCGCTGTCAAATTTGACCTGTCCGAACCAGTGTCCGAATCAGCTGGTTCAGACATGTCGATCTTTTCCGCGCTCGCTTCCACGTGTTGCGTCCGAACCTGGAGGTCCGGACGGTGGTCCGGACGAGAATTATTTCCCTCTAAAATCTTCGTTTGAGCTCCGATTTGATCCCCGTTTGTTGCATTGCGAAGCTTGTGAAGTGTACTATGTGATTCCAACGCCTTTCTCTACATTTCATACATAAAATATATCAGTTCATATCAAAACATAAATCCAAGAAAATTCACATAGCAAGTGGGAAACATTGCCTAAAGTGTTGCAAGTTATAAGGTATTTAAACCCTAAAAGTCTATATGTTTCGCACTTATCACTTGGTTTCATCTTGCAGGTACAAAATTTTTCATACAGGTGGCCACGAAGAGTATGAGTGATTGGGATGAGAATTAGGAATTATGGAGAGTTGTTTTGTTTATTTTAAGTTATGTTTACATTGTTTTCTCGAGTTCAGACTGTAACATTTGTAAGTAGTAATTGGTGAGGTTTTGTACCGGGTGTTCGGAACCCGATGATCTGTAAACGCCATTAGAGATTTTTATTCCGCTGTATTTACTTTAAATAGTGGCGTTACACTCACCAAGAAGATGAGGACATTTATATCCTCAAATTTGAGGAGAAGGATCCATCTAACTTTTATCTTCATCTAGAGGATCAAGGTCTTTCCCACCCGTGCACCAATGAAGTAGGGTGGAAGTTCAACGTTCACCCGCTAAGTGTGAAGGCCACCTCCCCATTTGATCCTGGACCACAGATAGAAGACAAAGTCCACCCCGGAGTTCTTCTTGCACCGCTCAATTGTAACACCTCCGAATAAACATCCAGCAATACAAACGTCACGCTTAAATAACATCACGGTTAACTACGCAGCAGTATAAACTCCATCCGGGTGTCACAGATGCCAACCACCCACGTGGTTGACACAACCATACTACCAACATCAAGTTACGGTCTGAATGACTGGAAACCGCCCTCAAACAAAACTCATATACAACTCGAAATACAATTTTCCAATACCGAGTGTCTACAATAAAAATACCAAATCATAATCTGAGAATTACATCTCAGGTTTAGTAACAACCCATACACTAAACATACTACACAATTCAAAAGTTATGCCCTGATGGACTACCCCCATGGTAGCCATCCCGCCTACGCTCCGTTATCGTCCGACACAATACCTGAAAAAAATTGGGTGTAAAGGACTCAGCAAACGCTGAGTATAAACGTGTGTAGCCCGTATGTTGCCGGGCCACACGACTACTTGGTCGAATATTATTAAGTCAATTTACATGCTATAATAAAGTAGTAAAGCACACCACAATACATCATGGTTTCATACACACCTAAAGGTAGCGAAGCATTATCAACAAGCAACCAAGCATAACATACTGCGTCATAGCCACATCAAACACACAACCAAGCACAACAGGCTGCTAGTATCGCAACAACAATCATGTACATAATAAAACGTGTGCATAGGTACGTTATACTCCTGATCCTCACTATGGGATCATTCGAGCGTTGTGTGATTTCATTTCTTTTCTCTTGTTCTAATAATGTGCATTTACTTTCTCTTTCCTTGCACCAGGTCTGGGGATATAGTTAGATCTTGTGACCATATCGTGTAGGTGCCAATCTTTCCTTATTTCTTTAAGGATTATTTGTGAATTCTTTTATCACCGCACGTTGGAGGACGTCTCCTCCATAGCAAATTCCTCCATTCCCGGCGTCATCCGTCGAGAAAGCGGAGTCACCTCTAGACTCCAGGATAAATGCTCCACCAAATGCCAATCCTCCATTCCCGACGCCAAGGGTCGAGAAAGAGAGGTCACCTCTAGACCTCAGGATGTGCTGAGAATGCGGGGTCACCCAGGGACCCCCAAAATATATTCCACTATAGACGGTCGAAGGATCTGATGCAGATACCAACTCCTGATCATCCATACCGCGCGGCCCGAGCTGTTATCTTCCCGGGTTATTCTCGTGTTTCACCAGTTGGTACTTTACGTTTCATTATCATTATAATCTCGACACCATAGTGGGTGTCATTAGCGGTCCTCTATAGTTAGAGAGGAGTTTTCTCTTCGTATAGTTCTTTTGTTTTGTTTTTGTAGTTAGTCAAGTTCCATCTCAAAGCTTCATAAACGAGAAAGGGACTAAACTACTGTGTGCGCGCAAATAATATGCAACAAAGATATTGCAATCATATAAGCAAGATAAGCAACAATCCAAATTTCATGCTTCGATCTTATGGTCATTTTCACACAAGGCACACAGCAAACAAGCCGTGTAACACGGCAACAATACGAACCACACATGTCCATACCTGGATCAGAAGCAAAAGGGTTGTCTCACACACAGGGCCCCGGTTGGCGTTCATTACAGTCCTAGAGTTAATTAAAACAACTTGTCAGTTTATGGTTGCATGTGACGACCGTAGTGACATTTTCCTAGTTTATCCCTTTTTATCGGGTGTATTTCCTTGGGTAAATTTTTGGGTGTTCAACTTATACTAGTCCCTTAGAAACTTTCCAAGTATTTACCCTAGACTTTTCTTTAACCCCTAGGACGTTTACATCGTCGTTACATTTACGTTCCCGCTGATCGTAACATAATCTCGTTACATTGTTTACCTCATTAATCATCACCCCTAGGTATCTCAACATTATATTATCTTTCTATAACCATATATATTTAGTTATGGATGAGCCCTTAATGTATCCAAATCGACCATCCACCCGTATTTTCCCACAATTACATCATAACCCCTTTTTATTTTATAATCAACACTTTAATAAATTAACCTTTATATTATACCCCTGAATTAATTTATATCATTATGTAAATTCCCAAAACCTTTTTAGGATTATATACTAATCCCTTCAAATATAAAAATCTCCATTTATGCCCAAAATTTTCGATAATTACATATACTCCCATAGTAATAATTTTTTGTTATTCTTTTTGACTTAATATTAATTTAAATACTTGGAATAATTATCCTTATCATTTTATTTTGGTCAACCTCCATAGGTGGTCAAGGTTGACCACTTAAATTACTCTTTGACCAATTTGATAGTATTTACGAAGATACCCTCATAGTTTCCTAGTTTAATAATTTACTCCTTCCATTTAATAGAATTCATATTTTGTACTTATCAAAATCTAGAGGACTATCCCTTTTGGTCATTGTCACCACTTATACCTTATGTTTATTTTTACCACACTTGACCTGTTATTGATTTATTTATTTTTATAAAGTATATATATATATATATTATATATGGTTTTAGGAATTTGTTTAAGCCATATGACAAGCTTACAATTATGTCTATATATTTTTCTAAGATGTTCCCAAATAGTTATATTTACTACCATGATAGTTTTCCACCAGGAATTCACATATCCTCGTAAATCAACCCATAAATTGATTAATGAGTGTTTAGAACACAACATAATTATTTTGACATGGCCTTAAGAATAGCACAAAAATACCTTTTCATAGTCACATTATAATGTCTCCAAATTCCACCAAAGTTACTGTTTATACAAAATTTTCTCCTTTAGTCCTTTAAATCATTTCTTCACAAATATTCTTAGTATTACTAATTATATACACTTAATTCAATTGTCGTTTTATATATTTTTATATATATATTTCTAACTTATAACCACCGTTGGTTACGTATCATCAATTCAAAGTATCATATATATATATATATATATATATATCCATACATATACCCATCATTATTTGGGTTCGCATTAGAGTTTAGGATTATATATATATATATATATATATATATTCATACGTTACCAACTACACTCCATAACTTCATGTAACTCGTGTATGCATATATTCCTTATTGATACGTATTATCTATTTCAAAACTGTACACATATACGTGCCCATGTTGTGTATATCCTACTCGATCTGTTTTACAAACCCATACATTTCCTTCCCAACCCCGCCGTATGCATGAATGGCCCTGGTGACCAAGGTTTCTTCTGCTGTCTCACGTGATAGCTAGGCGGAACTACACGCAGGGAAAAGGAAAAGAAACGGGGCTCACCTTGGTTAGAGTTACAGGAGGTGTTCATGGCAGTTGGCTTCGGTAACTCCTTCTCCGGGTGTGTTGGCTACGGTTTAGCTCCAACAGGAAACTTGAGAGAGGCTTCAAGCATGGACATTCGAGGATGGAAGAGGGTATCAAGGAGCGTCATTCCTCTCAGTATAAACAGAGCAAGAAAAAAAAACATCTCAACCAGTTTCCTCACCGTAAAGACCAAGGATGGTGCCCCTCTGTGCATGCGCTTCTGGTTACGCTTGGAACTTCCAGGCGTGGCCTCCTAAGCTCTGTGATCGTGGGCAACAATGAGCAGGAAAATGGATGATTAGGTATTTAGAAAGGGAACGAGGCAAGGCATGAGCGCAGTAGTAGTATGTTACCGTCCCTTTTTTTTCTTCCTCTGTTCTGGGTTGCTACGTGCGCAAGGGTGCAGAAATGTAAGCAGCAAAAGAAGCCCAAAGCTTCTACAGCGGTTATGAAATTACTTCCTTCAGTCTGATTCGTAAATGCAGCAGTTCCCTTGCTCTTCCGCTTCGGATGTGTGAGTATAAGGATGAAGAGTCGTGCAGTAGCGTTTCGGACTCCAAAAGAAAGCTGAAGGGAGCGGGTGAGTCTTATACCTTGTTCATGGGTGTTGTCTCTGTTGAGAAGGAGAAATGTTACTCCAGCAAGTAGGATGGAGTTGGGACGATGCATGGAGGAAAACCAGGCAAGGCTAGAGTGGAGTCGCGGGTCCTCAGAGACTGTACCAGCAGGCTTCACGGTGCTTGGGATGATCTCGAGACAGACTTGGGCTAGTTTCTTGAGGAGTTTCGATATGCTTGCGAAGTCTTTCCCACGGTGCTCATGATCATGAATGCATGTAGGGGAGTGTGAATGGTTAAGATTTTTTTTGGAGAGGGAAGTGAAAGAATGCAGCGTAAATCAGTCACGGTTTCCCTTGTTACTTGGACTGGAGTTGGTCCAGGTCTCTTTCCAGAGCAGCGACACCAGTACGGGACATGCAACAGGGAGATTAAGGGTTTGAGTTTCAGAACAAAACGTACAAGATTTAAGGGGTGATAGAGCTAGTTTTCGGACAGAACAACAACGATGATTCAAGAGTTGTAACAAAAATCTGGGGGGAAAGGTGTTTTCCTTCACGCCTGATCAGAGGAAATGGGGATTTCGTTTCAGTCACCTCCCCTGTTCGCTGCTACTAGCAATGTTATTGTTGTCTTTGTTGTTGTCGTTCAGGAACAGAGAGGAGATGGGAATATAATGCTTATTCTGGTTCGAGGGAGTGGGGAGCAGTTGGGACTAGAAGCGGGAAATAATGGAAGGCCACATAACAGGACTTGATGTCACCGATGAAGACGAGCTTCAGTTGGGGAAGATGCACAATGGAGTTAGTGCTAGAATGAAAAGAAGAGAAAAGCTGATGTGTTCACTTTTTTTTTTCTTCAAGAGCTTGGGGCAGAGTAACAAAAACCGTGTTGTTCTAGTGTTCGCTTCTGATATGAAGATACAAAGGGATATCCCTGTCGGGAGAAAGAACCATGACGGTAATATACTGGGTTTGCTTGTTTGGGTCTGGTGCTGGTCGAACTTGGGCAGGTGAAAGTATGGGTCTCGTTTTTTTTTTGTGTTTCCTGCGCGTGCGTGCGAGACAGAGGAGGGAAAGGTTGTCTATGGGAATTTCCTTCTTTTGAAACCGGTAAGTTGGTGTTGCTTAATGCCCAGAAGAGAATAATGTAGGGGCGAACAGTTTTCTTTTCCTTCCAGGTGTGCGTATGAACAGAAGGGGTTACGAAAAAGGGATGCATGTTTATGTCGATGATCAGACATGGACTTGATGTGCTGTCCTCAATCAGTCGGTTACCCTGGGTAGTCTCATATATCTAGAGGTGTAATGTGTTATTGAGTACGAGCATAGCTCAACTGGTTAAGAAGTTTGGGGTGGGTACGAAAGGTACCGGGTTCGAACCCTGGCGGGAGCACAGTTGCTCCTTTTTTTTGTATCAGCTATATACATGCCCATTTGTATTTATGTGTGACTATATAATATGTCGCATTTTTAATTTCATACGCGACTCCTTAATTTTGTTACATTATTAGTTATATGTATGTGTATGTATATATAGATATACGCCCTTTTTATTTTGTCGTGTTTTAGTCATATATAACTATGCGACATTTACTATTTATTATATACGACGTTATAATATTGTAACGTTACGTATATGTATTTTCATTTTCGTACATATATAAGTACATGACTATATTGATATGTAACGTTGTCAGTTGTATATGTATATATACATACGACTATTCTCTTATGCCCCGTTGTTGCTTATGTATATAACGTTGGTTGTATATATGTACGTATATATATGCGTGACTATATTGACATTTTCGGTTCAGAGGTGCGCATATATATTCGACCTTATATCCGCGTATTACGTACCGATACGCACATACGATGTTATTATTATTTACTATGTATATATATATATATTGAGTATGATCATAATTGTTACTCATAGTTTAACTCAACCTTCACGAATTTAAACTGATAGTTATTCGGGGTATTTCATCAATGAAGATAAGGATGTCTTCATCCTTAATTTCAAAGAGGAGGCTCCACCACAATTTGATCCTCATACCAAGGATCAACCACCTCAACAGTTGCTCCTTTTTTTTGTATCAGCTATATACATGCCCATTTGTATTTATGTGTGACTATATAATATGTCGCATTTTTAATTTCATACGCGACTCCTTTATTTTGTTACATTATTAGTTATATGTATGTGTATGTATATATAGATATACGCCCCTTTTATTTTGTCGTGTTTTAGTCATATATAACTATGCGACATTTACTATTTATTATATACGACGTTATAATATTGTAACGTTACGTATATGTATTTTCATTTTCGTACATATATAAGTACATGACTATATTTGTAACACCCCTACAACGCCCCTATCATCTACCGAAATCGCAGCGGAAATAACCAACCAAACAATAACTATTCGCTTTGGTGTTACAACGCCGTTAACCACCCACGTGGTTAACTAGGCAGAATAAATACAAGTGTATCGGTCTGATGATCAGACTCCCGAGCATAGTAACTAACATCCATATAAACATAACCAACCATACCGAGTATTTAATTTACAACACATCTCCAAACCATAATCATCCAACACTGTATAACAACGGTATCAAAATGTAACGCCTCGGGAGCACAGGCGCATCCCGGGCTCAACAACCTACTTATCCAAAAGTATATCAACAACCTAGGACCTAGAGCCACTCTGCCTCTTCGATCCTCATCCTGCAATAAAAATATGGAGCCCCCGAGGGGGTCAGCACCTTTGCTGGTATGGCTAACGCGCAGCCCATCGACTACCGGGATACGCGCAACAATTGTCATAATAACATGGCATTCATTTTAGATCATCCATATATATATATATATATACCATAGCATAGCAAGGGAAATTGCATAGCATCACAACATCAATACATAACACCATAAATTCGGTCCTCACAGGGAACCTTCCACCATAGTTAGTATACCATGAGAGCCTAGGGATTTTTACCAATCCCATGTTAAGCTCGTTACCATCCTCGTTACCGTCCGGTTATATAGAACGGTTAACTTATACCAAAGGTGTGTCGGATATAGTAATCCCAAGCACACCGAAATAACATACGTATGCCCCTATGGCCCGACGTGAGTCAGTAACTAGCTTTGGATAAGCTAAGGGAAGGTAGAAACCAAATTGAAATACCACCTATACATACACCAAGAGAGCCGAACCGGATATGATATCGACCCCCATCCATCACACGCGTGGCCGGAACAACCGGACTCCTCACTCCCCCGGTTAGCACTTGTTAGTGATCACACAACATTTTGTTAAGTCACATACAAGCAAACATTTAGGTCTTGTTAAACAACCAAGGGAAAGGAGTTATAACCTTACAACATCATAATGTATAACCACTGTAAACTCTTTTCATGCCTTAGTCTTATAAGGTCGTAACACGCAGAAAAGCAAACAACACCCAAGCCGGTGTAAGCCGGTAGGCAACAGACTGCAAGAAAACCATACCTTGGTCCTTGCCTCGTTTCGTTTCCACCTTGAGAGATCCTAAACACATTAGTAACGTCGGTTAATTAACGCACTAATCCATTATAACATTATCTACTCAACATGACTAGTTTATTTTTATTTTAACTTGTTACATCTTTTCATCCTTTTAATTGCCTTTAAAACCCACCTAACATGTATTATATAACCTTATATTCATTACTAACCCAACTACTATTTTTAGATAACAATTCCCATCTTAAAACAATAATTTTGGTCCATACAGTGGCCTGTCCGAACTTGTGTCCGAGCTTCCAAGTTCGGACACAAGCCGTGATTTTAGACAGAAAACAGACACATGTCCGAACTTGTGTCCGGACTTCGGAAGTTCGGACATGAGTCGAGGAAAATCCTAACCAGAAATCCATACGTCCGAACATGTGTCCGGACTTCCCAAGTTCGGACACAGTTCGAGGATAATACCTAAGAAGTAACAGGTGCGTCCGAACTTCCAAATTCGGACGGTAGTTCGGACACTACCTAAAATCCAGAAAACTGTAAGCGTAACAGGGCATGTCCGAGCTTCCAAGTTCGGACGGAAGTTCGGACGTGCCATTATACTCATTTTCTACAACCTTAAACACTTAACCAAATTTCTCCAAAGCCTCCAACACTTATAGTGTTCTCCTTAAGTTTCTAAGTGGCATTCCTTGCCTATTCCAATCATTATTCCTAGATATTTCTTCCACACAACATCATTACTTTAACATTGTTTCTTACAAACTAAAACCCCTTATGTCATCCTTGAAATTCCTTTTTCTAAGCTTGTAAGTTCTCCTTATTTTAACATCATCTCCCAAGCATCATCTCTCCCACTAATTCCTTATACCCTTCTTGAAACTCTTTTCCTAGTGTACACTTCTCCTTATTTTACCAAAGTTTGCCTAAATATTCACCTAAGTCCAAAATGACTTTGGTACATACTAAAACCTCAAGATTATGCCTAAGTCCTTGACACACTCTAGAGTACTTCTTAGTTCATCAAAATTCCTTTAAACATCATGAACTCCTTATTCATTTCCTAAGTTTTCTAACTCACCAAACCTTATGTAAACACTTAGAACTTCTTGTTTCTTACCTAAATTTTGACATGGGTTCCCCTTGAACATTACTAAGCCTAAACACTTTGTTTTCTCCTTTAAACACACAAGAACATCTAAAATCACCAAGAACACTCTCATACACAATTTCACCAAATTCACACTATATCACAATATAGTGCATAATTTAAATTGCATGGCACTTAGGCCCTTAAAATGCATGGCTCTTAGGCCCTTAAGTGCTTAAATCATAAACGCTGAATTTCCACAATATATATATGCCTTTAACCTGCAAATACACTCAACCACATATGCCCTTTACTAGTCCCTTGAGAACACTTTACTAAGTCATTCACCATTTGCTCTTTAGGTAGTTTTAATAAGCATTTATAAGCTCATTTCTCCTAAGGCATTAAACAACATTAAGTTAGTAGATTTACCTCTTTTTCCAAAACACTTCCTTCTTGATTCCTTACAAAACCGTATGGTATTTTGATTCCTTGTCAAGTTCTAGACCATATACAAACACCATAATGAGTATTCAAGCATTAAGCTTCATCTCATTGTAAACCCTAATTTTACATTGTTTCAAAAACATTAATGTAGTTGTTTTACCTTGATCTTTGAAGGGAGTTTGAATAACAACAAGAGAGGACTCCACCTAGTCCATGAAGAGTTGAAATGAAGCTAGAACAAAGTCACACAAAGAGCTATATCAATGTGTATTTTCGGTCAAGGTAAAACATGGAGGAAACATGATTTTTCTTTGAGATTCCTTACCTAGAAGCAAAGGAGATCAACAATATGTCAAAATACAAGCTCAAGCTCCTTCAATGGTGGAACACCTTGGCACCGAAATGGAGCTCTTGGAGTTTTGAGAAGATAGTAATGAGGAGCTTGATGAGAGGAGAGATTGGTGGTCTTTGTTTTTGATTTGGACAAGTGAGCAAGATTTAACAAGAGATCAAAGTGGGAGTTCTAATGGTGGTAGTGGTATTACCGAGAGAGAGCAAAGAAGAGAGGTAGAAGGTGGTGTTTGCAAACCGTGGGAATGAAGGAAAGAAATGAGAATGAGATAGGATTTGCTTTTAAGAAGATATTTATGTTTATAAAGTAAAAAGTAAGTTTACTTAGTTTGCTTTACTTACTTATTACATTAACTAGAGAGTGGTGAGTCACCACACATATAAAAACCGGCCCCCTTTATTAGTATGAGGGTATCTTAGTCTTTGTTTGTCAATTTAATTACTTAATACAACATATGTTATAAACTAGCTTGTAAAAGTTACTATTCACCTAAACAAGGCACTTAGAAGTGAAATTTTTGATTTCCCATTAATATAGCCACCCAAATGTGATACTATATAGTACACATATATATTTAAGAGTAATGATGGACATTTAGCCATTCAAAACTCATTTACAAGACAATTTTTCAAAAATGTGCTTTAAGACTTCTTAAAGCACATTTTGTGTTTTAACTTGTTTTCAAGCTTGGTTTTCTTTGGTAATTGGTTTAATATGTTCATTAGTATATAAATGAGGTCTTGGTAAGTTCATTAGGTCTTACCCAAGCCTATTCCAAGCTTAGAGCACATTTTAGCTCTTATTGACTTTAAAGCACATTTGTGTTTGCTTTTGTTTAAATTTGTTTACTAGTGTTTAAGACTCTTTTTAGTCTTAATAAATCATGTTTTAATGTTTAACCAACATACCAAGGTTTGGGGTATTTCAATCTACCCCCCTTAAAAGAACTTTGTCCCCAAAGTTCATACTTCCCCATATCTTAATATTAGAACACGGGAAACATCTTATAACACCACACTTCCAAAACATCATTACCAACCTTACCATCATTCTTACACCACAACGGACTCAAGGTCCAAACCACACAATACCACAACGGACTCGAGGTCCACACCACATAATACCATTCAGACACAACGGTCTGTAACATAACATAGACAATGTATACATATACATGTCGTATACAACCATAACCGAAACGGCTCTACCCCCCTTAAAAGGGGTACGCCCCGTACCCTATACATATGAACACTAAGAAGCAAACAATGACGGGTGCTTCGCCTTCATCTTTTCTTCCAGCTCCCAAGTGGCCTCCTCAACGTCCTGGTTAGACCAGAGGACCTTCACCAGTCTCACGGACTTATGGCGAGTGTCTCGAGTCTTAGTATCCAGAATCCGTACCGGAGTCTCCACTGATCGCATGGTTGGCTCTAAGGTTAGCCTTTCCGGCTGAAGCACATGAGACGGATGAGACATATACTTCTTCAACTGGGACACATGAAATACATCATGTACCTTGCCCAGCTCGGCGGGTAAATCAAGTCTATAAGCTACCGGGCCGATCCGCTCCGTCACAACATAAGGACCTACATATTTCGGGCTCAACTTGCCCTTCTGGCCAAAACGAAACACTCCCTTCATGGGGGATACCCTCAAAAATACCTGATCGCCCACGGCGAACTCCAGGTCGCGTCGGCGCACATCTGCGTACGACTTCTGTCTATCCTGAGCTGCTTTCATATTATCCCTGATCTGGCGAACTTCTGCCTGAACTTGCTCAAGATACTCTGGTCCTATAATGACCGTCTCACTCGACTCATCCCAGCATAATGGCGTGCGGCATGGTCTACCGTACAATGCCTGGAAGGGAGACATCTTGATCGATGCATGATAACTGTTGTTGTAACTAAACTCGATCAGATGTAACTTATCAATCCAGCTGGTCTGAAAGTCAAGTGCACATGCACGTAGCATATCCTCAAGTGTCTGATGGTGCGCTCACTCTGACCATCGGTCTGTGGGTGAAACGCGTACTCAATTTCAGTTCAGTACCAATGCCTCTCGTGTAGACTTCCAATATCTGGAAGAATCTGGTATCTCTGTCAGATACTATCGTCTTTGGTACACCATGATGTCTTACAATTCTTTATCGAATAATTCTGCCAATCTTGCCACTTTCCAGGTGTCCTTCATCGGAATGAATCGAGACACCTTGGTCAGTCGGTACACACAACCCAAATCATATTCAGACCTCCCCTTGTAGGCGGAAGCCCTACCACGAAGTCCATAGATATGTCATGGAACTTCCACTCCGGCACTGGCATTGGCTGCACCATACCACCAGGCCGTCGGTGCTCAAACTTGACCTTCTGACAAGTGAGACACCTCAACACATAGTCATTCACATCCTTTTTCATTCCAGCCCACCAGAAATATCTTTTCATACCTTTATACATCTTTGAAGCTCCGGGGTGAATCGAAGTCGTAGAACAATGGGATTCACTCAGTATGCGCTCCTTCAGCTCAGCGCTACTCCTCGGTATACACAACCGGCCATTGAGCCTAATCAGGTCATCATCGTGGAGTCTGAAGTCATACTTCTGACCCTCGAATGTGCCATCAATAAGCTTCTGTCTAATTTCCACCATATACTGATCCGTCATCTGAGCACTCCGCACCTCTTCAACCAAGCCAGTATGAGAGACTAGCGAATGGAGAGAGTGTGCTCGGCGACTCAATGCGTCAGCTACCACGTTTGCCTTACCCTCCTTATACTGTAAATTGATATCATAATCATTCAAGAATTCAACCCACCTTCTCTGCCTCATGTTCAACTCTTTCTGAGTGAACAAGTATTTCAAGCTCTTGTGGTCAGAATAAATCGTCACACTTACCCCATACAAATGATGTCGCCATATCTTCAGTGCGAAGACAATGGCCCCCAATTCTAAGTCGTGGGTAGGGTAGTTCTCCTCATGCTTCTTCAGCTGTCGGAGGCGTAAGCCACGACCTTCCCGTTTGCATCAACACACAACCCATACCCCTGCCTGATGCGTCGCAATAGACCTCAAAACCATCTGGACCGTCTGGTAATGTCAGAACCGGTGCAGATGTCAGAGCATCCTTGAGACTCGTGAAAGCTCTCTCACAGTCGACTGTCCACTCGAATGGTGCATCCTTCTTCATCAGGAAGTCATCGGCTTCGAGACACTGGAGAAGTCCTTCACAAATCTCCTATAGTAACCTGCCAGACCGAGGAAGCTCCTGATGTCGGTAACTGTCTTCGGCCTAGGCCAGGTGCGCACTGCATCTATCTTTGCCGATCAACAGCGATCCCGGCCTCAGAAATCACATGTCCAAGGAATGATACTGGTTCAACCAAATTCACACTTAGAAAATTTAGCATACAGCTGATCTTTCTCACGTCTGCAATACATCTCTCAGGTGGCTTTCATGCTCACCTCTCGATTTCGAATACACAAGTATGTCATCGATGAAGACTACCACTGATTTGTCCAACTGATCTTGGAACAAACGGTTCATTAAGTCCATGAACTTTGCTGTGCATTTTGATAAGCCAAACGGCATAACGGTGAACTCATAGTGCCCATACCTAGTTCTGAAGCTGTCTTTTCGATATCACTGTCACGGATGGCAATCTGGTGGTATCCGGAACGTAGGTCTATCTTGGAGAATACTGATGCTCCCCTCAGCTGATCAAATAGATCGTCGATGCGTGGTAAAGGGTAACGGTTCTTCACCGTAACAGCATTCAGCTCCCGATAATCAATACATAGGCGGAGGCTACCGTCCTTCTTCTTCACGAAGAGGAACCGGCGCTCCCCATGGTGACACTAGGGCGGATAAAGCCCTTGTCGAGTAGGTCTCTCAGCTGCTCCTTGAGCTCTGTCATCTCTCTGCTGGAGCCATACGGTAAGGTGCTTTCGCAATGGGTCCGGTGCCCGGAACTAGATCAATCTCAAACTCAACCTCTCGTGCTGGCGGCATGCCCGGCAGTTCCTTAGGAAATACATCAGGAAACTCCGACACTACCGGGCACATCTGGGCTAAACTCAGGGTCTCTCTCTATGTCCTGGACATAGCAGAGGTATACATCATTTCCCCGTCGTAACTCACGATACATGGCCATGGCGGTGATGATCTGTGTCGAAGGCTCCCTGGGCCTCTGGCGGTATGATATAGTAACCCCAGATGGACTCCTAAGAAGCAGTCGATGCTCGGCACATAGATTCTACCCTTGTACCGCTCCAACCAGTTCATCCCGACAATCACATCAAAACCCAGTCCGTCGAACTCTATCAAGTCGATCGGAAACTCCTCATCCATGATTCGAACAATAGCATCTCGGTAGTAGCGGGTACATCTGATCCGCTCTTTCGACGGGAGAGTGACCACGAAGTCTGGCATCTCTTCACCATCTAACCCCAGCCTCTTCGCAAATGATAGCGAAATGAATGTGTGTGAGGCTCCAGAGTCGAACAAGATCGATGCATCCACGCCATTCACTGGAAAGGTACCGGTGAGGATTGTGCCGCTCTTGCCGGCTTCTGCCTTATTGCAGACACTCAGTATACCTCCCGTTCCGAGTGCACAGCCTAATTCATTGGCAAACTAATAAGTATTGGGTAACAACACGGTTTATATGCTTCAAACAACTCCACTTTATTCATTAACACACTCTTTTTACAACATTCATTGGCTTACACTGTCGCCATGATTCACACTTACAACATCCTTAATACATACGGGTTTATCACATCACACAATTATACAAAGCTTAAAACTGTCTGAAGGTCAAATTTAAACGTCCGGGTTTCATGTGTGTGGCATTGATCACTGCCGACGGTGCGGTATTCAGTTTGATCTTCCTGATGCCATGGTATAGCATTCTTGATTGCCCACCCTTAATTAGTACATCTCCCGATTTCAGCAGTAGCTTCTTTGCGAGGTCAGCACGCTTCTGCTCGCCATACACCAACACTGCGGTATCACCAATGGACCAAGACACCACGGGTACTCCCTTACTTAGAGACTCGGGTGACTCGTCCTTGTCTTGGTGTATACCTAACCGTCCACCTTTCTGGTAGAAGTTCACAATGCATAGATCTGCTTTCACACTTGGAATTGATTCCGTTTCAACTTGCTGAGCAATTCCCACGGCGTGATTAACGACCGCGTGGAACTCCTCTGGTATACTTGCTACTGTTGCTCCATCTTCAGCTCGTACTTCTTGATATGACTTGGTGTAAGGGTTCCAGTCCTTACCCATGCACATCATCTTCAATTGCATCCTTGCTCCGTTCGGGTATTCGGGTGTGTAGAACCCTCCTGTTTTTGCTCCGAGTTCGTCGCATCGTCTGATGATATGGATTTGTGCTTCCGGTGTCAGGTATCCATTTAAGAGTATCATACCTGGCTGGATAACCTGACATTGCTCCAATGGAAAGTCGGTGATGTTGATGGCGGTTTCTTCAGGGTTTGGTGTGGGCGGGATTGGATAGCAGATATTGAAGGTTCCTAAGTTTCAAATTGCCTAATTTAGGTGTTTTCCACATTATATTCTAACTCTTTACTTATATGTTTATACCCTTAGACTTGCTAACACTCATGCATGAAATGCGGTAAGCAATCACTTTTTCATTTATCAGTTTAGGCGGTACCTGGTCTCGAAGAGGACCCTGGTGCCTCAGACCGGTCCACCACATTCAGGGTGGCCTTGCCGGACCCGTAGCCTTCCCTTCTGGGATTCAGTGTACTTCTTGTCAGAAGTCTGCTGAGTAATCGCCTTCGGCCTTCAGTGGTCGTGGTAGTATTACCCTTCCACTACCCCTTTGGCTTGTAGTTTCTGCCGTTGGGGTTCGTCCAACACTCAAACTCATGGTGCCCCATCTTCTGGCAGTGACGGCACCTCACATCATTCCCCTTGCAGTCTTTGCCGGGGTGGTCTCCATTGCACCACTTACAGTAAAAGTGGCGCTCCGGTCCAGAACCCGCGCTAGCTGCTATAACAACACACAATCAATACTCACTTTCCATCTCAACAACATACACCTCAACTAGATACACATGGTTAAGTAATTACCCTTAGGCGGGTAGGAGCGTAGAGGCTTCGCCGCATACGCATACGTGAGCTTCAGTGGCTCATCAGCTGTGGTGGTCTGGGCTTGGCCCTTGTCACCCTGGTACTGGCCCTTCTGGGGCTGAGGGTAGGGTTTCTTTTTCTTCCCTCCCCCATACCCTTGCTGATTCTGGCCCTCGTTGGTGGCCTTGCGCTTGTGCGCATTCTCCTCGTCCCTCAGACGGACGGTAATTTCAACCTTAGCAGCGGCATGATAGCACTCCTGTATTTTAGGATGTCAGTCATGCCCCGCAAAAACAACTTACCAACTCACATTAACATTCACTCATGGTATAAATGGATTCACAACAAGGTACTCTAATTACCTGCAAGGTGGTATACTCAGCTGGCCCCATCCCATAGCGGAGACGGTGGCTTAGTCCATTGTAGAACCGGTTCACCAACACTCGGTTCGAATACCCAAGGTCTGGTAACAGGTGGATAAGGCCAGTGAATGCTGTGTAGTAGTCATCAACCGACATCTTATCCCCCTGCCTCAGACTATCCAGCTCGAGGCGTTTTGCCTCCTGCACATGTACCGGGTAGTACTTGGCTCGCAGTAGAGCCGTGTACTCCCTCAACCAAAGTCAGGATCAGCCATCCTGTCCTCCTTCACCAATTTCCACCAACTCTGCGCCGTACCCTTCAAGTAGTAGGCGGCAAGACGGACCTTAGCTTCAGCAGGTACTGCCAAGGTCTCGTAGGCGGTCTCCAGTTCGGAGATGTACGCCTCCAGTTTTCGAGGATCAGTCTCCCCATTGAATGATGGCGGTCTCAGATCAGCCAACGCCTTGACCCAATTGGTCTCTCGTGGCGGTGGTGGTGGTGGCTGAACTCCGGGCTGTTGCCCTTGCTGAATAGCAGCAACCAGATCGGGTACCAACTGGGCTACGGCGGCTGCAACTGCCTCAGCCATAGTCTGCGCCGTAGTATCATCGCCCTGGTTACCCAAATCTCCAGTACCGCGCCCGCGGCCTCTCCCTCGTGGTCTACCTGCCATCTGAATTCATATGAACATTTCATTAGCATTATGCTTGCACACTTATCGGTCCAGTGATTAACATCTTCCAAATCTGTTCACTTAGGTATCTGTAGCTAGGTTTCCTAACTCGGTATATCCCTAAGCTCGGTATTTAGTCATCAGAGCGATACTTCGCTCTGATACCACTTTTTGTAACACCCCTACAACGCCCCTATCATCTACCGAAATCGCAGCGGAAATAACCAACCAAACAATAACTATTCGCTTTGGTGTTACAACGCGTTAACCACCCACGTGGTTAACTAGGCAGAATAAATACAAGTGTATCGGCTGATGATCAGACTCCCGAGCATAGTAACTAACATCCATATATAAACATAACCAACCATACCGAGTATTTAATTTACACATCTCCAAACCATAATCATCCAACACTGTATAACAACGGTATCAAAATGTAACGCCTCGGGAGCACAGGCGCATCCCGGGCTCAACAACCTACTTATCCAAAAGTATATCAACAACCTAGGACCTAGAGCCACTCTGCCTCTCGATCCTCATCCTGTAAAAAAATATGGAGCCCCCGAGGGGGTCAGCACCTTTGCTGGAATGGCTAACGCGCAGCCCATCGACTACCGGGATACGCGAACTAATTGTCATAATAACATGGCATTCATTTTAGATCATCCAACATATATATATATATACCATAGCATAGCAAGGGAAATTGCATAGCATCACAACATCAATACATAACACCATAAATTCGGTCCTCACAGGGAACCTTCCACCATAGTTAGTATACCATGAGAGCCTAGGGATTTTTACCAATCCCATGTTAAGCTCGTTACCATCCTCGTTACCGTCCGGTTATATAGAACGGTTAACTTATACCAAAGGTGTGTCGGATATAGTAATCCCAAACACCGAAATAACATACGTATGCCCTATGGCCCGACGTGAGTCAGTAACTAGCTTTGGATAAGCTAAGGGAAGGTAGAAACCAAATTGAAATACCACCTATACATACACCAAGAGAGCCGAACCGGATATGATATCGACTCCCGTCCATCACACGCGTGGCCGGAACAACCGGACTCCTCACTCCCCCGGTTAGCACTTGTTAGTGATCACACAACATTTTGTTAAGTCATACAAGCAAACTTTAGGTCTTGTTAAACAACCAAGGGAAAGGAGTTATAACCTTACAACATCATAATGTATAACCACTGTAAACTCTTTTCATGCCTTAGTCTTATAAGGTCGTAACACGCAGAAAAGCAAACAACACCCAAGCCGGTGTAAGCCGGTAGGCAACAGACTGCAAGAAAACCATACCTTGGTCCTTGCCTCGTTTCGTTTCCACCTTGAGAGAATCCTAAACACATTAGTAACGTCGGTTAATTAACGCACTAATCCATTATTAACATTATCTACTCAACATGACTAGTTTATTTTATTTTACACTGTTACATCTTTTCATCCTTTTAATTGCCTTTAAAACCCACCTAACATGTATTATATAACCTTATTATATCATTACTAACCCACTACTATTTTTAGATAACAATTCCCATCTTAAAACAATAATTTTTGGTCCATACAGTGGCCTGTCCAAACTTGTGTCCGAGCTTCCAAGTTCGGACACAAGCCGTGATTTTAGACAGAAAACAGACACATGTCCGAACTGTGTCCGGACTTCGGAAGTTCGGACATGAGTCGAGGAAAATCCTAACCAGAAATCCATACGTCCGAACATGTGTCCGGACTTCCCAAGTTCGGACACAGTTCGTGGATAATACCTAAGAAGTAACAGGTGCGTCCGAACTTCCAAATTCGGACGGTAGTTCGGACACTACCTAAAATCCAGAAAACTGTAAGCGTAACAGGGCATGTCCGAGCTTCCAAGTTCGGACGGAAGTTCGGACGTGCCATTATACTCATTTTCTACAACCTTAAACACTTAACCAAATTCTCCAAAGCCTCCAACACTTATAGTGTCTTCTCCTTAAGTTTCTAAGTGGCATTCCTTGCCTATTCCAATCATTATTCCTAGAATTTCTTCCACACAACATCATTACTTTAACATTGTTTCTTACAAACTAAAACCCCTTATGTCATCCTTGAAATTCCTTTTTCTAAGCTTGTACTTTCTCCTTATTTTAACATCATCTCCCAAGCATCATCTCTCCCACTAATTCCTTATACCCTTCTTGAAACTTTTCCTAGTGTACACTTCTCCTTATTTTACCAAAGTTTGCCTAAATATTCACCTAAGTCCAAATGACTTTGGTACATACTAAAACCTCAAGATTATGCCTAAGTCCTTGACACACTCTAGAGTACTTCTTAGTTCATCAAAATTCCTTTTAAACATCATGAACTCCTTATTCATTTCCTAAGTTTTCTAACTCACCAAACCTTATGTAAACACTTAGAACTTCTTGTTTCTTACCTAAATTTTGACATGGGTTCCCCTTGAACATTACTAAGCCTAAACATTTTTTTCTCTCCTTTAAACACACAAGAACATCTAAAATCACCAAGAACACTCTCATACACAATTTCACCAAATTCACACTATATCACAATATAGTGCATAATTTAAATTGCATGGCACTTAGGCCCTTAAAATGCATGGCTCTTAGGCCCTTAAAGTGCTTAAATCATAAACGCTGAATTTCCACAATAATATATGCCTTTAACCTGCAAATACACTCAACACACATATGCCCTTTACTAGTCCCTTGAGAACACTTTACTAAGTCATTCACCATTTGCTCTTTAGGTAGTTTTAATAAGCATTTATAAGCTCATTTCTCCTAAGGCATTAAACAACATTAAGTTAGTAGATTTACCTCTTTTTCCAAAACACTTCCTTCTTGATTCCTTACAAAACCGTATGGTATTTTGATTCCTTGTCAAGTTCTAGACCATATACAACACCATAATGAGTATTCAAGCATTAAGCTTCATCTCATTGTAAACCCTAATTTTACATTGTTTCAAAAACATTAATGTAGTTGTTTTACCTTGATCTTTGAAGGGAGTTTGAATATACAACAAGAGAGGACTCCACCTAGTCCATGAAGAGTTGAAATGAAGCTAGAACAAAGTCACACAAAGAGCTATATCAATGTGTATTTTCGGTCAAGGTAAAAACATGGAGGAAACATGATTTTTCTTTGAGATTCCTTACCTAGAAGCAAAGGAGATCAACAATATGTCAAAATACAAGCTCAAGCTCCTTCAATGGTGGAACACCTTGGCACCGAAATGGAGCTCTTGGAGTTTTGAGAAGATAGTAATGAGGAGCTTGATGAGAGGAAGAGATTGGTGGTCTTTGTTTTTGATTTGGACAAGTGAGCAAGATTTAACAAGAGATCAAAGTGGGAGTTCTAATGGTGGTAGTGGTATTACCGAGAGAGAGCAAAGAAGAGAGGTAGAAGGTGGTGTTTGCAAACCGTGGGAATGAAGGAAAGAAATGAGAATGAGATAGGATTTGCTTTTAAGAAGATATTTATGTTTATAAAGTAAAAAGTAAGTTTACTTAGTTTGCTTTACTTACTTATTACATTAACTAGAGAGTGGTGAGTCACCACACATATAAAAACCGGCCCCCTTTATTAGTATGAGGGTATCTTAGTCTTTGTTTGTCAATTTAATTACTTAATACAACATATGTTATAAACTAGCTTGTAAAAGTTACTATTCACCTAAACAAGGCACTTAGAAGTGAAATTTTTGATTTCCCATTAATATAGCCACCCAAATGTGATACTATATAGTACACATATATATTTAAGAGTAATGATGGACATTTAGCCATTCAAAACTCATTTACAAGACAATTTTTCAAAAATGTGCTTTAAGACTTCTTAAAGCACATTTTGTGTTTTAACTTGTTTTCAAGCTTGGTTTTCTTTGGTAATTGGTTTAATATGTTCATTAGTATATAAATGAGGTCTTGGTAAGTTCATTAGGTCTTACCCAAGCCTATTCCAAGCTTAGAGCACATTTTAGCTCTTATTGACTTTAAAGCACATTTGTGTTTGCTTTTGTTTAAATTTGTTTACTAGTGTTTTTAAGACTCTTTTTAGTCTTAATAAATCATGTTTTAATGTTTAACCAACATACCAAGGTTTGGGGTATTTCAATATTGATATGTAACGTTGTCAGTTGTATATGTATATATACATACGACTATTCTCTTATGCCCCGTTGTTGCTTATGTATATAACGTTGGTTGTATATATGTACGTATATATATGCGTGACTATATTGACATTTTCGGTTCAGAGGTGCGCATATATATTCGACCTTATATCCGCGTATTACGTACCGATACGCACATACGATGTTATTATTATTTACTATGTATATATATATATTGAGTATGATCATAATTGTTACTCATAGTTTAACTCAACCTTCACGAATTTAAACTGATAGTTATTCGGGGTATTTCATCAATGAAGATAAGGATGTTTTCATCCTTAATTTCAAAGAGGAGGCTCCACCACAATTTGATCCTCATACCAAGGATCAACCACCTCAACACTCTGCAAACGGGAAATTGGAGACAAATAAAAATAACTAAGTAACTTATCCTAGAAAATCTATAAATCTAAAAATGCCCATGGGTTGCAAAAATAAATCCCGGTCAAAGAGTATAGTGAACTAGAAGCTACCGGGGTCAAATCCACGGGGACTTAGTTATTAAATCTAATCCTAGAAAATAACAAATTAAGTGGGTTGTCGTTTGTTTTGGTGAACTAAAAATATGTGAAATAACAAGTAAATTGGGTGAAAAGTAAGGGTGAGATGGAACTCCGGGTCAGGCTGTTTCTCTTGGATAGATCTAGCAATTCCTACAGTTTGTCACGAGAGTGGATTGGCGAATTCTTTAATTTTCTTCACTGCACTAAATCCTAGTTCAGAAAAGCTCACCTAGCAGGCCATGCGAGTTCTAATCCAGAAACAAGCAGAACACGTATAGGTGGATTAAGCACAAATAATTAATTTAGCTCCTGAAGGAAAACCTAATCTATCCAATTCAGTTCTCCACGGGTTTTCAGATTAATATGACCTTCCTATTACTCACCGATCAGTTCGTAATAAGATTCGCAAGGCAACTCAGATAATTCATGAGATTAAAGGAGAAGCGCAAGAATTAACATTAATCTGAAACAATTCAAGAAATCTCGTATATCAACTACAGAAAGATAAAGCTAAATCATATCCAAAATACTACAGCCTTCCCCAGAGTCAAATCCTTTTAGCCTAGCATAATTGAAGAACAAATACAAGAAGAGAGGGTAGAAATCATCTTGATATTAGTTCTAAATTTTCCATATGAAAGGTTGAGCAGATGAGCGAATCTGAAGCAGAAATCTTCTTCTTCGGAGTTGAAGTGATGACGGCAGAGCAAGAACAGTGAGAGAGGCGCGGGCGAAATGTTCGTGAATGATTTGTACCCCCCTTTTTTTCCTGTCTCGCATCGCTTAAATATACTGGACAAACAATACACGCGTCCGGTTGGGGCGTTCGGGTGAGTTCAACCGGACAAGAGATAGCACGTCAGGCGAGTTTTCTGCCGTTTGTGAGACGTCCGGGTCAGTTAACCGAACAGCCTGGTTGGACGAAAATATAAAAGAAATCCCGCGGCGTTACACTCGTGGTCGTAAATATTTTTGTCCTTCTGAGCACGTCCGGGTCAGTTAGTCGGACAGGTCATCCGGACATGTGAAAGCTTTGTGGGAGAGGACTTAAGAGGCGTTCGGGTCTCCGTCCGGGTCAGTTAGCTGGATAGGAACAACACGTCCGGGTCAATGGTGCGGACGTTGATCCGGACAAGAGAGAAAATGGAATTTGGCCACGTCCGGGGCCACGGACTGCAGGTCCGGTACCACGGACTGCCTGCCCGGGTGAAAGGGTCGGACGGCATGTCCGGACGTCTGTATATATCTGTGCTCATTTTCTCCGCAAACTTCGACAGGGTCCAGATTCTTCGTTTGAGCTTCGATTTATTCTCTGTTTGCGGCGTTGGAAAGCTCTTGAGGAGAACTATGCATTTTCACCATCATTTCCTGCTTTTAGCATATAAATTGGCATCAGTTCTTGCCTAAAGTAAGAATCAGGAAAAGCATAGGATAAGTGTGAGAAAGCGTCCAAAATGTTGCATAAAATAAGCATTTAGCACCAATAAAAACATGCTGATTTCACACTTATCACACTCCCACCTGAAGAAAGATTAGTGGAGTTTGCACTTCTACATTCTAAGTGTTGAGGTAACATACCCTATTGATCCGGGTCATTCTTCAATGAAAAATGATGCCCGCCCAACCCACCCATTGAAGCCCACTTCAACATTTATTTTTGATCCTAGAGGACTTCAATGTGGTATGGTCTAGCCAAAGACCTTAAAGATAGGCAGCTTCCCGGGAGGTAACCCGGATGATTTTCTTTCATTTTCATTTATTTTAATTTTTCAAGTTCTCCTTTGATTTTGTTTTGCTAACTCTTAACCCCGCATGTAGTTTGGTTACTTCTAGTGTCTCTTGCAGGTGCAACTTAAAGTCTACACCGCAACCAAGCTACGCTAATTGAGGCTAAAGCTTGTTGTGCAAAATAGTGGTGAAACTATCTTGCTAACTATGGGCAGTGAACCCAATCATTGTAGTACAACAAGGTCGTATCCATAGGGACTTTGTAACTATCTAGTTAATTATAGACTTAGTGAATGTGCAAGAAGATAAATAAAAGTGCATAAATGTAAATTGGGGGTTTTTTTGTTGTTATTGGAAATTAAAGAAAAAATAAAAAAGTTAAACTAACTAATCTAAGATAGGTGTATACCTTAGGATAGTGGGAATCTCCTAAATCACCAAAATATGCTCTCGTTTCTACCTCACTAAGTTATATATTAGAGCTAATGTAAAGATTCACTAAATCCTGGACTAATCAAATCTTACCTAGTTAATCACACCTCCCAATTCAAGAAAGGATAGAGTCACTAGATAGCATTAATTTCAAGCTCCTAACAATAGCCCTAAAGCTTCACTCCCTAATCTAGAGAAATGAAAGTTAGGGTTCATCCCTAATTTGTCTAATCCCAAGCTCGAGATAAAATTTGCAAGGAATCACAATAAATGCAATATGAGATAAAATCTAAAGCATTAATTAAGAATTGATGAGGAGAAAACAACTAGAAAAGAAGGGAGAGAGAGAAAGAAATGGCCATTAATGGAGCTTGAGAGCTTCAATGGAGGTGGGTCTTCCTCTTCTTCTTCTTCTTCTTCTTCTTTCTTCTTCTTCTTCTTCTCTCTTCTTCTTCTTCCTCTTTCCCCCCTCTTTTTCTTCCATTGGCGTCGCCTCTGCTCTGGGTTCGAACTCCCCTCTCTCCTTCTTTTTATACTTTTAAAAACACAGATCTGGGCAAAATTTTGACCCGACTGACCCACCTAGGGTCGGTCGGAGTCAGTAGCAATTTCAGGCACGTTTTTAAGTCCAACTGACCCACCTTGGATCAGTCCTAGGGTTGGTCGGGACCAGAAGCAGTTTCGGCCCTCAAAACGAGCGTTTCCGGCCTCCGGAACTGCCGACCGACCCACCTAGGGTTGGTCCTAGGGTCGGTCCAATGAGCAAGCTAATCTTCAAATCGCTGTATATTCTTCGTTTTAGCTCTGATGTTGGATCCGTTTTCGCCCACACGTTTATCTTTTTGTATAATTTATTCCTATCTATGTTATTCCTCCTGTTTTAGCAACAGTTGTGTAAAACACCAATAAAACACAAGAGTAGAGGAAAACTAGCTAGAGTGAAGAAATGAGCATGAAAAGTGTTGATAAAACATATGAAATACACCTCTAAAACGTGCTCATTTGGACACTCATCAAAGATCAAGTGTGAGGGAGTTCCTTCAATGCAAGCAACAATCTCAGTGGAGTACTCGTTTCTTTTATTTTGCTACTCTCATTTCTCCTATTTTATTTTGACTCTGCTTGATTTTGCCAGTGGGCATAGCTTATGTGCTATAATGTTATTTGTGTCCCTTCTGTTTTGTCTGCTTCCCGAAAAGGTCTTCTGAAACCTTCCCCGGTTTGTTTGGTGAACAATGAGGAAATTGTTCAAGTTAAGTGTGGGGGAGGGACCTTTTCGGTGAATTATGTGCTTAAACGTTTAATCCCTCTGCTTATCTTGCGTTTGTCCTAAATCAAAAACTTGGACCCTTATGATGTGAGTTGTTCTTATTAAGAACAAATATTGTTATGAATTATGGGATAAACACTCAAAATTTTCTTTTTGATTGCTTTTGAGGAGCATTTTACATGTGGTGTGGCCAAGTGATCTTATATGGTTGGATTTTTATTGCTTAATTAGGGGTTCTTTATGTCTTCTTTCTTAGGGATTGCTAAGGGGTGCTTCTTTGTAAAAATCCTTTAAGGGACTTGTGAGACACTATTGGTAACCAACAATGAGAGTTGAGTGTTCTTAACTGCAAAGGCTTAATGCTAAATTTTATCTTCTCATCTCTTATGCAAAAATGAAACAAATGCATAAATCTATTTTTCCTTATGTTTTCTTCTCAATGCCCATTCTTGAGAGATGTTGGCCATGGTAAAAGTGCTCCAAGTCACCTAATCTTTAGAACTTTGAAGCACTCCGGTTCATACCCCAAAACTCTAGATTTTATTTTTCCCTAATTAAGCACACCCATGGCACCACTAAGAGATGGTTCACACTCCTCAAAAGTTTTAATCACTTTTACTTCTTCCCTTATCCTACAATTCATGTGAGTATTTGTTAGTCTTGAGCATTATTTACTTGCTTGGGTGCTTGTTTTTCTTGAGAACCAAAAAGGTAAGTGTGGGGGTGTGATGAGTGAATAAATGAGCATGTTTTAGAGGTATATTCATGTGCTTTATCAATGTTTTGTCAGCACTTTTCATGCTCATTTCTTCACTCTAGCTAGTTTTCCTCTAGTTTTGTGTTTTATTGGTATTTTACACAATTATTGCTGAAAAAAGGAATAACATAGCTAGAAATAAAGTAAACGAAGAGACAAACACGTGGGCGCAAATGGATCCAATATCAGAGCTATAATGAAGAAGATAGAGTAGTTATTTCTTCTCTGTCACGAACCTCCTTAACCTGACCGCGGGTGATCGGTGGTTCCGGAGGCCGAAAACGCTTGTTCCGGGGGCCGAAATTGCTTTTGGTCTGGACCGCCCCAAGCGGTCAAATCAAGTTCACTCGCGTATTTTTGCTTCTAGTCCGGACCGCCCAGGCCGACCGCCCCTGTGGGGTAGTTAGAATAGAATTTTACCCAAATCTGCGTTTTTAAAAGCAGAAAAAGGAGAGAGAGGGGATATCAAGAGCCACAACCCAGAACGAAGAAATGAAAGGAAAAGAAGAGAAAAGAAAGAGGAACGACCCCCTTACCATTGAAGCTCTTCTTCAGCCTCCCATGGCTATTTCTTCTCCCTTTTCTCTTATTTGTGCTCTAATGGAGGCTTAACTTCCCTTGTAGTTTGGGATGGGGATTTTGCCCCAAATTCCCTAAAACTCTATTGTTGTACTTCAAACTTGTGTCCATGCTTTACTTAGTCTGAGTGCTTAATCAAAGATGATTATTGGGTGATTGTGGATTTTGAGCTTGCCTACATTTGATTTGTGATATGCTTAGGGTTTTGCTCAATTTATCATCTATATGTTAAATTTGTTGGTTTGGTTTACCGATTAGTGCGGCACTAATGCGGGATTCTATCAACATGATTGTTTTGAGACAAAAACTTATACCATGGGACTAAAATAATGTGTTTATTAGCCATGATAAATCGCATTGCAACTCGGAGGGAACTTATGCTTAGTGCTATCAATGGAATCGGGTATTTGTGTTGTCCACCTTTCCCCGTGAAGATTGGTTAGGATTAATAAACCTGGGGTTAGGCTATTAGTTATTTTAGTGTTCCCATTGTTTAGCTATAAACTAAAGGGTCGACAATTGGTAGTAAGAGGATGATGGGTGCAAATACACATCCAGTGCTACATCTATCCTATTTTAGTTAGTTTAGTTTTATTGCTTTCCTTTATTTCTTCATTATCAAACCAAAACCCAAAACCCCCTAAATTTACATTTATGCACCTTTGTTCATATTTATGCACAATTACTAAGCTTATAATTAGCTAGATAGTTGTGAAGTCCCTGTGGATACAACCTTGTTGGACTAGGAATACTATTAGGCCGAAAGTATAAGGTTTGTTTGGAAAGAAATGGAGAAATATAAGATTAAGAAATTTTATGGGTACATTGTAAATTCTAGAAAGTTGGGCCCAATTCTTAATTTTATAAAATATTGGGTACTTATGAGAAAATGAGGTCAAATCTAGTATGGGTCAAGTGTTGACCAAGATTGAGGAATAAATAATGAAATATAAAATCAAATAAGAAATACAATATAAATGTATGGAATATAAAATTTATGGAATGAAATTGTAATTAAGGAAAAGTATAAATGGTTGTTTGAGATCTAAGAAAATAGATTTTTGGATTTTAGATTTTAAATGGAATCGGGTTTGAAAATGGGTTGGGTTTGATTTGTTTTTGGTTTGAATTGTATTGGAAGATGAGCCAGGTCAAAGTTCAGGTTGAAGTGGGGTTGGTCAATGCTTGGGTCAACATTTTTTGTCAAGGTCAACATTTTTGGCCAAGGTCAATGTTTTCTGGTCAAGGTCAATGTTTTCTGGTCAAGGTCAACGTTTTATGGTCAAGGTCAACATTTTCTGGTCAAGGTCAATGTTTTCTGGTCAAGGTCAATGTATTCTAGTCAAGGTCAACATTTTCTAGTCAAAGTCAACATTTTCTGGTCTTTTGTGGGCTTGGTTTGACTCTTGGGTCAGAGTCAAAGTTTCGAGTTAAACTTGGGTTTGGTTCTTGTGGACTTGGTTTGATTCTTGTGGACTTGGTTTAATTTTTGTGGACTTGGGCCGATTTTGGGCTTGTCTGGGTATTGGGCCGGGTTGAGTATTGGGCCGGGTTTTGAGATTGGGTCAGACTTGGTAATGGGCCTGGTTTTGAGTGTTGGGCCGGACTGAGTATTGGGCCGGGTTTTGAGATTGGGTCGGACTTGGTAATGGGCCGGGTTTTGAGTATTGGGCCGGACTTGGTAATGGGCCGGGTTTTGAGTGTTGGGCCGGACTTGGTAATGGGCCGGGTTTTGAGTGTTGGGCCGGGTTGAGTACTGGGTTGGGCTGATTATTGGGGGCCGAGTCTGAATGGGCCAGGCTTGAATGTGGGTCGAGGCTGGGTCAAATTTATGGGTGGGGTAAAATTTTGGACTTTGGGCCATCTCTAGAAGGTTTGGTCAGATTTTTTAGAATGTGGGCTCTGAGTGTTTGGGTTGTAAGCCTTTGTGGATTGAAATTGATTTCTTTGAAGAAATTTGATTGTTTCTCAACTTTGGGCCATCTCTAGAAGGTTTGGTCAGATTTTTTAGAATGTGGGCTCTGAGTGTTTGGGTTGTAAGCCTTTGTGGATTGAAATTGATTTCTTTGAAGAAATTTTTACTTTGAAGAAACAATAATGTTAAATAGAAAGTTGAGAGACAATTCGCACTGGCAACGAAGGACTGAAAGTATAGGAAGCTGCTACGATTTGAGAAACTCTAGAATAAAAAGAGAATGCTAAAACCCTAAGTCTTTTTCCATTCATTCTTTCTTTTTTTTTGGGTAATTTTTTTTAATGAAATTAAGGATGGTTTGGGATAGGCTTCAAAAGTTTGGAAGGTATTGTTCCCCACAAAGCAAATAGAAATGAGCTAGTTGTGGGGTACACCCTCAAAGGCTTAACAAAGAACTTTAAAGTTTGGAGGGTATTGTTCCCCACAAAGCAAATAGAAATGAGCTAGCTGCGGGGTACCCCCAAGACTTATCATAAATGGGTGACCTAGAAGGTTGTCTAAGGCTTAAACAGTAAATATATACAAAGAGCAATGAATTAAAAGATTGCAGCAAACTGTAACACGCCAGGCATATACACACAAAGTAACGAAAGAATAATCAGTGAACGGACTGCATGATGAATAACTATTTAAAAGTAACCCAGAAAGTAAATCGAACTTCCACAGAATTGGTCCCCTTTTAGTGTTATCCATCAGAAGAATATCCTAAGCTATAACCCAACCGAATGAGAAATGATCCTAAAATACTTTCCATGTCAGTTTATCGGTTTGTTGCCCTTTATTCATCTTTATCAATAGGATCTTCAAAGTAATGCCAAATCCAACTAAACTGTTCCTATGCTCTCAAAGTCTGGCATCATCTTGTACGCAACAAAACCAGAGAAAGAAATCGAAATCACCAGAACTAAGTGCAATAGAAAGCTAGAATTTAGAGGCTATACGTCAATTCCAAAATCATCCGTTGGAGTTCTACTATTAGTTCCTAACACCTTACTCGAACAGATTACAACTTACTGATTGAACTAGTCCCTTTTTATACTCTATAAACTAATACAACTAGTGTGGCATATTGAAGTTTGCTCTACTGATTTATCAGACAAAAAAGGGTTTTAGTCCTAGGGCTTCTAACGTGCTCTTGCACATTCATATAAACGTGAACATGTTACAGAAGCGGAACATAGTGACATGCGTTTCAGGAAACAAGACAAAATGAATCCAAACTGTAAGCTGAAACATCACATACACGAAAGAGATCCAAAGCAAGCATGTAAACTGGGAAGTAAAATTCACATGGGAGCAAGGTGTAAATATAAGAGTCAGAAATCAATACCGAGAGTAGGGCATACACAAATCCCTGCGAATATCTCAAAAAAGCACACCAGAGACTTAAACAAAGTGTTAGTCCAACAGATGAACAAAAGAAGGGAGACAAATCTAATGATAATCGGTTATACCTTTTCCCCAAATGTGTATCTCCAAAGATGAGACGTCAGAACAAAAGGAAATGTCAATAACTGGTGTAAATGAACAACACAAGGGGATATTTTATTCAAGTTCTTTGCTATCCGAGAACAGGATGGTAACAGAAACTAATTGGTGGAACATGATCATAAGGCGGGTTAGAGGTAAACCCACTCATGGTTAGAAGAAAAACCAGTCTATCAATAACTGCAGCACCTTACCACCATATGCGAACAAACAAAACCAAAACTGGAGGTGGACCAGTTCATTCGTCTTTCAAACCCGAATACAGTAACACAAAAATACTCAGAACCATGACCGGAAAAAGGGACCAGTCTATTGCAGAACAAAAAACTGAGAGTATACAGGATCCTCATTACAGAAGCCGACAATAGATAGTGCTCAACTCAACAAAACCCCAATGACATGAGTATATCAGAGATCAGACGGAGATGCCCAGTACAAAAAGAACTCAAACTCATAATCAGGTTTGCCGTGTTCGTGGACTTCAAGGTCCATACCATGCCATATGCGATTGCAGCTCACCAAAAAAGTATAGAGGAAGGCTATATAGGTGCACACTTATAAATCGACGCCAAGAAAAACGCCATGCATACGCCCGAAAGCGAAATACCGGAATTCAATATAAAGTGGACCCAGTAACAACGAGAAATTACCCCCTTGGGACCAGAAACTCTCGAAACGAATATTTGAGGTCCCGGTTCTGGGTTCAATGAAATTAAACAATTGAAAGAGTAAAATGATTGGGAAACGACATAACAGAAACGAGATTAAGCGTAAAAGAAGCATTAGCGAGGAAAAAGCAAAACAAGAGTCGTGCGTAGCGAAACCGATATCACTTACTCTGTAGAATCAAAGTAGTTGTCCAAATGGGAACAATGTGAGCAACAGCTTTGGGTAGAGGGTGAAGGGGAGGAGGTTATGATTTTGAGACGGATTCCGGGGAAGGGTCGTGAATGGAGTTTCAAACTGACGCGAGGTAGATGGTGGTGACTCTCGATAGAGACGAAAGAGATGGTGACGAGGAACGAGTGTTTCAGGTAAACGGCGCAAGTAAGATGATGGTGGTGGTAACACTAGGTTCGGGAGCGGACCAGGAGACCCGAGGAAGAAGACGGTTCTTCGGGATTTCAAAACGGACAGGATGAAGAATGTTCCAGGGTTCAAAAGTGTGTCCCGTAGTCTACTACAGTTCCCTTATTTTATAAGGAGGGCTAGGGTTTTTAGGAGAAGATTAAACTAGTTTTTCAGTTAGGCTATCTAGAAAGAGGAAATGGGCCTTAGCTGGAGTAAAAATCAGACCAAGCAGGAGGTGGAGGGAGCAAAATGAGTTCTAGCTACTCCCTAGAGTCAAACTCGTGACCTTTGGCATATTTCCTACATGCCTCTACCAGAGGAGATATGACAACTTTCGGTAGATAGTAGCAGAGAAACGAAATAAAATTCATGTCGTGTGTTGAAATAAATAAAGAAAACGCCTCCAGCCTATGCTGGGAATCAAACCCACAACCAACAGTTTGTATGGTGAGTGTCTTGACCAGCTACACTGGGTCAACTTCTAATATATCCATGGGAGAAATAATACAAGATCTCTAATTTTGACTGGATAATTCTTCTCAAGAGCTACGAATCCAAAAGAAAGTATATACAATAAAAAGAGATGATTAATCTAATGCATGAAATTATGGAATCTAACTAAAAATAAGGTTCAAAACATAACGAGGTATAAATAAATAGAATAGCATATGTACATGAAATAATAAAAAGAATACCCGTATAATGCAGATAAAACGCTCATGACCGTGAACAAATCAAATTTGTACAAGCGGTTAAATAAACGGAAAATGGTAGTAAAAATAAGAGATGATAAAATAATGAGTAAAATCTAGAGGAATGAATACCATGGCCATAGATAGAATAAAAGTAGGAATCAAAACCGAGTACATAAAATAAATGCAACGTAATAACAAAACAAATGAAATATTTTAAAACAAAAGCAACAAAATGAGTTTACAAGATGACAAAGGTTAAAACGGATTACAATAAACGGCTCGTGCTCCTTTTCATGAGGAATGTGAGATTTAAGTGTCAGGAAAAAGAAATTTCTTTGATTGAAAACGGGGACGACCGCCTTATTTCAAAAAACATTTTTTTTGTATTTTTGTTTCAATATAAAACAGGTGAGAATTTTTAGTGTCTACAGGATGGTGTCTGTATCAGATCTAGAATCCACAAATTTATTATCTCGGAGCCCAGAAGTTGACTCAGCGTCTTTGACTTCTACTCACTAACAGGGGAATTTGGTTAGTCATGCGTCACACAGATGGTCATGCAATTTGGTAGTTTAACACTCATTCAATAGGGTTCAATTAATACCCGGTTAGTCATGCGTCACACTGACGATCATGCAATTTGGTAGTTTCATACTCATTAAATAGGGTTCAAATAATACCCGACTAGTCATGCGTCACACTGACGGCCATGCAATTTGAGAGTTTGATACTCGTCTATCAGGGTTCATAAATACTCAAACATATTGACTTGGACTTGGAAAGTGACAATCCCATTGTGTGGATTGTCCGAGGATAATTGATTGAGCTCGTTTTCGAGATTCCAAATATAATCTCGAGACCCAGGTTGAACAGAGAACTGACTCATTTATTTTGATGTCGCACTCTTGTTTTGATGGTTTGGTTGGATGGATGGATTGATTGATTGTATGTTTGTGATACATGTTGTATGTTGTGTTTACATCATTTAAATATATTGTTATAATAAATCAACTGCATGTTATCGACCAAGTAGTCATGTGTGGCCCGGTAGCTTGCAGGCTGCACGTAATCATACCAGCAGTTGTGTTAAGCCCTTTTGGGCCTAACATTTTTCAGGTACAAGATGGAGATGTGACCCGACCGAGAGTAAGTGGGGTAGATTTTGGACCGGGTATAGTTTTGGTTTTGTTTATACCTTGGTTAGAACTTGTACCTTGATGTATATATTGATTAAGAAGTAGTAAACTTGTATTTGACTCGGATTTGTAGTAAACTCGGTATGTATCTGTTGGAGTGTAAGTTGGTTTAATTTTCCAGTTTATAAACTGTTACAGTGGAATTTTGGAAATGCCTAGTTAATCACGTGAGTGACTGATGACGGTAACACCGGGTTGGTTTTATTTTCCGCTGCATTTGTGTTAAGTTTGGCGTTGTTATTATCACTAATTGTGAATTACGAGTTGGGCTTTACAAATAAATGTCATTTTTTATATAAGTATAGATATTGGCTATTAGCCGTATTGAGATACAACATACAACACACAAAAAAAAACTCGCCTATTTAACAATTATTGTAACCTTAGACTGTATAACATCATTTTGAGCAAATGCTCATTTTACAATAAACAATTATTATTTCTTCTACTAAAATTACTTAATCGTGATCTCCCCTGCCTTCCAACTTATCGATCTCCAAGAGATTGCCAATATCAGAAAAGGTCTACGAGCTCTGCACCTCAGCTGTGGACCGTGCTAATCCGTACCGCTTGACCATCTGGGAGAACCAATTCTTTATAGCATCTTTAAAATGAAGCACGAGGAAGAAAATCAACAGGGAGAAGACAATTCCATATATCCAATCCCATGACCGCCTCAAGTTGTCACCCATGTTGCCGTCATCTCCAGACTCCTCTCCACACCTACAGAATGAAGATGCTACTGGTGGAGGCTGCCAGTTTAGAAACCGGGTAGCAGGCTGGAGAGTGTCTTCATTCGAAGTAGGTTTGATTCCCGGGCAAGGCCTCATCTGATTGATTGATCGATTTAGTAGTCTTGGGTATGGCAACAAAGAAGATGGAGACGGTTCATCTCCAAATGAATAGGCAAAGTTCTGATATATAGGGTGAAAAGGGGAAATCTCAGATATGGCAATCAATGATGTTAGCCTTGAAGTTAGAGATTGGTCAATAGGGAATAAAACATAACAGACTTTCCAGGTGGCTTTAAATGGCAGGGTTTCACTGATTTAATTGCTGTTTCTTCCTGTAAAATTTTCCTTCGAAAGCATAAAATCACCGTTATTTCTTGCCTTTTCTCCAAAAATGATCCAAACAGAAGATCTCAATATTTTAGCTGACTCCAAAAATCGTCTCCACCATGAATGTCTAAGTTCAAGGTTTCTAATCAGGCTCTAAATTGTTCCATACCCTCACAACCTTACATCTTCCCAAGATGATTCAAAACATATTGCTCACTGATGCTAGATAGTTCTCACTCTTTGCAAGTGCAGCCAATCCACACATATTTCCCCCTGTTAAGTGTGAAGATATTTCTCTGAGACATAGAGATCCATCCCGCAAGTGCGTCATGGACAAATCAACCGGACCCGGGTGTTTCAAGGACTTTGGCAGGCGCAGAAACAATTTCGTCCCTCCTTAGAAAGGTGAGAATCAAGTCTAAGTAGGTTCGGTGGGAAACAATTCTTCTCTACCCAGACTCACCCTTCACACAAAGAGAGATTTATAGGAAACCCCCTGATTTATGTGCCTAGCCTAAATCCAGAAGAACCAAAGTTAATTGAGCACGATATACAGCTGAGTTGATCTTTAATAGGCTTAGTCCAAGGCTATAGTACCCTATATTTTGTGTATAACCGGAGTTCTTCCTTTAGGATTATTCCATCTTTGCCAGAATTCTTGCTCTATTGACATCAGAAGTAACTTTAATCATGCTGCAAATGCAGATCATTATTGCACCTTCAATTAGCCGGTATCACAGACCAACTGAACTGCTCCGGTTGTTTCCCGCTGATCTTTCCATGCTTACCGCTTTCTCGTATGACGTATGTAGTAGTTGTAAGCTTCAAAATACTGTTCCCTCATTGTATGTGTTCTCACCTGTTGACCTCAACTAAACTGTATCCAGGGACTTTATTCAGTCCATGTCTCTGTAAATTTCGTGTAATTTCCACACCTTGCCAGTTTGCTACAGAAGCAAGCATACTCGATAATGAACTATAGTGGCCAGGATCTACACTGCCCAGCTCAAGTAGTTTATTGAAAGCTCTAGTACCCACGTCAATGCTGCCATAAGCCCGACATGAACTAAGTAGAGATCCATAAACCCCGGAAGAAAGTAGATTAGTAGGCATTTTTCGAATCAAAGAGTCAGCATTATGGAGTTGTCCTGCACGACCAAGCAGGTCAACTATACAAGAAAAGTGTTGCGAATTTAGTACCGTAACCCCACTTTCTACCATCTGACTGAAGATATGAAGTCCTTCTTCAACCATTCCAGAATGACTACACGCAGACAGAACGGAGACAAAAGTTGACTCATTCTGACTGAGCCCCAAGCTTCTCATCTGGTTGAAGAGATCAACTGCCTCATACCCATACCCATTCCTCCCAGTTGCAGAAATCAGTGCATTCCAACATACCACATCCTTTTCATCCATCCACTGGAAAAGATTTCTCGCATTGAACAAATCCCCACAATTTGCATACATATCAATGAGCGCTGACTTAATAAAAACATCCTTACTAAATCCTAATTTCACCGCCAGCCCATGAAGTCTCCTTCCTTGCCACCACGATCCAATTTCATTGCAGCACCCAATGATGCTTACCAAGGAAATGGAATCAAGATCACTCCGACAAGCTCTCATCATTCTACTGAAGTGATCAAATGCCTTGTTCAGATACTTTCCAGCTGATAGGCCTTTTAACATTAGGGTCCATGTAACGACATCCTTAACAGCCATCTCACTGAACAGGTCATGCGCATCTTCAATCAAGTCTTTGCATATATACATATTAACAAGAGCAGCGTGAACTCGTAACTCTTTCTCGTAGCCAGTTTTGACTGTCAGACAGTGAACAGACGGTGCAGCTTCTGTACCAGTGGTGCTGTGAGACGCTGCTGATACCAAGCCCATGACGGTGAAACAGTCCACCTTAACCCCATCTCTCTGAATCAAATTGAAAAGAACCAATGCTTCATTGCCCACATTATTATCAGCGTACCCTGACATCATTACATTCCACGAGACGAGGTTTCTTTCCGTCATTCCATCAAACACCTTCCGAGCAACATGCATGCATCCAAATTGCGAATACATATCGACCAGAGACGTCTGCAAAACCACATTACTTTGAGATCCATGACGAACCCAGAAACAATGCACCGACCTCCCGATCAATTCAAAACCCAAGCTACCGAGAGCGGGGAGAATTGCTCCAATGGTGACCTCGTTCGGGAGCAAGCCACTCTTCACCATGTCACGGAAACCATCCATCGCTTCGGGGAAGAGACCGTTCTTGACGAGCCCGGATACAAGTATTGTCCAAGAGAAGACGTTTTTGTCCGGAATCTGGCAGAAGATTTTCTGAGAGTATGAGACTAAGCCAAAAGAAGCGTACCAGTTCATCAGCCTGTTGGCAAGTAGAAGGTTGTGATGGAGGCCGGAGGTGATGATGTTTGAGTGTGCCTTTTTGAGGGAGTCCGTTCCATTGATTGCATTGAGGATTGAGAAGTGCGGTTTGAAGACATATTGAACCGGACTTTTGAGATCAGTAGCAGTATTGATTGCTTGGTGGCGGGTAATGAGGCGATCGACTATAGTTGGCAGTTTGCTCCTCATTCGACTTCTTTCTCATAACTTGCCTAGGTAGTGAACATGCTCATCTCTGCTGTGTTTAGACTTGGGGGTTAAATGGGTTAATTAAGATTTATACTTCACTTTATTTCATTTAAGAATAAAATCGGCGGTTAAATGAGGTTAGACTTTTTCCCCCTATTCGGAGCTAAGCAAAGTCAATGAAAATCTTAACCAGAGTTTAAATTGTTTCCGTGTTTCAACTTACAACCAAAACTTCCTATCTTGGTTCCTCTTTCCTCCCACCGGATGAAATTCCATTTTTCCAATACACTTTGACTATTGATCGATGACTAATAACTATTGACCGGTGAGCGGTGAATGTCAATTAATGACCGTTGACTGGTAGCCGGTAGCCGTTGACTATTAACCGGCAGCCGTTGCCCGGTTATTATTTCATTTCCCCAGCTCAAACAAACAGCCGGAAAAATCAAAGAGAATTCTTTTCAATTCCTCTTCATTTCCTTTGCTGATTCCACACTGTTTCCCCACAAATATAAACACCCCTGATTTTGATCTTAACCTCAGGTAACCTTACCCACGATTAATCTAGTAATCTGCTAATATATTTCATGTTGTGAACTGTTTGATTAAATTAAATTTTAGGTCTAGGTTTATTCGAGTAGAAAATTAGATTTGGGTCACAAATTTTGTGGTACATATGTTATTTCAAGTTCATATAAAATCAATTTCAAGTTAATGATTTAGGGTTTAAAGTTACCACATAGAAACTCTTTGATTTAGGATTTTAAGTTACCACACCACATGGAAACTTTTGAATCCATCAAAGTGATATATAAGAATCTAGGCCGCCCTTCGATGGCTAATTAAGTCTTCCTCGTTCCACTACCTTTAAGAAGATAAACAACACCCATGCCCTAAACCAAAAACTAGAATCTTTTAGCAGATTCTTTTAGACAGAAGTTGTGTAGAAGTGTCTACCATTCTCGTAATCGATACTAATGAAATATTCTTCAATGTTAATCATGATATATTCATATGGAAAAGTTACTTACACCGCCATGATGTCAACAAGACACTATAAATCATACTTCCAACCCCACTAGTTAGCAGTGATGATGAACTACGCTCCATAAAAAACCATCCACAAACTACAAACCTTCTAAAAGATTTTAAAGTGGGTTATGGAATACTTTGATTTTACATCTCCTTTCAACCTAACAAATAAAAGAATATGTATTGTTCTCCAAAATAGTAGTGAAACTATCTTATTAACTATGCGTGGTGTTATACCCAAAATTTTAACCCCCGGAAGAGAGTC
The DNA here is from genome assembly GCA_023374045.1 of Limonium bicolor. Taxonomy (NCBI): domain Eukaryota; kingdom Viridiplantae; phylum Streptophyta; class Magnoliopsida; order Caryophyllales; family Plumbaginaceae; genus Limonium; species Limonium bicolor. Next base: position 95,853,606 of record CM041778.1, read on the forward strand.
TCTACTAATAGGCTAGTTTGGTCAAGTAGCGAGGGTTTCCAGTTCGATCGGCACATCTCGGAGTACTAGGGAAAGCTGAGTTATCTTCAGGGGCATTTTCGTAATTTTTCAAGGCTCCTAAGCCCCTACGAGCTTTCTCTCTCCTCTGAAAATGGCTTAAATAAACTTGAAAAGCTTTGAATTTTAACCCACGATATAGGATGACATTTTAAGCATAATAGCATTGGAATTTTGATTTTTCGAATTTCCAATAATTTCCTAGTAATTTCTGATTGAATGTGACAAGAAATTGAATTTAAAAGTATTCCAATATCCAAAAAATTCGATTCCACCTTGGAAAAATCAGAAATATCATCCTTTACACATGGTTAAAATTTCATAGTCTAATTCTTTTTGGAAGCCCTTGAGCTAAAATGTCGGTAAATCTCGGTTTTTATCGGATTTTTCTATCTTTAAGGAAGCCTATATAAGGAACCTTATCCCTTGATCAAATCAGAGCTCCAAGAACCCTAAAAAGTCAGAGAACCCAGCCATTACAAGTCTCCCACGTTTTTACACACCCGAGCAACGAAATCACATCGAAAACCTTCAAAAATCATCATCTAAACACATTCTTCAACTCCCACAACATTAACAATCATCAAACCTTCACCAAAACACCACCAAAGTGTGAAGAACATCAAGGGGTCAGAAGCTCGGGTCGATCTCAATCCGGAACCAGCATCCACGAGGCCTCCGAAGAATCCTGACGTGAAGAAGCACCTCAAATCCGAAGGTAAAACAGATAGGAATCTTAGTTTTCTAACACCCTACGACCTTTCTGATTTTCCATTAAAATTTGGGTTCAAACCGACTCTTTCCCGCTTCTGTATAGTTGTTCGTTTTTGTTTCTGCCCTTTAACTTGTTTGCTAAGTTTCGTCATTATTATGACTTCAAATTAAAATCTTTTGATTACTAACATCTTGTAAATCTTTCAAGGAACACGCCCATAAATTTTGAGCCGAAAACACCGTTGGGAACCACCAAAAACCCACCGTCTGTGGGTGGTCCGTGACCTCGGACATGTGGTCCGGGACCACGGACTGGTTGTCCATGACCACGGACACCTATAGACAGCGGCGGGATTTAAATTTATGAATTTTCTAGGTTTTCTCAACTTATGTCCAGGCCCACGGACGTCCTGTCCGTGGCCCCGGACTTTTCAAAATTCTGTTTTCTTTTCGATCAGACTTTTCTGTACAACTAGGTTAACTAGGGTCCGTGGGCTTAGACATTAGGTCCGTGGCCATGGACGAAAACAAAATTTGACCTAATTCTGCCTCCGAAACCCTAGTTTAGGTAATTTCAATTTCACTTTTAATTTCTGTCAAAAACTATCAAAAAATATAAAAAAATCAGAAGTTCGCGCACTTAGGTTAAAATGACTCGTAATAAGCCGTAATTAAACTAAGTAGAGGAAAAACGACTTCGAGGGGTAATGAAAGTAATTGAACCCTAAATAAGTCGAATATCAAGCCCCCAAACCTGAACTCTCCTTTCCTAATTTACCCTAGGTCAAAATTAGGTGGTGACTCTAATTAGGTTCCAGTGAGCTAACTTAGGATTTAATAACTAGTGTTATATGACATAGTTATTAAGCTTAGGTTATAAGTGGACCCAGAACCCGATCAGATCCTAATCAACCTGAATCAACATAGGATAGGGTTCAAAAATCGAGGCTCATAGAATGGCGACTCCGCTAGGACAAATTCTTAATATTAACTTGTTTAATTTTAATAAAGAGGGTTTAACTCGTAAAATTGTTTATTTATGGCTTTATTACTTTGTTTGTTTACTTTCGTGCGCACTTTAATTTTTTGCACCTTTGCATCATATGAGAGCGTGGGTTCACACAAATCGATTTCACCCCGGGACCCGCTTGAGGGTCCCCTGTTAGGGACTCACACCTTTTAGATGATGTGAATAAGTGAGGGAAAAGAGGAGGGTGTCGTCTAACCACACCCCCTTAATACCTGGGCTTTAGCCCCAGGCATTTTCCTGGCAGTGTCCTTACCTAGCCTTGTTTGGTCATCCAAAGACCCAACCGATGACGCACACCTTTAGGTGATGTGAAAAAAGTCGGGAAGCCCAAAGAGAATAGTGTGCAAGCCCTATTCCTTTGTGGTGATCTGGGCCCATGCCCCAAGCACCTCCCTTGATCGATCCATACCCGGTTTAATTTAAACGTCTAGTGAGGACATGTTGAATTTGTGTGGGCTTTGTTTACTTGTATGATCGGCCCACTACCCAGCCTAGAGATTGATAAGAACTTCTCCTACATCAACCTAGCCCAACCCAAATTGGCAGCTCTATTTGTTTGTGGCCGAGAGGCTCTGTTTGGTTTAATATGTGAGTAGTTCGGGCTTCGGCCCGAAAGCCTAGACTTAGGTGATTTCTCTTCCGGCCCAATTTGAATTATCCAATTAGTTTTAGGCCCATAAAAAGAAATCCACCTGAACTTGAAATAACTCACAAGTCCTGAAAATAAAATCTTTTTTGGCTTAGCAACCATCTTCTCTGACCCAAAGAAAGTTATGCCCATTTGTGATTTAGGGACCATTCCAGCCCATGTGCTTTACTTCAGGTCCACACACATTTCGGCCCAAGGGCTCATTCTAGTCTAGCTAGACTTCTTATCCGGGCCCTAGCCCAAAACCTTAGATCTAGGTGCCACCTATCAGGCCCAATTAAAGCCATCTATTTAGATTTCAGTCCAAATTCCAATCCACAGTCTGAAAAATACTCCGGCCCAAACACCTCATTTTCTGGGTATCCTGGCTCACTTGCTTTCAATCTATGCCTGTTCCGGTCTTCAATCTACCTTGTGAAGCGTCATCCTCGTCCCAGTATCATTCAACCCAATTCCTTTTGTTAGCTAATATTGGACACCTTGGAAACAGGTAGACCCAAGTCCTAAGTGTGGTCCAATCAACATGGAAGCCCAACTCGTAATTTTGGAACAAAAGCACATGGCCACCATTGATGCCATGGAGCAGAGACATAGTGATGTCCTAGACGCCGTGAAATCCAACTATGTCTCCATTATCGAAGAGTTGAAAGCAAATGCTCTTTCCCTCGAGTCCGAATGTCAAGCTCGGGACGAGTTAGTGGACAGGCTTCTCAACACCCTTTATGACTGCATTGAGGTTGGCTCCATTAGGGTCCGAGGTTCGGAGGGGAATGTCAAAGAAATTGCTACAGAACTCAGGAGAGTGATCAGACAACCAGAAGCAACAACTTGCATCCAAAGTTGCTCCCATAAGAGGACTAGGCAGTAAGAGGTGAACATTTATCGGTAGTTAGAGGACCTGTTCGGGACGTTGAAGAGGTAGAACCACCCCAACAGAACTCTCGTCAAAGAAAGTTTACAGACATCGGCCGAACGCCAAGTCAAGCACTCAAAGAGCTTCGACGAAGATATCCGCTACGACCACTTGCTATGAGGCCAGGAGCTACTCAATTAGGGAGAAATCTTAACCAATTCTGTCATTTCCACGAGCTGCCCGGTCACGACACTGACCATTGCAGGGCCCTGCAGCACAGGATTCAGGATCTGGTTGACTAGGGGCTTCAGTTCTCGGAGCGTAGAAGCATTTGTGAGAATCTTACATTTGAGAACCACTAGGAGTTGTTCTTTCCAACAGTCTTCATGCTTTTCTTTCGTTTTATAATTGTTTTGTTTTGTTCGCCTTAAGTGGGTTTTATTTCTGGTTAAACTTTTCATCAATGTTATTTATCTCGTTTATCAATAAATGAGTGTTTTCCTTTTGTCTATATTTCTCCTGTGAAAATCATGTATTCATTCAAAAACAAAAAAAAACAAAAAAGTAATGAGCATTCTTAGCTTTTGAGAAAAGGATCGTGAAATATTCATTCTCGACTATGGAACATAACGACTTGTCTTGCGCTTCTAAAAGGATGAACATGTCTAACCAAACACCACAGCTCACCCCTAAGCATCCAAACCAACCACATAACGGTTCAAAGTCTACATTTGTCAAATTTTTGTCATAAACCCTAGATTAATACTGGGGGCAATCTGAGTTTAAAGACCAACCATGATTATTTATTTTGTTTAATTGTGTGAACAAGTCTCCGAGTGAAAAATTTCGTGAGAGTGCCTTGAGCGGAAAAACCATGAGTGAACGAGCGTGTCATTTTTACACGACTCCAGTGAGTCCACAGTCAAAGGTGAGGTATACAGCATAACTCCGACCGAAGGAGATAATTTGTAAATTTACTCTTAGACCTGGGAAAAGTAACAAAGAGCGGATACACAACTATCAGGAATGACGAAGCACCTAGGTACAGCATCACATAGCCAAAAGCTTGTGAACCCTGACATTAAACCCTAGGCACCCCCGCTGAGCCTTTCATATATCCCTTTTCGATATTATGAACTCCATGAAGTAACCCAACCAATGATAAATGTCCGACCCGATGACCAAAGGAAGCAAGGAGCCTGACTCTCAAATAACACTTTCATCACTCCAAAGAAGCAACGCCACTATCAGCATGATGAAGAGATCTGCAAATGGTCCCAGAGTGACACAGGATCCAAAGAGCTCACATCAAAACAGCTCTCGAACCTCAAAAACCGGGAGACACAAGAACCCTGAAGGTGAAGTCAAGAAAGGATTAAAAAAAGGGGCAAACTTGAAGTGCCTCGAAGAAATCCAAATGAAAAAAAGAAGAGAAATGGTGCAAAGGAAGACTTCAAAAGTCCAAGTCCAGAAGCTCGAAAAAAATGTCAACATGAAGCAGCTAAACGACTTCAAGACAAGGAAGATGAATCCGAGAGAAGATGTAAGGTGCATCTTTGGTCACCTCTTTTAGCTCCACATACTTCAAATATCCCTCCATGATCCCGTTGTCTTTCATCATACCCCATGGCCACGTTATAAGCTTTCAAGACTTTCGACTTGGTAGTTGTGTATCTAATCACGTGAAAGTAACAGATCGAATGCATAAATCTATCAAATATCAAATTCAATGGTCTAGAAGTTATGACCGTAAGTGGGAAACAAGTGCAAACACCAAACACGCTGAGTGTAAGTTAGGAAGCACCACATCAAAGCGTAAGCCTTAACCTTGTAAGGACGAGACTCATTCGCACGTTTAATCAAAGGAAATATTGGGGGCAATCGATCATCTTGATCGATTTCCATGAACTCTAGCTCAGATTATCTCAAGGAAAGAATACTGGGGGGGTGCAATTGTTGGTTCCAACAATTGCCATGACAATACCGAATGAAATTTGGAGTTTAAACACCACAACCACACAAACACCACTTCACCACACAGGCTCACATAAGCCCTTACCTCCACACCACCACTACACAGGCTCACATAAGCCCTTACCTCCACACTACCACTACACAGGCCCACATAAGCCCTTACTTTCACATCATACACCCCATATATGCCTTGATCATCACTCAAAAGATCTCCACAACAAACACCACACCCCACTGGTAGCATGTTCATCTCCTAGGAGATAAATTACAAGTCTGAAATCTTTAGTCAGGAAATGATAATTTCACTTTCCTTTTCAGTAGACAGAATTTTCTTCAAACACTGCCATGTTTGGCACCTTCGTCAGCAATTTCTTGTCTTGAACAATTTTTCTTCAAACAGTACCACGTTTGGCACACATTCTAGTAATGCCTTGCTTTGGACAATTTTCAACCCTCATCATTGCCATGTTTGGCATATTTTTCAACAGTTCCTTGATTTGGACAAGCTTCCAACAAACACTTTACAACTTCTGCATAGCACCTCAACATAGCCACGTTTGGCACCTTTTCCAATAATTTCCTGTTTTGAACAAGTATCTTTCATACATTTTGATTGCATACACCTTATCATCACTGCCATGTTTGGCACTCTAGTAATCAGTTTTCATCATTTGCATAAGACCATTACCTCTGCAGTCTTGCACCTTCCAGTACCCGAGTAGAAGAACTCACCCAAGTAGAAGAACTCACCAGAGTAGAAGAACTCACCCGAGTATAAGAACTCACCAGAGTAGAAGAACTCACCCAAGTAGAAGAACTCACCAGAGTCGAAGAACTCACCAGAGTCGAAGAACTCACCAGAGTAGAAGAACTCACCAGAGTAGAAGAACTCACCAGAGTAGAAGAACTCACCTGAGTAGAAGAAATCACCAGAGTAGAAGAACTCACCAGAGTAGAAGAACTCACCCGAGTAGAAGAACTCACCAGAGTAGAAGAACTCACCAGAGTAGAAGAACTCACCCGAGTAGAAGAACTCACCCGAGTAGAAGAACTCACCCGAGTAGAAGAACTCACCCGAGTAGAAGAACTCACCAGAGTAGAAGAACTCACCCGAGTAGAAGAACTCACCAGAGTAGAAGAACTCACCCGAGTAGAAGAACTCACCTGAGTAGAAGAACTCACCCGAGTAGAAGAACTCACCCGAGTAGAAGAACTCACCCGAGTAGAAGAACTCACCCGAGTAGAAGAATTCACCAGAGTAGAAGAGCTCACCAGAGTAGAAGAACTCACCCGAGTAGACGAACTCACCTGAGGGGAAGAACTCGACCCCACACCAATTTTCAATCACCTTTTGGTAGCCAACGCCTTAGAATAGCTTGACATCATTTCATTCATTATAGGTAGTCAACGCCAAAGAATAGCTTGACATCATTTCATTCATTATAGGTAGTCAACGCCTTAGAATAGCTTGACATCTTTTCATTCATTATAGGTAGTCAACGCCTTAGAATAGCTTGACATCTTTTCATTCATTATAGGTAGTCAACACCTTAAAATAGCTTGACATCATCTCATTCATTATAGGTGGTCAACGCCTTAGAATTGCCTGACATCATATCATCCTTATAGGTAGTTGATGCCTTAGAATAGTCCGACATTACTTCATTCTTACCTTTAGGTGGTCGACGCCTTAGAATCGCTCGACATCCTCTCACTTTACTCATAGGTAGTCAGTGCCTTAGAACAGCTCGACACAATTTGTCGGTTTTCAACTACATGCGGGGTCTTTTAAGATCCAAAATTTTAGGGTATCACTCAAGTATCAACTAGCCTTTTCATTTCCATTATACAAAGCCTGGTTGACGGGGGGCAATCTGTTATACCCAAAATTTTAACCCTCCGGAAGAGAGTCTCTACTAATAGGCTAGTTTGGTCAAGTAGTGAGGGTTCCCAGTTCGATTGGCACATCTCGGAGTACTAGGGACAGCTTAGTCATCTTTAGAGGCATTTTTGTAATTTTTCAAGGCTCCTAAGCCCTATGAGCTTTCTCTCTCCTCCGAAAATGGCTTAAATCAACTCGAAATGTTTTGAAATTTTAACCCATGATATAGGATGACATTTTAAGCATAATGGCTTTGGAATTTTGATTTTTTTGAATTTCCAATAGTTTCTTAGTAATTTCTGATTGAATCTTACGAGAAATTGAATTAAAAAATATTCCAATATTCAAAAAATTCGATTCTACCTTGGAAAAATCAGAAATATCATCCTTTACACATGGTTAAAATTTCATAGTCAAATTCTTTTTGGAAGCCCTTGAGCTAAAACGTCAGTAAATCTCGGTTTTTACCAGATTTTTCTATCTTTAAGGAAGCCTATATAAGGAACCTTACCCCTTGATCAAAGCAGAGCTCCAAGAACCCTAGAAAGTCATAGAACCCAGCCGTCACAAGTCTCCCACGTTTTTACACACCCGAGCAACGAAATCACATCGAAAACCTTCAAAAATCATCATACAAACACATTCTTCAATTCCTACAACATCAACAATCATCAAACCTTCACCAAAACACCACCAAAGTGTGAAGAACATCAAGAACAACAAGGGGTCAGAAGCTCGGGTCGATCTCAATCCGGAACCAGCATCCACAAGGCCTCCGAAGAATCCCGACGTGAAGAAGCACCTCAAATGAGTCAAATCCCAAGGTAAAACAGGTAGGAATCTTAGTTTTATAACTCCCCACGACCTTTATGACTTTCCAATAAAATTTGGGTTCAAATCGACTCTTTCCGGCTTGTATAGTTGTTCGTTTTCATTTATGCCCTTTAACTTGTTTGCTAAGTTTCATCATTATTCTGACTTCAAATTGAAATCTTTTGATTACTAACATCTTGTAAATCTTTCAAGGAACACATCCATAAATTTTGAGCCGAAAACACCATCGGGAACCACCAAAAACCCACCGTCCGTGGGTGGTCCGTGACCTCGGACATGTGGTCCGGGACCACGGACGGGTTGTCCGTGACCACAGACACCCATGGACGGCGGTGGGATTAGAATTTTCTAGGTTTTCTCAACTTATGTCCGGGCCCACGGACGTCCTGTCCGTGGCCTTGGACTTTTCAAAATTCTGCTTTCTTTTCGATTCGACTTTTCTGTACAACTAGGTTAACTAGGGTTCGTGGGCTCGGACATTAGGTCCATTGCCACAGACGGAAACAAAATTTGACCTAATTCTTCCTCCGAAACCCTAGTTTAGGTAATTTCAATTTCACTTTTAATTTCGGTCATAAAATATAAAAAAATCAGAAGTTCACGCACTTAGGTTAAAACGACTCGTAATAAGCCATAATTAAACTAAGTAGAGGAAAAACGACTTCGAGGGGTAATGAAAGTAATTGAAGCCTAAATAAGTCGAATATCAAGCCCCCGAACCCGAACTCTCCTTTCCTAATTTACCCTAGGTCAAAATTAGGTGGCGACTCTAATTAGGTTCCAGAGAGCTAACGTAGGATTTAATAACTAGTGTTATATGACATAGTTATTAAGCTTAGGTTATAAGTGGACCCAGAACCCGATCAGATCCTAATCAACCTGAATCAACATAGGATAGGGTTCAAAAATCGGGGCTCACAGGCGGTGAACCTAGTCGTTGTAGTGTAACAAGGTCATATCCATGGAGACTTCGTAACTATCTAGTTAATTATAAGCTTAGTAAATGTGCAAAAATATGGACAAAGGTGCATAAATGTAAATTAAGGGTTTTTTGGGGTTTTGGTTGTGATTGGAGAAATAAATGAAAAGCAATAAAACTAAACTATATAATCTAGGATAGGTGTAGCTCGGGATAGGAAGTTGCACCCATGACCTCTTTACTACCGATTTTCGACTCTTGAACTCTCAGCTGAACAACGGGAACTCTTGTTTAACTAGCGACCAAACCTTGATCTACTAGTCCTAACTAAATATGGAAAAACAAATAATGACACTCTAAACCCAAGATGAGTCAAATATTACTTAGTTAATTTTAACCTTCACAACCAGTTAGGATTAACCTCCCTAAGTAGCATTAAGCATAAGTTCCCACTAAGTTGCAGTGAAATCTATCTCAGAACCACTGATGATAAATTACATTGATTTAGCCCTCACGGTTTAGGTTTGTATCTCTGGAAAACCTCATTTTGATAAAAACCCACATTAATGCCTGAATCGTCGGCGACCTAGAATCTATCTCAAGGCCTAATATCGACAGATTTAGAGCAACCAACAAATTCCAACACATGGATAACAAATTGGGTAAAACCCTAAACAAATCCCCAAATCATGAGTGACAAGTTTAGAAGCCATAAGCACTCAATAATTATCTTCTTTAAGCACAAGGACTAAAATAAAGCATAAACACAAGTTCAAGGTTCAACAATGGAGTTTGGGGGATTTGGGGAAAAATCTAAATCCCTAGCTACAAGTGAGTCAAGTCTCCATTAAAGCACAAAGAAGAGAAAAGGGAGAAGAGATAGCCATGAATATGGTTCGAGAATATCTTCAATGGTGGGGGGGGGGGGGGGGGATCTTCATCTTCTTTTCCCTCTTCTTCTTCCTTTCTTCTTCTTCCTCTCCTCTTTTCTTCTTTTCTGCGTGTCGCTAGTGTGCCCGTGTAACACCCCACTCATAAGCACGTAATAATCACTCACATAGTATTAATTCATAACGTCTCACAGCTGAAGTCACACGGTAATAAACCTCACTCGGGTGTCACATGCCATTACTCGCCCATACGAGTAAAGAAGAAGAAATAAATTAAATAAGAAATAATACTGTTAATACATACATAACCGCAGTGATAACGAGATACTAACCTATACATCATTCTAAACCAAAAGTAACTTTAACGACAAGTGAGCGTCTATGTATTCTCGACTGTCTACAACACCATCAACACTTTAAACTAATAATCATCCTAATACATTGTGAGATCTCGTGCGGTAAATAACTCTAACTACCCGGGTCCCGCTCTTCGGCTTCCGTGATAATCATCACCTGCACGTATGCCATAAAGGCTCAGCAATAAACGCTGAGTATGTCAGGCTTGGACCCTATTGGTCACTTAATAGTCATGGTTGCCATTATTAAGTTCGTTACATGCTTTACCGGTGTACAGGTATATAAAGCAGTAAACACATGAATGGCGGTAAAATAAACAGGTAGAGAAGTCATAACAAATCACACACACCATCACACAACACAATCAATATTAACAATAATACAAGTAGCCGCTAGTAACGGTCAGGTTATTCAGTTAATCACACGACCCCCCGGGTCCTCATCACATCACAACACAATGTCAGTGGGTGCCAAGTTAGGACAACCCGTATTTGGATTTATTATAGACAGTCGTCCTGGTGGCACCAGCGTTAGTGCACTACGGCCAAAGATATAAGATCTCGAACTTCCTCTTTGCCTAAAAGGCGTCATTTAGTTTGGGGCCAAAGGCCGAGTACCAATAATGATACGAACTGACCAACGATCTATGTAGGCTCGTGACAACACTAGAGTCTAAAACCCGATCCGGGAAAAACAACTCAAGAGATCTCTCTGCGCAGCCAGTAGTCCGAGACTACCTGGACTTATTCTCCTCCACCAATGTTCAATTATGTGCTTAATTAGTTAGTCAAATACCGAAGGTATAATTTTGGTGATAAAGAGTTCACTTATCACTTAGCCGCCCTAAGGGTCTTACGCATGCCTAGAAGTCATCTAGGTCATATACATGTTTGAGAGCCGTGCTCTAGAGACCAACAATGTCGTGTCCAGTACCAAAGTAATTTACTTAGGCTAGTATATATATATACAATCATAATATTATGTGTGTTATATCAATTAACAACAATCACATCACATTAAACGTATATGTGTTTTATATAAGTCGATCTATAGTCGACGTAGTATTAGTCCCGAAGGACGTTCGCGCACAATTAATGATGCGGGAATTTAAACAGTTACACGTCACATAACATATACACAAATACATACATACACATACATGCATCACACTCGTTATACAACACACATATCTGAGCCCGATGAAATCCTCAGGACATCTTAGATCAAACCCCTTTACATACCGTTCACCAAAGACCTAGGTTGCGCAGTAGACCACTAGCTCGTCAAGCGCCTTCGTCGGTGATACGATCTAAACATCAAACACACTATAAGTCAATTCACATGACTTACTTAAGCTCGGTAAATCCGAACAACACAAGCAATTCCGACCTTTCATCCCCGGATTTCAACAGTTATTTGTTAAGGTATCGTTATACAAACTCGTCAGTCGTAGTACGTATTTACTACCAACGCCCGGGTTTATTTAAATGAGTCGGTTATAAAAGTGTCTTAGTTGTAGCGTTTACAAACGTTAGGATTTATTCCTTATATTTACGAGTATACGAATATATGTTCACGTTTATACTTATGTATTGATTTAACCGTTCAGGTTGGGTATACGAATATACCACTATAATATATAGTTGCATGTATTCATGCAACGTTAATTTACATCGCAATTTATGCTTGTGCACTAGTGTTTTATGGCATTATTATTTATCCATTTAATGTTGTACCATATTTTATACACCTCATTATTCATCTTAATAAACCATACTTTAACTTGTAATTGTATGACATATAGTATATAGTTATACTAATGTCATAACACTTGTCATTTATTATTACATGATATTAAAACCATATTGTATATATTTATACATATATATTCTCGGTTTTGCACATATATATATATATATATATATATATATATATATATATATATATATATATATATATATATATATGCACATGTTATTTTCGATTATATATACATATGAATATATATTGTTATTATTTGTTCTTCATCATATACTATATAGTTGCATGTATGCATGCACTATATTATATAGTTTCCAACTATACTATACACTTATTATGTACATATTTTTACATATATTTGCACAACACTCGCATATACACTTACACATTTTTATATCATGAGTTATACTCTTATATTATATGTCACATTGTTATCATCTTATGTAAGATGATTAATTTCATTTGTTGCATTATTTTGATGCAATTTATATTAAGAACTTTATCTTAATATTTGTAATACCACATGACATACACTTAATAATTCCTAAGGTTTATTTATGCTAACCTTAGTTTATTAATTCCATTTCTCATTAAATGTCACATTATTTCATGTGAATATTATTAATGATAATTGTTTCATTTAATCACATTAATACTATATAATATCTATAGTATTTATATCATTGTAAACCATACTTTATAAATTCATTTATTGAATGTTTTATATGCGGTTTTAGCATATAGTTTAATAAACTATGTTTTGACCACATAAAATCACACAATGTTACACTTATATCTTATACCATATAATATGGTATTTTTATATCTCATTTAACATTATAATGTATAGTTTTTATAAACTACATTTAATTGGCCGAAAGGCCCTTATTTTTATACTTTATATTTCATCACTTCCCATAGTTTCTATTTATTACATAATAACAACACATTTTATACCATGTTATAAATATCATATTTTATAACATTAAAACTTTATAACACATTATAACCTATAGTTTTCTAAAACTTATAGTAATTGCCGAGAGACTTATATGTTTATAAGTTCCAATTTTATAACTTCTCATATTCTTTATTATTACAAACACACCACTTATTTTATAGCATATCATATACATCATATATTATATCATTTAAACTTTATAATAGTTATATCATATAGTTTTATAATTTTTGGAAATTACAAACAGACCCTAGGTCTGTTTTAAACTCTATTTCCAACACACTTATTTTCTTATAATTGCAATCTTGCGACATATATCATAGAATGTTATACATACTATATATTATAACATTTTATTCCATTAATCCATTATAACATATGGTATTAATATTTTGAAATTACCGAACAGGCCACAAGGATGTCTTGGTTTATTTTTCCAGCAACACAAGTTTCTTTATTTACATAATTACCACATATATTATCATAAGTTACATATAGGTTATAACATATAGTATTTATGTTTATAATTTGTATAACCTATAGTTTTAGGCTACATTATTTACAAACAGGCCCAGCCGGTTTTTAAATTCTTTTTCCGCCCCCACATTTCTCCTTATTTACATATTGACCCCACTTAACACCTTATACTTCATAAATGTCACAAAACTATATATTATACATTCTTTCTTTATAAAATTATTTATATAACTCCAAAAATTCCCAAACTTTATAATTATGATATAAACTATTATATTAACCATATTAACCCCTAAACTTCGGTAATTACCACTTGCACCCCCATAATTTTATAAATTTTTTATTTAACTCATGATTTTAATATAAAGTCATAATTTAATCACTTATGTAATTTATTTTGGTCAAGGCACCTACTATGGTCAAGGTTGACCCATTTACTACCAGTTTGACCATAGGTTTACTTAATTATGGTTTTGACCAGAATTTCTGAAAATTACCAATTGACCCCAAACTTTATAAAACTTAATAAAATTCATAAAATAAGCTTTTAACATATAGTTTTCGGCTATATTCCTCTAAATTTATTTTAATTACAAATCAACCCCAAATGATATTCGGTAATGTTTATTCTCATTTTAAATTCATTTTAAACTTAATATAACATAAAATTAAATGGCCTAAAGCATGACCTTATTACAACACATAACATATAATAAATGTTACATATAAATGTCATAAAATACTATGTGGTTACGGCTTATTATATAGTTTCTTCCTAAGGTTCTCTAAAATTATTTAATTAATTCCTATGACATTATATGTCATATAAATAATGTCATATAAACCTTATATTACCAACTAAAAATATTATAGAAAATTATAATATATGGTTAAGTCTTATAAGACCTTCATAACTCACGGCTTTATTTTTATTAAGCTCCAAATAGCATAAAACTTTATAATACATGAGTTTAATGTACTCACTTAGTTTTTTCCAAGCAAATCCACCAGCCAAGGCCCTCCAATGCCCACGGCTGTTTTACATAAAATTGTTTAGGTTAGTTTTTGAACATAAACTAACATTTAGCCTTAATTAATATATCATTAAGATAGTAGATTAACTCACTTTGATAGGTTTACACTTAGACTTCACTCCTTCATTTTGAGCAGATTTTTCCCCATGGTACAGCACCCATTCGGCAGTATTTTTTGCAAGGGAAAATACATGTATTAGCCACACAAGATAAGGACCATTAAAGAGTAAGTTTCAGCTCATAATTCATGGTTTATACCTTTATATTGTAGGCATGTGCTGGGGTGGTTTACACCTGAATTTTAAGGGCAACCAAGGTGTTAAAAATACCACACAACTTGGTATATCAACCGGTAATAACTAGAAGAAAATTGATGGAAATCTTACCTTGTTATATATATTTCCGAAAATGGGGTATTTAACTTAGATCTTGTTAGATCTTGGAGGTGTGGATGGATTGAGTGAATATTCATGAAAAAAAGAAGAGAATAAGATGAAAGAATCCAAGAACAAAATCGGTAATGAACTAGGAGGAGATATGCTAGTTTATACATGATTTTGCCTTAAATATTACCTAAGACTTTCTTCCCTTTCTTCTTTGTATATCAGCCAGCAACCCCTCCTCTTCATGCACCAACTCACTCAAGATGGCTGGTGGGAAATGGGATTGGTTTAGCTCATTGGAAAGAGGAAAGAAAGGTGAAGAAAATGAGCATAAAAATGTACTAGGAGCTTACCTATATCAAGATGGGTTCACCATTGAATTTGGCTGTATCACCACGTCAAAGGGGCAGGAAAGGAGAAAAAGAAAGGGTTTGGAGATGGTTGGAGACGGCTGGGTGGAAGGAATGAAGAGGATAAGTCAAATTTTGACTCTTAATGTAATAAAACCACTTTACGGTAAAGTAAGGATGAGTAACCAAGGGAAAGATATTTTGCTTGGTTTCTTAATTAAGAGGGAAGCTCCATGATCTGCCGGCTGGGTAAGATCAAGGTGGGAACCGTTTGTTTAGCTTTAACATATATTAAGTGTGGACATATAAATAAACTCATATTTTATAGTATAGTACTTGATGACTCTTTGGCAGGTCTTTAAGTCTGCTAATGGATAAGGATGACACATAGAACAGGCAGAAGTAACTAGCCAAGATGGGAAGGAAAAGTTTGATTAATTTATGTTGTAAAGTGGTACTTATCTACCTTTAGTAAAGTCACTTTTGGAGTCATATATTTATATATGTGTGGCCGGCTACTTGTTGAGGAAAATACTCCCATTAAACGGCATAGGATGGTCAAGTTCAAAGGGAAGAGTTTGACCATTGACTAGATTAAAGGATTACATGTTATAAAATTACTATTCACAATCAAGGCACATATTTTTGATTTTTTTGAAAAACTTTGAATTAGACATTCTAATGTGGTACATTATGTCACATTAGTATATTTAAGGTTGTTCAAGACCCTAAAGTCAAACAAAACTCATTTTGAAGACAATCTCACAAAAATGTGCTTTAAGGAAGCTTAGTGCACATTTTATGTTAAAACTTGTTTTTGAGCTTGGTTTTCTTTGGTAATGGTTTTATTATATCCATTACATGATTATTAAACTTAGAAATTCAATTTGAAATCAAATGGAGGTCAAAAGACCTTTAAAGCTTTTTAGAGCATATTTTTGCCCTAAGTGACTTTTAAGCATGTTAATGCTTGTTCTTTATGTTGGAGTGTCTTCCAATATTTTTATTTCGTTCTTTAATGAGTTATAATGCTTAGGACAAAATTTTAGGTCCTAAGGAGTTCATTTGGGTATATATTTACTCTAAATGGCCAAAGGGTGCAATATTTGCTTTATGTTGACCATTGTTGTTTTTAAACTAGTTTTAAGGCATGTTTAGGCCTTAATTTAATTGATTAAATTTTTAATCAATGTTTAATTAATTAGGGGTATTTCAGCCCGGCTCGAATCCTCTCTCTCCCCTTATTTTCTACGTTTTAAAACATCTTTACTGCTTCTGGAAGTGGTCCGGGTTTGTAAACCCAGACACAAACCCGAACCAGAGTGAAAAATAAGCAGAAAGTGAAGCAACTTCAACTTGTTTCTGCTCCAGTTTCTTCGTTTTAGCTCCGATTTTGGATCTGTTTGCGTCCACATGTTTGTCTCTTCGTATAGTTTACTTCTAGATATGCTATTCCTTCTGTTTCAACAATAATTGTGTAAAACACCCATAAAGCACAAAACTAGAGGAAAACTAGCTTAAGTGAAGAAATGAGCATGAAAAGGGTTGATAAAACATAGATAGAGCACATGAGTATACCTCTAAAGAATGCTCATTTTTATTCACTCATCATGTATTGATTGAACTTCTTACAAAGACCAAATTAGATCAATGAGAGAACCTCCAAAAACGACAATGCTAGTTGGAGCATATGTATAGTTTGTGGAGGCACTAAGGTAGAGCATGGTGTGTTGGTAGTCATTTCACTACTAGAATTCAAAACTTATGTACGAAAAATATTCCTTTGGTAACTTCTGACGGATTACGAACTATTATATAATGCCATTTTTTTGTTAAAGTAAATATTATCGACCACATGTCAACGGAATACCAACTGAATATTTCATGACTGAAAAATCCGTAGGTGAGTACGTAGCGAAGAGGGCGGGAGATCTAGCATGTGATGGAGCGTTTATTTCCTATAAATTATCGACGAACACATTTCATGGTGATTAGGCAAGATATGAGACAGAATTTACCGATGGACATATTCAGTCGACAAATATTGCAATACAATTACCGACGGAGAGAAGCTGCCGGCGTCTAAGGACCCGTTCGTTCGCTACCTTAATGCCCCAACACCACATTAACCTGCAGTTAATATTAATGTCTGATGTGATATATGTGCGAATTATCGGTAAATTCCAGCGCGATTTGTTACAATGTTAGCTTTATGTTAGAGGTCGAATTACCTACGTTCAGAAATGAACGCGCTATCCTCTTTATTTTGTTAATGGTCATTTTACAATTCTATCCTCACTTTTTGACTTGAACATATGCAATTGAACCACCTTTCTTCTTCCCGTATATTTACCACCGCGTACTGCAAACCTGTTCTCGTCAAGCATCTTTGATTAGTCGACTGGTGAAGTGCAGCACAGTGTCAACATAGAAAGATGCTCTCACAGTTGGAACAACACCATATTACTGCATCTCTTCACCTCACTTCAGCAGCATGTAATTCTGTTGGGTCTTTCGCCAAATTTGTGCAGAATTTTATGGGCTCCTATGGCGGTTCAGCAGGAACAAGCGGCAAGAAGGACCACTGTACCCTACACCGCCGACCTCGGTTGTCCGATCCTGTGTGGTGTGAGGGCATATACATCTCCATCGCCGCTAACGAACACATATCAAGTTTACATGACATCAATGCTGCGCTGAAGATGCGAATCGCTCTAACATTAATGCCCACATTAAGGAAGACTGATTTTCAAAGCGATGAACGAACAGACCCTAAATATTCTTTTGACTGATTTAATCCCTACGACCTCGGATGGGATTTTGTGACGGAAGACTTATTTTTGTCCCAGACGGACAACATCCAAATTGTCAATATCATATCCAAATTCTAATCTTAACCGTCAGTGAGTCACGTCATTTTTTCCTTTTACTAGTGCTCATCACTAGAAGCATCAAAAACATCACCCCATGGTGAACAAGGCAACATATTAGTGACTCTATATGATTGTTGTATTTTTTTATAAGTCTATATAATAGTATTATACTATTTTTAGAGAAAATGACTTTTGTAGTCAGAGAAGATTTGGTGACGGAAGAAATCTTGATTGTTGGATCAATTTATTATCGGTGAGAGGAGCATATTAGGTGAAACAGGACTATTTCAATTTAGTCGTACGTAAATCACATTTTATGAAGAAAAAAAGAAAAGAAATGTACGTAAAGCATAAAGAGTTTCTAAAATATTCTAAAATTAGGTACTAATTAAGTATAATTATTTTAATAAAATTAGGCCCACAGATGTTATATACAGTAAAATCCAAAACCAAATATCAATATGTAGCTAGAGTTATATGTAGCATTTATATAGTTTACAATGTAAATATTATAGTAAAATAATAATGTAATAACATCACCCAATAAAATAATAATATAATAATATCACTAAAAATAATAATAACAATTTTAATGTAATAGATAAAATTATTAAAACATATATGATTAATTACTATGATTATATACTTTTACGATAGTTTATATATCTAGAGAATTTATTAAATACCTTCGACAATTTAGCTAGATCATTTTGTGATTCATTTTTACATCTTTAGACGTTTTAATTACTCGGTAGGTGTTTAGGGTTTGTGGATTAAGGTTTAGGGTCATCCCTCCACTAAAACCCTAAAATAAGTCTTTCACGTTTTAGCTTTTCTTGGGCGGTTTTTAGGGTGTATGGTGTAGGGTAATCTATTTTGAAGTCGTTCTATACTTTTTATTGTTATCACTCACTCGACATTTTTTTAGGGTTTATAGTGTAGGGTTTAGGACCTAAACCCTATACTATAAACCCTAAAAATGTCTTCGATGTTTTTAGATTTCATAGGGTGGTTTTTAGGGTTTGAGGTGTAGGGTAATCTCTTTTGAAATTGTTCTATACTTTGTATTGTCATCACTGACTCAACAGATTTCCACACCACATTATATATAACGTTTTCAACGTTTTACATAAAGGAGTCCACAAATTCAGATAAATGCTTCCACATGTTTATTTAAACATTTCCACATTTCTACGATTTCATGATTATCTATAACGTTTCCACGACATGATTACATATAAACGTTTCCACGACATGATTACATATAAACGTTTCCACGATTCCATGATTATATATATATCGTTTCCACGACATGATCACATATAAACATTTCAATAATTATATATGAATGTTTCCACGCCACAATACATTTCCACAATTTATATATAAACGTTTACACGCATGGATTACATATATACGTTACACAGTTATATATCCATGCCTCAATTATATATAACGTTTTTACGACACATTTCCATGTCATAATCAAGTATAACGTTTCTACGACACATTTCCCTAAAAATGTCTTCGATGTTTTGAGCAACTACGACGATCAGAAGCAGAAATTTCAGAAACAAACTCTATCTACAACCAAAAGGGGTTGCTATAAAAGGAGAATTCTTACATCATTTCAAATTACGCTTTCATTACAGATCTAGGTAGCGCAAATGGTAAATCAACACGGAATCTTACACTATGTCAACCCTAGGTTACTGACCTCAATATATGAAGAACTTACAATGCCCACTAAGTAGAAGAGTTCTACTTAGCGGAATTTTACACAATGTAAACACTATGTTACTGATCACAATATATGAAAAACTGCCCACTAAGTAGAAGAGTTCTACTTAACGGAATCTTACTCATTTATTCTTCACTCTCTTTGATCAGCACTATGATAAGTATAGTGAATCTAGGAACACCCTAGAATAAATCTAACTGTGAAGCTTGATCTTAATTGAAAATGATAGAAAACTCTTCTCACTGATTACAAGACAAAATTCTCTCTAACATACTCGTAAGTAGAGTTCGATAGAGTTAAAGTGTTTCATAGACTCACCACTTGTAACATTTTGAGTCAGCCCATCGATCCAACAGATTTGACCTTCTGATGAGACTGTTTGAGTATATTAACTTTGGATTTGTTACTGGAGCTGCATGTTAGATGTTTGAGGGTATATTTACGATCGTATGTTCCGAACTTTTTCTTAAAGGCGTTGATTAGGAGTATTAAAGGTTATTAATCTTATGACCAAAAAAAGGTTATTAATCTGTAACTGCGGCGGATGTATGCCACCACCGATCTATAAAGAATAATTGTTACTGATTTTGAATAATTTAAGTGCTTTTACTGAATGTAAGAAAATTCTAATCTTATTAACAAAGTTTATTATTTTTTCTAACGTTAAAGCGCCACCGATCTATAAAGCCTTTACGGATTGTGTGATGAAGGTTATGATGATTCATGACTATAAAAAGATCAACAAGTGTGTGTCTTCTTAACGTCAAATAGAAACGCGCGCAAAGGAACTTAGACGGGTTAGGTTCAGAATCTTAACAAACTCACGCCGTTACAGATACGCGCTGCTTCGATCGATGACTTGGAGGAGGTACGTACGTAGTGGCTTGTTGCTCTGAAAACACACATGATAACAAATGAGATGACATGCAATATGCATGAATCTCATCAATTAGTTAGAGGAGCAGTGCACTCTATTGCTTGCTGCTCCCGTCTGTCTAATCTGCACCCAGGCCAGGGTTCAGCTTTATTTAGCCTGCCAATATGGAGGTCTGGTTTGGTTGTTACACTAATAGAGCATAGGCCCATAGATTAAAGTGACGCACAGCAGGCACAATCTCTGTACAGTCCATATGAGGCACAGCAGGTGTACTCTCAACTACCTGTTAGAATGAGGCACTGCAGGTGTTTCGAATGAGGCTCAGCGCGGATCCGGGAGCTTTGATCAAAAATTTATAAGAGCATTTGACAAATTTTCAAAAGTCGGGTGGTCAGCAGGTCACTACCCAGTCAAAGTGAGGCACAGCATGCAGGTTTAGTCTCTACCCAGTCAAAACGTGAGGCACAGCAGGTGTAGTACTCTCAACCCGGTTCGAATGAGGCACAGCAGGTGTAGCCTCTTCACCGTCCATAGGTATAGGTGGATGATCAGCAGCTTATTGTTCCATCCGCGGCTCAAGAACAGTTGAAGTATCCTCCGTTTCTCAGTTCTTCGATCGGCAATTACTTCCGGGATCTCTTGGAGTAGACGTGATTGTTTCTGCTGGAGTTTCAAGTAACTACTTGTTTGTTTCTCGATATTCAAACATTTCTCGACGCCATCCTTTCTCATTGGCGAGGTATTTCTCTCGCAAGCTAATGTTTAGTTTTAGTTATGTCCTCATGCTGCAGTTGTGCTTTTTGTTGCAAATCAACCACACTGAGCTTAATTCTCGAGAATGCCATCTTTTATTTTCTGACTCAAATCGGTGCATTCTGCCTCAGAAAAGTCGTTTCATCTTCGGAAAGCTCTGATATCTTTTGCCATCATCAGAAATCTCGAGAGCCACATCGAACGTTGCCAGCAACAGTGACCTTTAATTTTGACACCTTTGACAAGCTGAAGCTGATGAGATCGAGTTCTTTTGAAGATAGTCCAACGGGTCTGATTTAACTCTGACAAAATTTCTAACTACTTTTCTTTCAAAAGCCTTAGGTCCTTGAGAAGATTCTGGACCAAACCTCGCCTCAGGTACACAATCAAGCTTATCATATTTTCAGGTCTAACGGCTGCAAAGCAGCTTTTTGGAACCTCATAAGTTTTAATTGGTCTTCTCCAGGGTTTTGGTTGTAACAGTAACACGACTCCGGCCGGCCGGAAATCATGAAACCAGAACCATGTGTTTTTTTCACCATAATCGGCCCCTTCGATCTCATCGATAAGAAAGTGGTACCTATCAAAAAATATCATTGTTAATTTTGTGCTCCTCTGCTGCTATCTTTAATCGGCCGGTTAACTATCATCATCATCATCATCACCTTACTTATTTATATTTTACTGCTCGATCTGCTTATGCAAACTTGACCAGACCACATAAGTAGTACTCCACTATTTTGTTCCAGAGGGTCCCCTCGATTGCATCCACAGCATATGGTGTTGAACTCTCAGACGGAGCTAAGCTGGTC
This sequence comes from Limonium bicolor, assembly GCA_023374045.1. Taxonomy (NCBI): domain Eukaryota; kingdom Viridiplantae; phylum Streptophyta; class Magnoliopsida; order Caryophyllales; family Plumbaginaceae; genus Limonium; species Limonium bicolor. The sequence goes on from CM041778.1 coordinate 95,875,787, forward strand.
GTCCCCACAGGACAGGAATGGCTAGTATGTACGGAAAGGGAAGACAGATCAGGGGCTTTATACTTCACAGACGGGTGGGAGAATTTCGCTGAATTCTACTCCATCCAGATTGGGTTCCTCTTAACCTTCACATACAACGGCCGCACCAATTTCAACGTTCGAGTGTACAACCTCCGTTGCTCGGAGATTATCTACCCTGAACCTCCACCCCGCCGTGCCCCGCGGCTTTTTGGAAAGAAGAAGAAGAATGATACTCCAACTTCTCCTCCTGTGGATGTGAAGAGCGAAGAGGAGAAAGAGTTGTCTACAACAGATAGTGAAGATGATGACGATGATGCATATGTTCCTTATAGCAGCAGTGGGGAGGATTCGGATGATGATGAATATGTTCCTTATAGCTAGCTTGAGAGCTAATTAATACTGGCCTGGTTCTATTTCTATTTGGCAGGCTTAGATCTTATTAGGGGTGAGTAGTCTTGTGGTTATACTAGATTTGGACGGGACGGGTTTCTTGTTGTGGGTTAATTGAAGTGTGGTGTGGTGTGGACCAAGATGAGTGAATGATTGTATTAACAATCTCAGTACTGAGTACTTCTTATGTTTTAACTGCTTAACTTTACCTATTTACTCGACATCCATATAATATATACATGCGAATTGCGATGCGATCCAGTTTTAAAGCGGGCGGAAGCTCACCATAGCACACCAGAAGAAACCGTTCTATTATATCCATGTCAGTCTATGAAAATCCATTAGAGAAGCTTATACATATAAAACATTTATTCCACTTTCCTTTCTTTCACTGCTTACAACCATCAACAGTTACTACTGACACATCAGAAGATACTTGGTACTGCAATTGCTCGTAGGCAGTGGAGGAGGGTCGATACCGGAGCTGCTCGTACGCAGAAGCTGCTGCACGCTTACCACATCTTTTGGCTTCAAACACACAAACAAACACGACTACAATCAGAGTCGCAGCAAGTATCCAACTGAATTGCAAGTTCGCCAACGCCCTCGCCCTAAAATCCGCTTCTGGAGACCTACATGACACCGCTCCATGTGATTCACAACCATCTGGAACAAACATTGGATTCCAGAGCATCACCCCCATGTTGAAGAACCAGCAACCTTGGAAAATAACTGAAATGGACAGAACAAGAGCCACGGGGAAACTCGATCGGCAACAGGTCATGGCTACAGCAGAGACAAATGACAAGAGAACAATCAGCTGCAGGAGCCAGTGGTAATGTCCTTCAAGACCTACATGATCCGTCGAGTGAAATCGGAGAAGGAATAACTCCTGTCCGAAAACAGACGAAGCCAGGACTCCGATAAGTGCGGACAGTAGTGGTTCTGCTGTGTCAGTTACCTCGGCGTATAGGGATACACCAGCAAAGATGAAGAGGTGGAGGAACATGGTTGCGTGCTCCAAGCTGTCAAGCTCAAACGACAGGTGAAGCCGTAGGGGGAAGTCAAGGAATTGTATGACCATGGCTAGTATGGAGAAAGATACAATAAGGATGAGCCGGAGATGTTTGAGAATTGAAGGTAAGGTAGTGCTACTGCTGGGGTATGAGAATCTGGAGAGGAATTTGCCGGAGGAGTTTGTAAGGTAGTAGTATGATCTCACGGTGTCTATCATGTGTTGCAAACCGAGCAGTGTTAAGAGCAAGCCTGGTACAACATGCCCGATCAAAGTGCCCATTGATCGATCTCTCAATTAAATCTCACAAAGTTTTGCCGTGTGTTGTCTGATTCCAGTACAACAACAACAATTTATATTGCTGCAGAAAAAGTTAAAAAAACTAAGTCGTGGTTCAATTGTTTTGTGTCTATAAAAAAGGCGGTGTTTTTGTGCAAGGTGTATAGATATCCACAATCACGACGTTTCGTGCATTATAAAAAATAAAGCAAGCATAAAAATAGAGAAGCATTAGCAAACTGACAAAAACAACAAAAGATTAGTGACATTTATAATAATTAAGCTAATGGTATGCATGGCATGACAAGTCCATATCATATCCGACTTTTCCTGTTCAACGTTACTACATGCCATACCATACCAGGTTGAAATCTGATTCAGTCCTCCATATCCTCACTCCTTTTAGTGGAGTGGAGGGAATGACATGCACCGTCCGTTATCACCCTTTGATGATGCAAAATAAAGCGAACCCCACTGAACTGAACTGACTCAGTCGCATGAGTTGCGCAAACTGTATCTAGTCGTATCATACTCCAATTAAACATCATCTTTCTGAAGCATCATTCGAGAAATGCCTAGTATTCTTGACAATCACAAACCCATTAATTAAATACGGACTCTGAAACCACCCAGAAAGACATCAATTGTATGAATGACTTATATACAGCCATCATAAATCCCATGACAAACTCAGGAAATTCTAGGTTACCAAGCTCTATCTGAAAGCCAAAATGAAACTCAGCGTTAGTTTTTATTGGATCAATGCAGACTTCACTTGATCACTGGTACAATCTCCAAAATTCACAAGGAACCAGTCAACTGCAGGGCATCCAAATGAATCCTGAGAAAGATTAGCTTACATCCTTTTTTACATATAGTTGCCATAAAAGAGGGAGCTTGGAGTTTACATAATGTCTTACATCTGAACATGTCCAATCTGAAACCGTTATCAGAGCTTTTGCACTATTCAGTCTTTCTCTTTTTTCCCCCAAATGCATAGAACAAACCTAAAATTTCATACTTCTCTATTAGCAGAACAGACTTTTCTTGGCCATATCAACCACATTGGGTGCTGATAGATGTCAGATCACGCATTTTCCTTCAAACAAAAAACGCATTCTTTATTTCATGCTTACACAAACCAATCCCATGGAATTCAAGAAGAAATTGGAGAAACTACAGCTACATGTATTTCTAACTGTAACAAGCAATCGTTCAATATCTCATATAAAATATCGTATTTCTGTAACAAACAACAGCACGAACTCTTCCCGCAATAGCCAATACCAAAACCCTAACAGCCTAAACAGATACTCCCAGCATACAAACCCCAGATAGACTACCAAAACTCATCAAGGTCAAAATTTGCAACCAATCTCCCATCTTCTCTCAAGCCACAGCGACAGGCTGCGCCTTCGACGGCTCGATATTACTCTTCTTCTTATTGTCCGCGAAATCTTCCATGTTGTAGATCACCGTGATGTACAGCGAGCAGCTCGGGCACCGTGCGATCTCCTCCCCAATCTTCAGTTCTTCCTTAGTGATCTGGAACAGGTCGCCACATGGACATGGGTAGGTGTATGCCTCAAGCTCTTCGTTCCACTCCATGTCTTCAATTTCCACTTCGTCGTACGACATCCTATTCGTTTGGTTGGTGGGTGGGTGGAACTGTAGCTCCGCGCTCTTCGCTGTCGCGTTTTCGCCGCCGGGGGGCGGGGGTTGGGGCGCAGGGAAAGAGGAGGAAAGAGAGAAGAACAGAAGTTGCAGTTACCGGTCAATATATATGGGAACCGAATGTCGGTTCAGTAAACCGGAGTAGGTATAAATAGAGATACTCCTACGCCAGGTTTGGTCCGGACCGCTCTTATGTTAAGTACCGATTCCCGACTGTACAAGTTTTACGGTTTATCTCGTGTTTTCCGTATCACTGCAACGGTGTACTGCTGTTAGTTTTTTAACCTCTGATGGCGCCGAGACCTTTTGGGTGAAGAGACAAGAAATAGCGTTCGCTGGTTGAGAGAGATGCGAAGTGGTGGAAGAAATGCACCACCAACAACAGCAAATTGCTGCACTTCTCTCCGCTGCCACCTCTAACTCAGCTTCTACTGCCGCCGCTGCTGGTGGTGGAGGTGAAAAAACTGACGAGTCCAACCGAGTCGCCGCCATCAACTCGCTCCACCGGCTGTTTCTCTACCCTCCCAACTCTGTTGTCGTTGCTCACTCTGCTACTTTCCTCTGCCAAGGCCTGTTTCAGCTTCTATCCGATAAGTGAGATTGAAATTCTTCGCTCTCTTTGAACTTACAGCTCGCTTCGAATTTGTTTCTTTGTAGCTGAACTCCTGTTTGATGACACTATTTGGACTTAATTCTCTCAGTTTTTTTCTCCGACTGCAGATCAGAACTAAGTTAACCTGTAAACATCTTGAATGTTGATTTCAGCCGCTGAAACATGCTTCTTAGTACGACCTTGTTTTGTTTATTGAGATATAGAGGTTGTTCAACCGGGTTATGCTATGATGACAAAACTGGTGAAAGTTCTTCCAATGACGTGCCAACAACTTTTCCCTTGTTTCACATGTCTGAATATAATGTCCCCTCCTATTGGATAGACACATAAAAACCCAGAGACCTAGAGGAACTTGATCTCAAGTATAACCGTGTTGGAAGTCCTGTAGATGGCGATATGTGCCTTTGATTTCTTTCCTTTGTTTACTATTTGGATTTATACACGCACTGTGTTCATGTAGTTAATGAAAGATACTTTATACTTAAATGATTTGCGCAGTCTAGGGCTTGATATGCATGTTTATAGCAGCAACTTTATTTGTTAATACTGCTGTATATGTTCCAGATCATATCCGGTGAGGCGAGCTGCGGCAACCGCATATGGAGCTCTCTGCGCTATCTTGTCGTCAGTGCCGTTAGGGTCTAATGGAAGGCATAATCATGTTATTTTGGGGAGTTTGGTGGAGCGTTTTGTCAACTGGCTTTTGCCATTGCTTAGCAATAATAATTCAGCTGATGGGTCAGCTGAGCTGGCATTGGAATGTGTTCACGAGTTTCTCAGTGTTGGAGATGTAGCAGCTATAGAAAGATATTCTTTCCCTATTCTCAAAGCGTGTCAAGAGCTTCTTGAAGATGAGAGAACCTCCCTGGCCTTGCTGCATAAGCTATTATGTGTTTTAACTGTATTATCATTGAAGTTCTTTCGATGTTTCCAGCCTCATTTTATTGACATCATCGATTTACTTTTGGGATGGGCTATGATACCTGATCTTGCGGAGTCAGATACGCGAATGATCATTGGTAGCTTTGTGCAGTTTCAGAAACACTGGGTTAGTAATATCCAGTTCCCTCTGGGGTTGCTGTCAAAGTTTCTAGGAGATATGGACATGCTGGTTCGAGATGCAAGTTCTGGAACCCCTCAGCAGTTCCGAAGATTGCTTGCATTGCTTTCTTGTTTTTGTACAGTTTTACAGTCCACAGCATCAGGCATGCTAGAGATGAATTGTCTGAATCAGATAGTTGAGCCCCTGAATCAGATGATCTCTCAGCTGTTGGGATGCTTACCCATGGTTGGGAGAAAATTTGGGTGGTCAAAGTGGAATGAGGATTTATGGCGGTGTTTGACTCTTTTGGCTGAAATACTAGGTGACCGTTGCCACGTCTATCCCTTTGTTGTGATATCACGTTCCAAATTTGGATTTTAATGACCCTGACCATTAGTTGGTGGAAGATTTACATCCACCCAGATTCATGGGGTTTTAAAAACTAATCTTCAGTTGCTGTCTTTGCAAAAGCTTGGCCTTCTTGCCTCATCTGTGCGGAAGATATTGCAATTTGATGCTCCAATCTCTCTGCTTCGCTTACATCCTAATCACTTGGTTACATCTGTTTGTGCTAGTACTTATATTTTTTTGCTTCAGCATGGAAATAATGAAGTTGTTGAATGTTCAATTGACTGCTTATTTGAAGAGATGGTTTTGTTGAATAGCTTGCTGGAGAACATTAATCATTATGGATATATGGCCAATCATAATGTCAGATCATTTTCAAGGCTCGAGTTGCTTGCTCTGTTTAAGTTTGATCTCAAAGTCATGCTGACTTCTGTATCCATGGTCAGGGGACTGAGTTTGCTTGATCAGCCTGATATGGCCAAACTGCACCTCAGGAGGTCGGAAAAAGTAGTATCATCTATTATTGTGAAGTTAAATCCAGTTAGTTCTCCCATCACAGGGTGCCTGGAACAGCAAATGCATGTTTTTGAGACATTGGGAAGGCTGAGTTCAGTTGAGTTCTTAAGCAGGTGTTCCATCCAGAGTGGAGATTCTGCAGAGATTGCGTTGGCCAGCAATACCGATACGGGCATGAGTAAGAGTCATGTATACTGTACATGTTCAACGATAGTCATCGAATACATGAAGAAATATTCTCCATTTCTTGTGGAAGCTCTTGAATTTCATTCTCCTCTAGCTGTCAAATTGAAAGCACTTGATTGGATCCGCCAGTTTTGCTATGATGTCAGTGGTGTTCATGAGAATTTGAATGCCACTGGCAACTCTTGTGAACATTTTGGTTGTAGTAACTTGTTCCCTACCTTCATATTTTCTGTGATATGTACTTCACTTGACAGGGAACCTAGAGTGAGGTCTCAAGGTGCAATTGCATCTGAGTTGCTTTTACGGGCAAAACTTGTTCATCCATCACACTTCTATCCAATGATGGAAATGTTCCTTGATAAGCTTGGTGATCCTGATCCTGATGCAAGAAATGCTTTTGTAAATCTTCTTGCTTGTGTCTTGCCTGCTACTGTATATGCATATGGTCTCCATGATAAAAGACCTGTACCTGAGATATGCAGCTTGACCTCTAGACCTAACCTTTGGTGGAAGCAAATTTTTTTCTTCAAGCAGCTGCCCCAGCGCATTCACTCGCAACAGCTTGTTTCTATTTTGGGTTACCTCTCACAACGATGGAAGGTGCCTCTCTCATATTGGATTCAACGGCTTATTCACATTTGTCAACGTACAATAGATTCCTTTCAACCTAACCTGGAAGAAACAGACACTTCAAACGGAAGTTGCCTATGGACAGACTTGATAGTTGAAGAAAGTTTGCTTCAAAGCGCTGGCTCTGTGAACAATTTGGCTGCCATGTGGTGGGCTTTAAATGAAGCTGCTAGGTTTTGCACTGCTACTCGTCTGAGAACTAACCTTGGTGGTCCAACCCAGACTTTTGCTGCCTTGGAGAGAATGCTGTTGGATGTAGCCCATGTTTTACGGATTGAAGCAGAGCAGAATGATGGGACCTTGAGCATTGTTGGTTCTTCTGGTGCCCATTTGTTACCCATGAGATTGCTTTTAGACTTCGTTGAAGCCTTGAAGAAAAATGTGTTCAATGCCTATGAGGGCTCTTCTGTTCTGCCTTCTGCTTCCAGGCAGAGTTCTTTGTTTTTTCGTGCCAACAAGAAAGTTTGTGAGGAGTGGTTTTCTCGCATCTGTGACCCGATGATGAATGCTGCGTTGGCTTTGCAATGCCATGATGCCACTATTCATTATTGTAGTTTGCGTTTGCAAGAACTTAGCTATTCTATGGCATCTGCTTTAAATGAAAGGCCTCATCTAACTATGAGTGAAAATTTGCATAGCTTAAGGATTAGATTGTTTGGAGACTTCCTAACGGTTTCTAGGCACATGGCTCTGACCCTTTGTAAAAAACGTGAACCGAAGGCTTTGATTGGCTTGCACAAGTGGGTGTATGAAACTTTTTCATCGTTGCTTGTGAAGGAAAGACAAATTCTTAGAAGTAGTGAGCTCTCTGGAGCTCTACTGTGGTTCAATGGTTTAATATATGAAGCAGAAGGACAATATGAGAAGGCTAATGCTTTTTTTGCTCATCTGTTACAGACAGAAGAATCCTTGAATTCCATGGGTGCTGAGAGCATACAATTTATTATTTCTCGTACTATTGAAGGTTACACTGCAATTTCAGACTGGAAATCTCTGGAGTCTTGGTTGCTGGAGCTCCAATCTTTACGTGCTAAGCACCATGGAAAGAGTTATTCTGGTGCTTTGACCACTGCTGGCCATGAAATGAATGCTGTCCATGCATTGGCACACTTTGATGAGGGTGATCTTCAAGCTTCATGGGCTTCACTTGATCTCACCTCAAAAAGTAGCTCCGAACTCACTCTTGACCCCAAATCAGCATTGCAGAGGAGTGAGCAAATGCTTTTACAAGCAATGCTTTACCAAAAAGAAGGCGAAGGAGACAAGCCTCCTTTTGAAGCAGGAAAGGCGAAGCTGATGCTTGATGAAGTTCTAAGCAAGCTCCCTCTAGATGGTTTAGTGGAAGCTGCACCTTATGCTATCCAAATACACTGCATATCTGCCCTTGAGGAAGGTTGCAGGATTAATGGCAATGAAAATGAACTAAAACAATCATATTCAGGGATGAACTTGATCTCTCATCTGCTCGGTTGCTCATTCAGTAGTATCCATCAAGACTGCAGTTTGTGGATGAAAGTGTTCAGGGTGTACCGCACCGTTAAGCCAACTTCACCTCTTACTCTACAGCTCTGCAAGAATCTAATGAGTTTGGCCCGTAAACAAAGGAACCTAGGGCTGGCCAACCGCTTAAAGAGTTACCTTGCCGATCAAGTTGATAGCTGCTCTGTGGTAAGTAGGTGCAACTTTCTGAAATCCAGTTTACAGTATGAGGGTATATTACTGATCCATGCTGAGAATAGACTCTCAGATGCAGTTAAAGAATTGTGGAAATTTGTTAGGCCATGTCTAGCGTCTTTACAAAGTTTGAACTCCGAGAGTCAAGTCAATTATCTGAAGGCCAAAGCCTGTTTGAAGTTGTCAACTTGGTTAAAGCAGGATTCTCATATCAGCCTGCAAAGTACAGTCTCGGATATTTATGCAAACATTAAAGTCACAGCTGGAAATGAGCAACCTGGAGAAGATACTTTGGTCTCAGCTCCTGACATGAACCAAATGATCGATGAAATTTCTGGTTTAGCCATGAAAACATCCACACTTCTTTGTCCGGAAATGGGAAAATCATGGATTATGTTTGGCTCTTGGTGCTTTGGTCAAGCAAAAGATGCTCTTTCTTCTTCTGATCAAGCTAAATATTCAAGGCTTTGCCACTCTCTTGGATCTGAAAAGCTGCCCCAGAAGTGGAGTTTGACCACATATGAAGTATCAAGAGTTGAATTGGTTGTTTCTTCACTTCTTGAGAATATTTCTGTTCTTAATCCTTCAACTGAGGAAGGAGGAATTGTATTAAATGATTTTGCTGATGATGCAAGTGATGTAAATCCTGCACAGTCATTATCAAAGCAAGTGGTGGCCCTGATTGAGTCAGCCGCTGGAGCTGCAGGTGCCGAAGACTTTGATGGCCCAACTCTTTCTACAACCTTAGCTTCTCATTTACGGATGAAACTGAGGAACATTAACATCGATGAATCACTTCTATTGTCTTCTGTTGATGATCTGGTCAATATTTGGTGGAATTTGAGAAGAAGACGTGTTAATTTGTTTGGGCTTGCCGCTCATGGGTTTCTGAAATATCTTTCATATTCATCCTGCAAAACCAGTTTGAGCTCTTTTAGTGGCTATAAGATTGAATCGTTAAGAGAAAACTCGGGGAGTTTGACTTTGAGGGCTACATTGCATATCCTTCACATTCTTCTGAACTTTGGTGTTGAGCTAAAGGATATGCTTGAACCTGCTTTATCTGCAGTTCCTCTTTTACCATGGCAGGTTACGTGTTCTTCCTTTATTTTTTTGACATGAATTGAAAATTGTTATTTTCTGATCTTGAGATTCGCTCACAGGAAGTTACACCCCAATTATTTGCTCGTTTAACTTCTCATCACGAACATGTTGTCCGAAAACAATTGGAGGGATTGCTCATGATGCTAGCAAAGTTATCCCCTTGGTCCATAGTTTACCCTACGCTTGTTGATGTGAGTACATCTGCAGAGGAGCCTCCAGAGGAACTTCAGCATATCTTGGACTGCCTGGTATAGCACCTCTGGCTTCCGAATCTATTCTTCGATATTTGTTGTCCGCTTGTTTGTCTATTCCTCCTTCTGAAAGAGGTTTGTTTAAATTCAAGACAAGCTCAAGTCTTGCTACTTTGAAGTCTGATACTAAAGCTTTTAGTGTTGCTTTTCGTAGATGAAGCTTTATCCTAGGCTGGTTCAAGATGTTAGGCTGATGATGCATGAGCTTGGGAATGTGACTGTTCTGTGGGAGGAGCTATGGTTAAGCACCCTTCAGGATCTTCATGGAGGTACAAAATTGTTATGTTAGAATTTTCTGCCCTACACCCTTCTATCGTCATGGGTAGTGTAAGTGGATGTGCATGTCAAGGCTGATAGCATGGTAATGATTATTGCTCGACAAATGAAAACTCGCATCGATGCTTAGGTGAACCAAGTAAAGTGCTCTATTCGCATGAAAAATATCTTTGTGCTGTAAGAGCGTTGTATCCATTACTCCAAGAGTTATAGATAATGTCTACCTCTTTTAAATCAAACTTTGCTGCTTGATATGTCAGATGTAATGAGGCGGATAAATTTGCTTAAAGAGGAGGCTGCAAGAATTTCTGAAAACACCACTCTAAGTCTTAGTGAAAAGAGCAATATCAGTGCTGCTAGATACTCTGCCATGATGACCCCGGTTTTTGTTGCATTGGAGCGTCGCCTGGCTTCAGTATCCAGGAAACCTGAAACACCACATGAGAAATGGTTTCAAACGGAATATGTAGGGCAAATAAGATCAGCTATCTCTTTATTTAAGGTTCCTCCGACATCCAATTCAACTCTTGTGGATGTTTGGCGACCATTTGCTAATATCGCTTCCTCCCTAGCTGCATACCAAAGGAAATCATCAATCTCTTTGGATGAAGTTGCACCACAGCTGGCATCTCTTTCATCTTGCAATGTGCCAATGCCTGGTCTCGAGAAGCGAGTGGAGATGGCCGAACTTGGAGAAATGGCTTCTACATCTGAAGGGATAATCACGGTTGCATCTTTCTCTCAACAGGTGGCTATCTTACCAACCAAAACTAAACCTAAAAAGCTGATTATGATAGGATCTGATGGTGAAAATTACACTTACCTCCTCAAAGGAAGGGAAGATTTACGCCTTGATGCTAGGATTATGCAACTCCTGGAGGCTGCTAATAAGCTTTTACAGTCATCATCTGAGACAAAAGGTTGCTCTCTTGGCATTCGGTATTACTCTGTAACTCCTATTAGTGGCTGTGCCGGACTAATTCAGTGGGTGGATAATGTGATAAGTATCTACAGTGTTTTCAAATCATGGCAGCAGAGAGTACACTTTAATCAGCTCTCAACTTCTACTAGTGGTAGTAGCAAGAACTCAGCTTCTGTTCCTGTTCCTCGGCCAAGTGATATGTTTTATGGTAAAATTATACCAGCCCTCAAAGAGAAAGGAATTAGGAGAGTAATTTCAAGAAGAGACTGGCCTCATGAGGTCAAAAGGAAAGTTCTTCTTGATCTTATGAAAGAAGCTCCTAGACAGGTCCTCTATCAGGAGCTTTGGTGTGCAAGTGAAGATTTCAAGGCGTTCAGCTCAAAACAGAAAAGGTCCTGGAAGAACTCCAACCCACTCAATAAAAAAATTAGTTTTTGCTTATGGGTGTGATTTTCACAATATTTTGGAAGCTTACAGGATATTATCTACTTTTTATGTAGGTATTCTGGTAGTCTAGCAGCAATGAGCATTGTTGGTCACATTCTTGGTCTTGGGGACAGGCATCTGGATAACATTCTGATCGATTTTGTCAGTGGAGATATTGTCCATATTGACTACAACGTATGCTTTGACAAAGGACAAAGATTAAAGGTTCCAGAGGTAGTTCCATTTCGGCTTACTCAGACCCTTGAAGCTGGCCTGGGACTGACAGGAGTCGAAGGTGTCTTTAGAGCAAACTGCGAATCAGTGCTAAGTGTTCTAAGAAAGAACAAGGATATACTTCTTATGTTGATGGCTGTGTTTGTTTGGGATCCACTTGTTGAGTGGACCCGTGGGAATTTTCATGACGATACAACCCTTGGTGGTGAGGAGAGGAAAGGCATGGAATTGGCTGTTAGCTTAAGTCTGTTTGCTTCTCGTGTACAAGAAATCCGTGTTCCTTTGCAAGTACTTTGTTATCCCTGATTCTTTTTTAAGTCCTCTGTTAATCAAATGTTCAAATTGAGTTTAGAATGAGGCCTTTGGTTGTTGTCTTCATTATAATTGCTACCTTAAGCGAACCTGTGGTAATAGATGTCGGTAATCTGTAACTTTATGTTGACCAACATAGGACATTTATGAACCTGTTTGTCATTGCTTGTAACAGGAACATCACGATCTTTTCTTGGCTACGTTTCCCGCTATTGAATCTGCTTTTGAGGTATGTAACTAATCGTTTTCACATACTTATCCTGAAATTTGATCTGGATTCCAAGATTGCACTTGAGATTATGACCCAGGACATCTAAAGCTTTTGGGACTCCTACGGGGGCTTCAGTAGTATACTTTTTGCATTCGTGCTTCCCCAAAATCTCACATAAATTTAAAGTCCAATACTTTAAGCGATGGTGAAGTCTATCCATCTCAAAATTTGTATGCATTATTAGTATTGTGTGTGCTATACATTAGCATTCTCAACTTGAATGATTTGACAATTTTATAATTTTTCAGTCCTCATCACTGCGCCCTAAAGTTGCACAACCTAAATTCTTTTGGCTCTTCCAGTACTAAACAAATGTCATAGATTCAAAAGTTATCCTATTAGTATAATTAATTCTTTCCTATTTTGTTGATATTCTTAACTCTTGATCCTATAAGGTCTTAATTTTGTCTTTTACTAATCTTGGAATCTTCTCCCCGATTTCCTTGGTTACCTCCTGTTAATGCCCATCATACGTTAGGACAGAAACACTGTTCACATCTTGGTGAAATTAGCTTTTTTTTTCCTATACTCGATCAGATAGGATTTGGATACAATATCTTCAGGGCGAATATTATTGAATGTTTTCATATGGCCTGTGGTTAAACTAGGTACATCATAGTTGAAATATCACATTAATGGCAATTGATGGTCCGTTCTTATTGTGCTTCGTATTTGTCCTCATTTTTGCAAAATCCTTGGCACTAGGAAGAAAAGCATATGTTGTGAAGTCCTCTTGTGTTGTTTGGTTGAGTTGGTTCTATTACTATTGTTGCAAGGAATCCGATTTAGTTAAGTTACCCCTGCTTCTTACTAACTTGCATACATGACCAACTCTATGGTGTCTTTCTTCTCTCTTAAGCAGAATAAATGGCTCTTCCAAAAGGAAAAGAGATAGAATCAATTATTCTCTTTGTGTGAAATGTAGTATTTTCCTTATGTTTGTTTCTTTCTTTGTCATAACAAATGCGTATTTCCCTCTATTCATGGTGACTACGGTCTTGGTTGTGGTCAGAACTGAACCAGATACTGCACTGCAAGAACCAGATTTAAGACTGTTTTTAGGGCTTTGGTTTGTGTCTCAACCATTCAGATTAGAGCTCTGGTTTACTTCTTTCCAAACTGTGAAGCTGGCTGTTTCAAATCATGATACCTCTAGTTTAATTTGTAATCGTTCCTCACCCCTAATGTTAGAGAACTATCCATTTATTATTAATGACAAGATAAGATGAACTTTTTGAATTTTCTGTGTATTAACCTATTTACAAACTTAAAGAATTTATGCTTGCAATTTGAACAATCTGTCTTACCAAACTTGAGCTGTTCCCAACCGCTATCCCAAATATTTTAAGGTTATGGTTCGATGTTTTTCTTAACTCTGAAATAATTGTTTAGGAAATATTTACTTATAGTACATGTCAAATTTTAGGTTCCAATTGAAGGCTAATACCTTCTTACTTCTACCCAAGTAAATGGGGCAATGTGACACCTCTTCAGTTTCTCTATAGTTTCCTGCTTGTTGTAAACAGCAGTTAGTTCTCATGCAATTTTTCTCATCACTTGTCTGTTCCAGAGATTTTCGAGTGTCTTGAATCAATATGAGCTAGTTTCAGCTCTGCTCTATCGCGTTGAGCAGGAGAGATCCAGTCTTCTTGTCCATGAAACATCTGCAAAATCAATGGTTGCTGAGGCAACATTCAATTCAGACAAAACTCTTGCTTTATATGAAATTCAGGCAAGAGAGTTTGCTCAGGCAAAGGTATTGGTATTCGAGAAAGCCCAAGAGGCAACTACATGGATTGAGCAGCACAGAAGTGTACTTGATGCCATTCGAAGTGGTTCGGTACCAGATATTGCAGCTCATATTAAGCTAAGTGAGAGGAAAGACACCTTGAATCTTATGTCAGCAGTTCCAGCAGCTGGAGTCCCACTGACCATAGTGCCTGAACCCACTCAGGCTCAGTGTTATGATATAGATCGGGAAATTACTCAGGTAATTGCAGATATGGAACATGGAGTTTCATGTGCAGTCTCATCACTTCAGGCGTATTCTCAGCTTCTGCAGAGGGTATTACCCCTGAATTACATAGTGACAAGTCCTGTTTATGGTTGGGCACAAGCTCTTCAGCTATCAACCAATTCGATTTCCTCAGAAGCACTCTCCTATGCTAGAAGACAAGCTGGAGAACTTGTTGCCAAAGGTCACGGTGGTGGTTCTAATATTGTTTTGCATGACCATGAGGAAATGTGCTCTAGAGTTGAGAAGTACATGATAGAGATTGAAAGGCTTGAGCATGAGTATGATGAGCTGATGAATTCTGTTAAGTGTGAGGCTGATTTAGAAAGCAAGGAGCGTCTTCTCTTTGCTCTCCTGAAACACGTGCAATCTGCTGGTCTTGCTAAGAAAGAAGATCCTGCCTCCTCGGGGAAACTTGATGTCAAGGTGGTGTTGTTTTATACATTGTATGAAGAAGTTTTCGCTCTATATGGGGATGCAAAGAAAAGGACAAGTGGCCTAATAAATGACTCAACTGCTCAATCAAATGCAACTTTTGGACTTCAATCTGACTCAGAATTTGTGCTCTCTGAGTTGGAAGAGTGGACCGAGAAGTGTAATCTCTTGGAGGAGATTGTGGATGAAGTAAGAAAACTGCTTGGTAATGAAGTAACATCCTTCGATCTAGACCAGAATTTCCAAGAGCAGCTTTCTAATGCAAAATGGCCTTCTGCTTTCAGGGAAGTTCTGGTGTCATGCAAGGGTCTAGTTGATCAAATGGTTGAAGTTGTCATGCAAAATCTGATGGAACTCATCATTTCGGCCAATTCTGATGTAATGGATGCATCTAGAGTTCTTCACCAAATCCAGGAATCTGTTCAAACTACTTTGGAGCAGCTTGTTGAGGTTCAAGCAGAGAAGGCTTCACTGGCGGAGCTTGAGAAAAGCTACTTTGTAAAAGTGGGACAGATAACCGAACAGCAGTTGGCTCTTGAAGAGGCTTCAATGAAAGGACGGGATCATCTTTCATGGGAGGAGGCAGAGGAAATTGCTTCTCAAGAGGAAGCTTGCAAGGCCCAGCTGGACCATCTTCACCAAACTTGGAACCAGAAGGATACACAAGTTTCGTCTCTTGTTGAAAAAGAGAATATGCTTAAAAGTACTCTTGCTTCTTCAGAGCGTCATTTTCTATCTTTACTTGATTCTCTTGAGGAGAGAAATCAGCATGTTCCCAGAAGCAACGTCTTGCTATTAATGTTAGCCAGACCCTTTTCTGACTTAGAGTCCCTTGACAGAATGATGGCTGCATATAATAGTCAGACTCATTATACTGCAACTGGCCTATCCGAATTGGTGATGTCTGTGAATTCTGGTTGCCGAATATCTGAATATGTCTGGAAGCTCAACCACCTACTTGATGGCCGTTCATTCTTTATCTGGAAAGTTGTAGTCATGGTTTCTATTCTTGATTTAATCTTGCGTGATGTTTCGTCATCCATGGATCAGAGTTTGGCATTCTACCAGCTGACTGGTGCTATCAAGGAAAAGCTCAACTCTGAACTTAAGGGGATGGTGGCCGTTTACTTGAAGGAACGCATTGCTCCTGCTCTGCTGGTTTGGCTGGATTCGGAGAAGGAGACACTGAAACAGCATGTCAAACTTGCAAAAGAAAATGGCCTTGATAAACTGCGAGAGGATACCACTCTGGTGAAGAATATGCAGAGGATGCTGAAGGAGTATATAAATGCACATGAAGCTGTTAGAACTACCAGATCTGCTGCAACATCTAGAAGAAGGCTAGTGAATGATCTAAAAGAAGCTATTCGTAGAACATCATTGGAGATTGTTCAGATGGAATGGATACATGATCTCCCTAGTAATTCACAGAAGAGCAGAATCATTTTTCAGGATCTTTTTGAGAATGATGATATGTTGTCTCCACATCTTCTAAACCTTAGCAGACCCAAATTGTTGGAATCTCTGAATTCGTCTGTCTCGGTCATATCTAGGTCAATCGAACGCCTCCACAATTGTGAAAGAACAACCACTAATGCAGAGGGACAACTTGAAACAGCTATGGTGTGGGCATGTGGTGGTCCCAACAGCGGAACAGGTGCGAATTCCTCCCAAAAGGGCTCTGTAGTTCCTCCAGAATTTCACGACCATCTAAAGAGGAGAAGACAATTGCTATATGAAGCTCGGGAGAAGGCTGATAATCTTACAAATGTTTGTCGGTCTATATTGGAGTTTGAAGGTTCTAGAGATGGTTTTTTCACTAGTCCTGAGCATCACTTTCCACATAGAATTGATGATGACGACAAATCATGGCAGCAGTCATACTTGAGTGCATTAACAAGACTTGACATCACTTTCCATACTTTCTCATGTGAGTTACGCTTCTCATGTCTGCTTTTTTCTGAAGATCAACTTTCCCAGCCATGGATTTTTAGTGTTGATAACGGTTCTATGTGTTCTTGCAATTAGGTGCTGAACAAGAGTGGAAACTAGCACGAAGCAACATTGAAGCTGCCTCCAATGGCTTGGTTTCAGCTAGTAATGAATTTCACACAGCATCTCTTAAAGCAAAAACAGCCTCAGGTGATACCTTTAGTGTTACTCCCACTCAACTCAGCCTTCGTCTTCATCTTGTCTATGCTTGATGTCACTTACAACAGCTCACTGGAAAGATTTGCATAATAGTTTATTCATTATAAAGTGTAAACGTAGTTAATGTTGCCCAAGACAGTCATATGTGGCGATCTAAGTAGGCAGCATTCCCTCAGTAGGACTGGTTCAGAAGGGCCAAAATTTGCTGACATAGTGAAGGGTGAAACCTTTTTATTATAATTACCTAAACAGAGATACTGGAGATAGATTTAAACCTGTGATCTTGAAATCTAAGAGCAAGTCTTATGCAATCTTGAAATGCCGTGTTTGCCTGTGCAGATGATTTACAAAGCACTCTGCTTCAGATGAGAGATTGTGCCTATGAGGCCAGTGTTGCCCTATCTGCTTTTAACCGTGTTACAATGGTTCACACTGTTTTGACTACTGAAAGTGGATCAATGCTTGAAGAGGTAGATAATATTACGCATTGATCAAACAAGTTCTCTTTGCAACTAGCTTCATGAGCTGCTCTGTCTTTCTTACCCATTATGTATGGTATGTTGATTCTTCGTTCAAGGTTTTGGCTATAACTGAAGACCTACATGATGTGTATAATCTGGGGAAGGAAGCTGCGTCTGTTCATCATTCTCTTGTAGAAACCCTGTCGAAGGTGCTGTCCCTCCCCTTTAATTTTAGTTTATAATTTGTTTTTGTTTGTCTGAGTGGGTAGGTGATGCTGCCTCCTTCATCTATTATACCTATTCACTCTGATGGCCATGGTCTTACATTTTTTATTGATTGATGTGTCTGGATATGTAACAGGCCAGCAAAGTCCTCCTTCCTCTTGAATCTGTGCTATCAAAGGATGTTGCTATGATGACTGAAGCAATGTCCAGAGAAAGAGGTAGTGGTATGGAAATATCCCCCATCCACGGGCAAGCTATTTACCAATCATATTGTATAAGAATTAGAGAGGCAAGTCAAAACTATAGGCCCTTGGTACCGTTACTTATGTCCTCTGTGAAGGAACTTTACTCCTTGCTCATGAAGCTTGCCCAAACTGCAAGTGTACATGCGGGGAACCTACACAAGGTAATGTATCATACTAAATACATTTCTACGTTTCCTTGATTAATCCAGCTGGATTGACGAATGGGAGAAATGGCTTTGTATTCAGGCCCTGGAAGGATTAGGAGAACACCAAGAAGCAAGGTCGGAAGAAATCGCTTTGTCAAGAGCGAACCCAGATAATGATACTCCTGAATTTTGTGATGTAGAAGGAACTTCTAATCCGCCACAGTCGGATCTAGAATTGGATCATAGTTCAAGTGATAATGAATCATCAAGCCTAGAAAGGGGATGGATATCTCCCCCAGATAGCATGCTTACTAGCAGCAGTTCTGAGTCTGATACTGCCACTGATGATGTGATTTCTAAGAATGGCTTGAGTTGCTTGGAAGCAATGGATCATCTTTCACTTTCATCTAACAGTGAAGTGGTAGGAAAGATTACACATATCTCTGCACCTGATGCGGAAGTGATGTTGCAATCTGGAACTTCTGAATCAAGCGCTATGAGGTCTAAGCCTAATGACCTTGATTCTGCAACAACCATTGAGCCAAATCAATATACAGAAGATAATGAGCTGCTGAAGGAGTCATCACCAGATACAGCGATGAAGGGAGAAGATGTAGATATAAATACTGAGAGGATAGAGGATGCACTGTCTTGGAAGACAGGGGTTGAGCCTGAGAATGGTGAAGGTCCTCCACCAAGAAGAGGTGGTGACTATGTTACAAGGGGTAAGGATAAACTAGATCCTGGTTATCAATACAATTGAATGTGCTACCCCCTCTCACACACAATTAAAAATCTCTTGCCAGAAGATAAAAAACCATGAAGTTTGGAAAACATTCAGAAATTTATCTAACACTTTTGTTGCCGTATTCTTGTTTTAAGGCAAAAATGCTTTTGCTGAATCAGTTCTGAGGCGAATTGAGATGAAGTTAGATGGGCGAGATATTACTGAAAACAGGTGAAATTTTGGCTTGAATTCAGTGTTAACTTTGAGTAAATTCTATCATCCAACATCACTGTCCTATTTGGCATTTGCAGAGAATATAGTGTTGCGGAGCAGGTAGACTATCTGCTGAAGCAAGCTATGAGTGTTGACAACCTTTGCAACATGTATGAGGGGTGGACACCTTGGATTTAAAAGCCTTACTTCTAGTTTCATGGGCGAGAAGTACTCCTTGAAATTCATTTTGAATAGAGCTGATCGGGCGTTCGTGTCTTGCAAGACTGTGCTCTGTGTGGCGGGGAATGAACATGCTCCGTCTTTTCAATCCAGTAGGTTCCATCTCGACTATGTTCTGGGTCCTAGCTGGTTCCTGGAAAGCTATATATCCAGCGTTGACTTGAACTCGTATCTCCATTAAACTGGAAAGACAGGTGGGCATGACAGCCTTTGACCCTTACCGCTTTCAGTGCTGCGGTTAAGGTAACAGTTTTATTCTTTAATATCCCATCAGCAAGTGTGCAAAACCCCAACGTCCACAGGACTCGTAACTAATTTCCTCCCGTTTAAATTGTCTTAGGGACAACAATGCTTCAAGTTCATACTTTTTTTATCTGAAAACCTGTCTAGCGAGATCCCAACCTTTGAGAGCCTATTGTGGCGAGCAATGCACGGGACAGGGAAAGCTTTATGTCATGCTCTGGAGGAGGGTGACCACTCACCACAGGCAAAAGGAACCAACTACTTCCGAGGAACATGCTCTCTGCACTTGCTATTCGACAATCAGAAAAAGTGGCACTATTGAAGCCGGGCAAGTGATGGTTTAAGGAGCCAATTACAACAATGAATCATTTTGAGAAACAACCATGCTCACTAAGAAGTTCAGACTTCGAGCTTTGGCTACAATGTTGTACCCACTATGTTGCGAATATGAGCATGCTTGCATGAGCTCTAGCCTATACAGTAAGAGCAATGACTTGCTATAATTATCTGTATCCTCATTGGTATATGACTGAATTACTACTGATGGAGAGTAATTGTAAATCTTTTCCTTCCTTGGTTAGCAAGTAGCACTAGCATCAATAAGCTAGTGTTGGTGAAGCTGTTATATTAGTGTGGCTATAGCTTACTTTGATAAAGCGGATCAAAAGAGGTCAAGGCCTTTGTTTTTAATTTTGTTCGTTTCAGTTATTAGTTATTGTACCCTGTTTTTCATGTATACTAGACATAACATTTAATTAAGATCATTTCTCTAATATACTTATATATATATAATTCTAGCTATTAGGAATATTTGGTTTGTATAGGAGAGTAAAAAAAATGTAATTAGGAAAAACAAAAAGATTTCTCTAAAATGTCTGTTTGGTTTGTGTAAGTTAGAGAATTGAATTACTGATCTTGTACGCTTCGTCGAGATTTTACTTTGTGTAATCAGAATTTTTTTTAAAAAAATCTTTATGGAACTGTCATTCTTTCAAAATTTTCTATAGTCCGAATTTTTAAAGGTGTAGACTTAGGGATGGTAATGGGTCCGCGGGTACCCATTTCACCCGGTCACCCGACCCGCTAAACCGGGTGAAAAACCCGCATAAAACGGGTGAAAAACGGGTGACGGGTGGAATAGGTGCGGGCTGGGTCGGGTGACGGGTGAACATTTTTCACCCATCATCCGACCCGCTCACCCGCATAGATTATATATATTATATGTTAAATATTGTTACTTATTATTCATTCTCCTTCACTCATAATTTTTGTAACCCTAACTAGTGAACAAGGAACATTCATGCTCCGGGTGACTGCGTCACTTTATTCTCACCACTCTTGGTAATTTTACAGCCCTAACATACTTGCTCTACGCAGTTTCTAATTATCTTCACTGAAGGTAATTGCAACCCTAACTGGCAAACATGGAACAAAGATTCTCTATACCTCTATTTTCTTTCTTCACTCTCGGTAATTTTGAAACCCTAACTGAAAAACAAATAACTTACATGCTCTACGAAGTTTTTCATTCTCTTCACTGAAGGTAATTTCGCAATCCTAATAGGCGAACATTGATTATACATGCTCTACGCCTCTATTTTCTCTCTTCACTCATGGTAATTTTGCAACCATAATTGGCGAACATGAAACATACATGCTCTGTGCAATATTTCATTATTTTCTCTGAAGTAAATTTCGCAATCCTAACCGGCGAACATAGAACATACATGCTTTGTGTCTCTATTTTCTCTCCACTCACAGTAATTTGCAAACCTTAGTGGCGAACAAGGAAAAAGAAAAACAAACGGGTAAATGGGTAAACGGGTTCACCTGCTTCACCCGCGGGTGACGGGTGAAACGGGTGATGGGTGATACATAACGGGTGACGGGTCGGGTACGGGTGGAGCGGATGAAGTCGGGTGACGGGTGCGGGTGATGGTCCACCCGACCCAAACCCGACCCATTGCCATCCCTATGTAGTTTAGATTTACCTTTTCAGGTTATTTTTTGACTTAGTTATAATTTTTTAGTAGAATTACTCATAATAGGACGGAAAATACAAAAAATCAATAAAAATTTAAAAATGATACTCGGTGTTGTTGCCTTTAGGTGTTGATACAGGCGCCGTCGGTGCCCACTCTTCCATCTAGGCGTGGATGCGAGCGATTTACAACAGGCGGCAGGGCAAGCGACTTGAAGTAGGCGTCGATGCCTGCGCTTCCAAACGAGAGGCAACGACTTCAATCGGGCGTCGACGCCGACGTCTTCAATCAGACGGCGACACCTACGTATCCTGGGCGGCTTGGATGCGAAGAAGAAAGGGGCGAGAAGCATTTTTTAACGTTTTGGCCTGTTTGAGATGTTTTAAAGGGCTTTTGACTTGTATGTGACTTGTTCAGACCTTTTTTAATTAGTTCAAATCTTTTTGTGATTGTTTGTATGTGACTGCAATTAAACAACATTGATATTCATTTGACCGGTATTAACAAACCTCGACTGGTCTTAACTTAACTAACTTGAAACACATTTTAACAATCGGTGAACCCAATACAACAGATGACGGGTAAGGGTAAGGGGTAATTCGGTATGTTTGGAGGTAGGGGTAGCGGTAGTAGCTCATCTAAGCGAGGTGAGGCGTCATTGTAGGCCCCTACTCCACTTGCAGATCGGCAGCTGGAAAGACCATACCTTAGTTATGAGGCGTGTAGCTGAAGATCGTCAACGGGAGTTGGAGGAGCAGAGGTGGCAGAGCAGTAACAGCAATAGATGATGATGACACCGCAGTCGAACTCTTGCAATCAGTATGCTGACTCGGTGGTCGGAATTGGCACGATTGTGGTCAGGACTGATAGCGGGGGGCCTTCATGGCCTGTAGTTGGACCGAGCAGGATGGCTGGTCCTTCTTATCGGGGGGACACCGATGAGTTGAGCTCCAAGAGTGACAGCCGATCTAGCCCACCTGGCCAGCCGCCTGTGGTAAAGATCCCAGAGGATTGGTTGCTTAGTGGTACTCCTGTCCCCGGAGGTCCTGTGATTATGAGTCTAATCCCTAGCTTCGCTGGTCACGTTACTGGCAGAGAGTGGTATGTTATTTTTTGTATTTTTATAACTTGTTTGCTTAGGAAATGTCATATAGTTGTGACATTTTTTAAATTACTGAGCAGATGCCTTAGCTTCAAGTCTAAGGCCAAGATGCTAGATTTATGGACTCCCTCCACGTTGAGGCACCAGAGTCGAGAGACGCAGTGGAGATGATTGGACTTGGGCATCGGGCCTAGATAGCGCATGGTAGCTTTGACCTTGCGCTCATTTCTGCGTTCGTGGAGAGATGACAGTCGGACACAAACTCCTTCCACGTGTCATTTCAAGAGATGATTACTCTCCACACGTATATCACATCATGGACATTCCCATCACCGGTCCAGCGGTTGCGTACCAGCCAAAGGAGACCGGTGTCCAGCCCACCAAGTTTTACCCACCCTTGGAGTTATTATCCATACATCGAGCAACTATTCGGGGTGACGTGCAAGAAGGACTTACTGAAGTATAAGTTCTTGGACAAGAACCAGGTACCGTGTAGAGCGCTCCACGATACTTGTGGGCGTGAGTACTGCGATCCAGCGTAGGAGATGAAGGCGTACCTATGGTATGTAGTTGGGAACACGATCTTGATCGACAAGGGCAACGGTCGTGTCATGCCCTACTCCTATTGGCCCCTTCGCAACCCTGCCCACGTCTATTCATATGCATGGGGAGTGGCCACGCTAGCTTACCTCTACCATCAGCTTGGGATTGCTTCTTGAGCTAAGACACGTCAACTTGCTGAATGTCTAACGTTGTTATTGGTCAGAACTTTAACACGATTGTGGAACTACTTTGAATGAAAGTTTTTAGGGCTGTGACTTAATGGTTAAATATGATTACTATAGAGCTGGATATTCGAGTACTTCCCAATGTTCATAACAGAGCAGCTCGAGGATTGGGATGATAATAGTCCCGCAGGGGCAAAGTGGTTACGTCTGCCGAGGAATGTGACAAACGATGAGATGTTGCGCTACGTCAGAGGCCGGCTGGTGTTGTTTCAAAATAGTAGTGAAACTATCTTGCGAACTAATGGGTAGTGAACCCAGTCGGTGTAGTGTTCGTATCCACAGGGACTTCGTAATTATCTAGTTAATTATAAGCTTAGTAAATGTGCAAGAAGATAAATAAAAGTGTATAAACTTAAATTGGGGGTTTTGGTTTGATTAAGGGAAGATAAAGGAAAGCAATAAAACTAATCTAACTAAACTAGGATAGGTGTAGCTCGGGATGGATTTTTGCACCCATGACCCCTTCACTACCAATTGTCGACTTTTGAGCTCTCAGCTGAACAACGGGCACTCTAGTTTAACTAGTGACCAAACCTTGATCTACTAGTCCTAACCAAATATGGAAAAAACAGATAATGACCCTCTAAACCTAAGAAGAGCCAAATCTTACTTAGTTAATTTTAACCTTCACAACCAGTTAGGATTAACCTCACTAAGTAGCATTAAGCATAAGTTCCCCCTAAGTTGCAACGTAGTCTAATATCAAAATCATCGAAATCGGAGTACACCGTTTTAGTCTCCAATAGTTTAGGTTTCTATCAGAATATCATTTTGAAAGAATCCCACAATAATGCTAAACTAATCGGTAGGTCAAACCAACCAATTTAACACATAATTGATAATTTGGATAAAACCCTAAACTAATCCTCAAATCATGAGCAACAAGTTTAAGAATCATAAATACCCAATAACCATCTTCATTAAGCTCAAAGACTAAAATAAAGCATAAAAACAAGTTCAAGATTCAACAATGGAGGTTTTAGGGATTTGGGGGCAAAATCCCCATCTCTAGCTACAAGGAGACTACACAACCATTAAAGCACAAAAATGACAGAAGAGAGAAGAAATAGTCATAGGAGGTTGAAGAAGAGCTTCAATGGAGGTGAGTCTTCTCCTCCTTCTTCTCTTCTTCTTCTCTTTCCTTTCTTCTTCTTCTTCTTCCCTCTTTTCTCTCTCTTTCCCGTCGTCTTTTGGTCTGTGTTCGACTCCCCTCTCTCTCTCTCTCCTTCTTTTTCTACTTTTAAAATCTGAAATCTGGGCAGATTTCCGTTCGGACCGCTCCACAGGGGTGGTCGGCCTGGGGCGGTCCGGACTAGAGGCGAAAATACATGAACGAAATTGACCCACCGCCCCACAGGGGCGGTCCACCTGGGGAGGTCCGGACCAGAAACAAAACAAATGCTCTATCTTCTTCGTTATAGCTCCGATTTTGGATCTGTTTACGTCCACGCGTTCATCCTGTTTCAGCAATAATTGTGTAAAACACTAATAAAACATAAAACTAGAGGAAAACTAGCTAGATGAAGAAATGAGCATGAAAAGTGTTGATAAAACATACTAAATTCACCCCTAAAACATGCTCATTTAGACACTCAACACACCCCCACACTTACCTTTTTGCTTGTCCTCAAGCAAAACCAAGCCCCCAAGCATGGAATGCTCAAGACTAACAAATACTAACATGAATTGTAGGATAGGAGAAGAAACAAAAAGTGATTAAAACCTTTGAGAAGTGTGAGCCATCTCTTAGTGGTGGCATGGGTATGCTTAGGGCAAAAAAAATCTAGAGTTTCGGGGTATGATCCGGAGTGCTTCAAAGTTCTAAAGATAAGGTGAGTTGAAGAGCTTTTACCATGGCCAACTTCTCTTAAGAATGGGAATTGAGAAGAAAACAAACGGAAAAATAGATTTATGCATTTGTTTCACTTTTGCATAAGAGATGAGAAGATAAAATTTTGGCATCAAGCATTTGCATTTGAGAACACTCAACTCTCATTGTTGGTTACCAACGGCGTCTCACAAGTCCCTTAAAGGATTTTTACAAAGAAGCACCCCTTAGCAATCTTTAAGAGAGAAGACAGAAAGAACCCCTAAGCACTAAAAATCCAACCATTCAAGATCACTTGGTCACACCACATGAAAAATGCTCCTCAAAAGCAATCAAAAAGAAAAATTTGAGCCATTATCCTACAATTCATAACAGTATTTGTTCTTAATGAGAACAACTTACAAAACATGGGTCTAAGTTTTTATTTTGGACAATCGCAAGATAAGCAGAGAGATTAAGCATTTAGGCACACAATTCACTGAAAAGGTCACTCCCCCACACTTGATTTGAACAATGTCCTCATTGTTCCCCCAACAAACCGATGAAGGTTTCAGAAGACCTTTTCAGGAAGCAGGCTAAAGAGAAAACACATGGGGCACAAGCAAGCATTATATCACATAAGCTATCCCCAGTAGAAGAATGCCTTAGAATCAAAATGAAGGAGAAGTCAGAGACACAAAATTAAAAGAAACTAGTACTCCCCCGGAATTATTTTTGCTGCATTGAAGGAACTCCCCCACACTTGAGCTTTAGACTCAGTTAGCACAACTTAGTTGCAGTGTGGACTTTAAGTTGCACCTACATAAAACACTAGAAGCAACCAACTACAAACGAGGTTAAAAGTTAGTAAAAACAAAATCAAAGGAGAACTTGACAAATTAAAGTAAATGAAAATGAAAGAAAATCATCCAGGTTGCCTCTCGGGAAGCTGCCCTTCTTTAAGGTCTTTAGCTAGACCATACCACCTTGAAGTCATCCGGGATCGAATATGAACGTTGAAGTCAGCTTCAACGGGTGGGTGGGGCGGGCTTCATGAATCATTGAAAAATGACGCAGATCAAACGGAAATGTTACCTCAACATTTAGAATGTAGAAGTGCAAGCTCCACCGATCTTTCTTCAGGTGGAAGTGTTGAGATTGTTGATCTTTGGTGCGAGGATCAAATTTTGGTGGTGCCTCGTCTTCGAAATTAAGGATGAAGATATCCTTATCTTCAATGAGCGGTGCAAGGAGAGCTCCGGGCGGACTATGTCTTCTATCTCTGGTCCGGGATCAAAGGGGAAAGTGGCCTCTACACTTAGCGGGTGAACCTTGAGTTTCCTCCCCATTTCATTGGTGCACAGGTGAAGATGGCCTTGATTCTCCAGGTGAAGATCAAAGTTCGATGGCTCCTCCTCCTCAGGGTTGAGGATGTACCCATCCTCATCTTCTGGGTAGAGCCTGGAGACAGAGGGGAAGTTGACTTCAGAGGGAGGAGACTCCATGAAGTCAAGGTGGAAACTGTCCTCTGATGGCTTGTCTTCAAGCTCAGACAGATGGTTGAATGGTGTTTGCTCAGGTTCAAATGGGGGAATAGAGAGCAACTCAAGTCCTTAGTAAGGTGAACCACTTTATGAACCATTTCGCTCTCCGGTTGCTACGATGCAAGGTTTAGTAGACCTTCCATCATCACATTCATCTCTACTAATTTGGCATAAAGCTTCAGTTGGTTCATGTTGAGGTCTTTTCCTTAGTCTGTTGCTCCACTTCATGGACCATTTCACTCTCTGGTCGTTGCTCCCTTTGAGCTAGTGTAATGAGCTAGTCCATGTCGATGGTGTTCATTCTAGCACTAAGATCCTCCAGAGTGGGTGAATATACCCTTGCCGTGATCTCAAAAAAATAAGCACTCCTGTGGTCTCCTCCACTCTCTTGGAACCTGATCCATCAATTGGTGTCTTGTTCACTGGGGTTTGTATTGACTGATAAGAACCGTTCCTCCATGAGAGTCTCTGATCTTCAGATTAGATCCTCACAAGGAGGGCACACATGGAAGGATCCACACCCTTGACAATCAATGTATTGGTCATAGGTTGCTCCACAGGTGTAGCCGTAACCACCTTCTGCATGATCATCATGACCATCCACCAGAGATAGGTTCCTAAAAAAAAAGAAACACAAATTTATACACAAAAGGGGCAAATAAAGGAAATGAAAGAAAAATATGCACAAAAACTATACAGATAATAAACAGATAGTTGGACCAAAGTCCCCAACAATGACGCCAAAAACTTGTTGTTTCAAAATAGTAGTGAAACTATCTTGCGAACTAATGGACAGTGAACCTAGTCGGTGTAGTGCAACAAGGTCGTATCCACAGGGACTTCGTAACTATCTAGTTAATTATAAGCTTAGTAAATGTGCAAGAAGATAAATAAAAGTGCATAAACTTAAATTGGGGGTTTTGGGGTTTTTGGTTTGATTAAGGGATGATAAAAGAAAGCAATAAAACTAATCTAACTAAACTAGGATAGGTGTAGCTCGGGATAGATCTTTGCACCCATGACCCCTTTACTACCGATTATTGACTTTTGAACTCTTAGCTGAACAAAGGGAACTCTTTTTTAACTAGTGACCAAACCTTAATCTACTAGTCCTAACCAAATATGGAAAAACAGATAATGACCCTCTAAACCCAAGATGAGCCAAATCTTACTTAGTTAATTTTAACCTTCACAACCAGCTAGGATTAACCTCACTAAGTAGCATTAAGCACAAGTTCCCCTAAGTTACAATGTAGTCTAATATCAAAATCATCAAAATCAGAGTACACCGTTTTAATCTCCAACAGTTTAGGTTTCTATCTCAGAATATCATTTTAATAGAATTCCATAATAATGCTAAACTAATCGGTAGGCCAAACCAACCAATCTAACACATAATTGATAATTTGGGTAAAACCCTAAACTAATCTTCAAATCATGAGCAACAAGTTTAAGAATCATAAGTACCCAATAATCATCTTTATTAAGCTCAAAGACTAAAATAAAGAATAAAAACAAGTTCAAGATTCAACAATGGAGGTTTTAGGGATTTTGGGGCAAAATTCCCATCCCAAGCTACAAGGAGACTACACAACCATTAAAGAACAAAAATGAGAGAAGAGAGAAGAAATAGCCATGGGAGGTTAAAGAAGAGCTTCAATGGAGGTGAGCCTTCTTCTCCTTCTTCTCTTACTCTTCTTCCTTTCCTTTCTTCTTCTTCTTCTTCTTTCCTCTTTTCTCTTTTTCCTTTCATTTTTTGGTCTATGTTCGACTCCCCTCTCTATCCTTCTTTTTCTACTTTAAATCTGAAATCTGGGCAAATTTCTGTTCGGGCCGCCCCACAGGGGCGTCGGCTTGAGGCGGTCCGGACTAGAGGCAAAAATACGCGAACGAAATTGAACCGACCGCCCCACAAGGCTGGTCCGCCTGGGGAGGTCCGGACCAAAAGAAAAACAAATGCTCTATCTTCTTCGTTATAGCTCTGATTTTGGATCCGTTTACGCCCACGCGTTCACCCCTTCATCTATTTTATTTCTAGCTATGTTATTCCTTCTGTTCAACAATAATTGTGTAAAACACTAATAAAACACAAAACTAGAGGAAAACTAGCTAGAGTGGAGAAATGAGCACGAAAAGTGTTGATAAAACATACTAAATACACCCCTAAAACATGCTCATTTAGACACTTAACAGCTGGACAGGATGTCCTCGACTGAGGTACGACTTAATCAAACAGAGAACTCCAAGAAAGTTGCATTATTTTGTTTGG
This sequence comes from Limonium bicolor, assembly GCA_023374045.1. Taxonomy (NCBI): domain Eukaryota; kingdom Viridiplantae; phylum Streptophyta; class Magnoliopsida; order Caryophyllales; family Plumbaginaceae; genus Limonium; species Limonium bicolor. Next base: position 95,904,563 of record CM041778.1, read on the forward strand.
CTAAATATATTTTAAAATTGTTTCTTTTGTATTTTAATTTTTGGAATAACTTATTTAAATATCCCTTAGATTTAATTAAATAATTAAATCGTAGTTAAATAATTTATTAAGGCTAATACGTCAAAAAAAAAGAGTTATGTAAACATTACATAACTTAAGAATTTATTAACCTTAACGATAATTATACAAATAACATAAGATTCATGGATGTTGTTAAAGCTCAAATAAAATAAGGAAATTAGAGGAAGGAGACCATAACCGAAGAGATCGAAAATTTGGGGCTGGAGCCCACTTCTGGAACTACTAAGGTTAACATTTTTAACCTTTAGATTCTTAGCTTTAGGTTTGTGATGTTATTTTTCTGATGTGTAAAAAAAAAACGGTTTCTTCTTCTTGTGATTTTCGGCGCCTTGAAGCCATTTTACCCTAGTGAAAACTATATAAATTTCTGGCTAGATTTGGTGTGGTGGTTAGTGTTGTGGTGGTTGCGGTTCTACAAATTGTGTAGCTTATGCACAATATCTGTACAAGGACACCACAAATCTGAAGTGTGATATTTGTTTTGTGTTCTGGAAAAAAAATTAAGAAGAAATTTGTATGTCACGATCGTTATTTCCAGCAATTAGTATAAGGGCTCATGATTTAGTTGGGGATGAATATGAGATTAAGGTTTAAAATCGATAGTTAAGGTTCGATTGAATTATTAAGATTCTAGAATTTAGAAATTAGGGTTCTGAGTAATTTGGGGGAAATTTGGAAAAGATTAGGGTTTTAAAACTTAGAGTTCTAGACAAATTAAATTTGAGGTGAAAGAGTAAATCCTGGAAAATATAGGTCGATTCGGTAGTTTGATCATCCAAAAATTTGAGTTAATTTTTGGTGGTTTATCTTATTAAAAAAAAATAAATTAAGGTTTTTGATTGGAGTTGGTTAATTTTGAATGTTGGTTTTCAATATGATTAATGTTGGGGCAGAATTGTAAATATGAGGAACTAGGGTTTTGTGATTATGGTTGCGCTCGAAGCTGAATTAATTTTGGTGTAATTAAGGTTCCAAAAAGATTGGGGTAGTTCTGGTATTTGGTCAATCAAACTAGGGTTTAACTTGGGATCAAACCGAAATTAAGGAATTGAGTAGTCAAAATTGATTAGTGTTAGTCAATCTTTAATTAGACCAAAATAGATTTGGGCTGAAATTGAGTTGGGCTTAAATAAACTAGAATAGAAAAAATATAGGATTGAGCTTCACAGATGGTCCACTAAAGAATCAAAATCTGTCACCAAACTAAGTCAGGAACTTAGGCTTGAAATAACTCTAATTTAGCCAAATTCGTGTAGTGGGCTTAAGCCCAAATTAAGAGTGTAGAAATTTGATTACATAATGGGTTAACATTGGAATTGGTGTGACCATATATATATATATGTGGATAAACATATATGGCTAGAAGAGTAGAACGAAAGGAATATATAGCTAGAAGAGTAGAACGATAATAATTTTAAAATTTATATGGAACTTAGAAAATATGTGGATAAGAATGTATGTATTAGTGTAACTTTAAAGCTGATGGGAACGTACTTGTAAGGTATATAGATTCATATAATTAGGTTTACATTACAAGTTAGTAAAGATTGAAGGAGATTGAACTATAAGTGAAAATCATAATAAATAAGAGTGGGAATTGGTATATGTATGGGTGAAACCGAGAGGATTAGTGTAATATTGGTATTACATTAGGATTGTTAAGAACATACGTGTATACTTATAATACAAGTATATACAGTTAAAATGTTAAACTAGAGGGATTGTACAAAGGAGAAACATGTTACATATAGTAAGGAGTTAACTCATAAGGATTAACAGGGGACTCATTAAATATGTTACTATATAGTATAACACTAAGAGATGATTTCATTATACTACTTTAAGTATGAAGGACCTTAATACCTATGACTAGGTGGGGAACTAAATAAATTTTGGAGCTTATTATAATGTATTATATAACATTATATAACGTTAAGAGTATATTCTTAATGTTTGTTTGTGAGGAATATCACAAATAAGAGAATTAAATGTTGCAAATGAAATGATAAGGGATATCATTTATATAATGAATTTTATAATTCATATAGACTTATGAAAATATGCTGGTGTGTGGGGAATTATATAATGTAATGTGGTAATCATATAGAGAGAGGTAAAGTATAACACAAGGCGGAGGATTTAATTATACAACATTAGTCTTAATAACTAATGTCATAAAGAATTGAACCAACAAATGAATTATATGATTCAAGGATTATAATGTGAATTATATAAACTTGTGTACTTGGATAAACTTACCAAGTCAACACAATTGACCAAGTCGACTCAATTGACCAAAGAGGTCAATTTGACCAACTCATAATGTAAAAGAGAAATAAAGGTTTATAACTTAAGGATATAATTAACATATAGTAACAAACTATATGGATGTGCGTATATATAAATAATAAACCTGTGAATAAATGAGGTGGGTCATTTGGTTTAAATCCTAAGTAGTAAATAAATACTGCATGTTAATTACAATATACTTAGAGGATGATTTAACTAATCCCAAACTGTTTAAAAACCCGAATGATAAACGTTGAACAATCATGGGGTAATTACTAAGGGGATTAGTGACTAGTCAGGATACCAAAATTAGTCCATATTACAGGGAGCTAATATGTAGTCTGTATTCCATAGTTGAGTGCATTAGAGGGCATGCGCTAGAGGACAAGCTACGAGAAGTACCAGCCGAGCGTGAATCTTCACGCTAGCGTTTTTGTTAGTGAACGGTATGTGGATGGTGTGGTATGAATTGTCCTAAGGGCTTCCTCGGGTTCAGACATTATTGTGTGTTTAAGAATGTTATGTGTGTGCTTATATGCATGTATGTGTGAATTGAAACATATACCTGATTGTTTATTTTACGTTATTATTATTGTACACGAACGTCCTTTCGGACTAATATTACGTCGACTATAGATCGGCATATATAATATACATATACGAGTAATGTGATAAAGTTGTTGTTATTTAATATAATACCCTTAGTATTATAATTATGTACATATTAACCTAAGTAAAATACTTAGGTACGAGACACGACTATGTCGGTCTCTAGAGCTTGGATCTCGAACGTGAATATGTAACCTAGACTTCTTCTAGGTTTACGTAAGACCCTTAGGGAAGCTATGTTAATGAACGGTCCTTAACCTAAGATTACACTTTAGGTGTTGATTAATATTTAATCATAAGATGGAGACTTGTTATACGAATTGGAAATCCAGTAGTCAGAGAATACTGGTTGCGCATAGTGATCATTGAGTGTTTTACCCGGTTCGGGTTCCACTCTATTTAAGTCCAAACGAGCCTACATAGATTGTTGGCCAGAGGGTACCGCTGCTGGTACACGGCTTTTGCCACCAGTTAAATGACGCCTTCAAGGTAAAGAGGAAGTCCCGAGATCTTATATATTTGGCCAAAGGGCACTACTGTTGGTGCACCAGGACGACTGCCCACTAATGAATAGAATTATGGGTTGTCCTAACTTGACTCCCAACATACGATGAGGAAAAGAATATGATAAGGACATTAGAGGTTGATTGTATATAATAAATATCATATCGTTTACTGAACGACTACGCGTTCCATCGTTGTATTTCAATTACTGTTGTTATGTATATATTGTGTTACTGCATTGGATATATTTAAATGCTTTCCATCCATGTATTTACATTTTTATTATATCTGTAAACTGGTAAAGCATGTAATGAACCTAATGCTAAGACGATTAATATGACTTAAATGACCGATAGGGTCCAATAGCATACCTAGCATACTCATCGTTTTTCACCGAGCCTCCAAAGCGTTTGTCAGGTTAATGATCGAGTTATGAAGCCGGAGTGCGGGACTTCTGGGTACTCGACGACGTCTCTTATTTATCGCACTTTTTAGAATTAGTTCATATTCAATATGTTGTAATTTTTGGGAGTACTTTAGATGCTCACTTGTCATATGTATCGATTTGTACTTAGGATGATGTAGTAGATATCTCGTTCATCACTGCGGTTTATTATTATCGTTGTTTTATTATTATTTCGTTTCTGCTTCTTTACTCTCATGGGCGAGTAATGGCATGTGTAACACCCCAACCCGAAATCCAATAACCTGAACGGCGATCACTCCCAAATAAAATACAACTGCAGCGGAAATAAATACAACAAACGGGCGGTATTACAATGCCGTTGGCCACCCTTGTGACCAACAAGGCTAAATCCAAATACAATCTCCAAAAGTCACGGTCTGAATACGAATATAATCCGAGATACTAGGAATCAAACTCTAATGTAAAATACTTAAGTAAAAACAAGTAACTATAAGAAGACTCCCATAGCTTGAATCTACCCCACCTACACTCGGTGTGGTAATCTTCTCAACTTCAGGTACCTGAAAAATGGGGGTGCCCCCAAAAGGGCTCAGCAAACAATGCTGGTATGGAAAACGTGCAGCCCATCGTCTACCGGGCCACACCAACTACTTTGTCGAACACATGCAGTTCATTTTTATAAAGCTGTAAACAAGCATAGTCTGATAATAACAAGTATCCATACAAGGACAATAATGTCACATAGAACAAGACTTCAGAAGGTCAAGTTAGCTGAGCTGAATCATTTGATAGCTGTCGGGTCCACACAGTGGGACTGACAGATGTATAAAAGTATATCAATATAGTGGAGGTATAGTGACCCCGTTATAGAGAAAGGTTGGGCAGTTAGTCCCCAGGAGATAACGTAGTTAAACCCTGTACTGAGAGCTGATGGGAAATAGAACCCACGAGAGGAATGAAGTCTTCCTCTCCACTGAACTGATGGGCATTAGAAACCCGAGAGGAATAGAGTCTTCCTCTCCACTGAAATGTTCCGTCGCGACGTATAACTGAATAGGAGACGACCTGAGACAGGTACAACTCCTGTAGCATGCATGGCCAGATCCAACTGGGCTCCTCGTTCTCGTAGTATAGAGTTGTTAAGTGTCATATAAAGACGTTAAACAAGAACACAATGTGTATTGTCAATTATCACGTTTAGGATAATGACGTTTGTTATAAAGTGAAGTTAGTGAGAGACTTGAGTACAAGTCCTCGGTATACTGAAGCGCAGGTATTTAATCCACTGGTATAGTAGTGTTTGTATGCGTGGGACATACACGTTGTAGTCAGCATCATTCACGCACATAAAATAATACAACAGTGCACAAGAGTAAACAACATTTACATTAATTATCTTGGTCGTTATTTCAAACAACAGATAGCACACAAGCCGGTGTAATCCGGTAGAAAACAGGTTGCAAGAATCCCATACCGTTCACCGTAGACTGTACTTGTTTAATTCCCGGTCAACGTCTGGTCAAACAAAGTCCTAGAATAGGATTAACTGAGAGGGTTAATTTATGTTACCCTTATATAATGATCCTATTGAATCTTTTAACAAATCTCGTATTTGTTATTTCATGTGAGGTTTATTTCTTTTAATTACCTCATGATTTTATGTATAACTTATTTGTTATTCCTTTTGATTTATTTATAAATCCTTTAATGTACATATATGTATTTATTTATTCATGTACTATATTTGTTATTTTTTTTTTGTCTAGCTGACATAACAACTTATAATTCCTTAACTATATTTATGTCATATATGGACATAAAGTTCTTATAGTTTTCATTATTCCTCCTTTAACCCAAAAGTAATAATCATTGGTTATCTTTAAATTCCTTATAACTATATAAGTCATAGTTTAAACCTCATAACTCCTTTAATCAATTCTTTCTTTCTAATTCCTCCAAATATCCATGTAGGACCTATATTTATTTTAATCTAATTTCTTACCCTTATATTTCGGTTATTTACAAAACACCACATTAATTCATAAACTTTATATTTAAATTCTAATCTTATCATAGCATAGAGTTTTAACTTCTTATTTAGCTAAATTACAAGGTCACACTAATATTTTGGTATTTAGCTTTTAAATATTATAACTTTCAAAAATTACAACTTAGCCCCTTAAATTCTCGGCCTTAATAATTTATTTCTTATAATTACAATCTAACCACAAAATCTTATAACCTTTACATAATGTCATGTAAACTATAGTTTTAATTTTAATTCTCCATAAATGCCGAATATATATATAAATTCTTAAATTACCAAACTAACCCCAAGGTAATTCGGCTTTGTCATTTATTCTTCCTTAATTACATTTTCATCCCAAAACTTTATAATAGTTTCTTAATAACTTATAAACTATAGTCTAAATATTTAATTCCTCAAAATTTCGAGAGTGAACCTAATAATTCTCTTAATTATGAATTTGCCCACTAATAAGTTCCAAACTTTCATAACAATTTTTATAAATTACATAATAGCCCAAAACTTTATAAAGTGTTACTTTAACACTTGTTTAAATTATCTAAAATTCATAAACTTAATTCCTAACCTTATATATCATATATATTCCAAGAACACCCTTAACTCTCGGTTTTTAATAAACACACTAAACTTTGTAAAAATTACATTTAGGCCACATAACTTAATTAATTAACCATTTAAGCTCTAATAAAATATTTTTAACTCACCAAACTTTATAGTATAAGTTTATATACATAAGTAGCTCCTTAAAATCTATTTAACACTTAGAGCATTCGGCCATAATTTATTAAGGACCATAGTATATAAAAGTGGATTTATATGTCAAAATAACTATACATAAATTCATATGAGTCATATAACTTATGTAAAAATTATTGTAATGTCTTATATTGATTCTTAGCTTAAAAATAAGCATTTTTGCCCTTGACATTTCGGCCTTAATTTATTTGTAACTTAAATAAATTTTGTGACACAAAAATGTGTCTTAAGGTAAATATTTTCTATATATGTTATAGATTATATTTTTGGCATATAAAACCATATAGTTTCGGTTTTAATTAACCTAGGAGATGTACATAATTTTTGTATAATTTTTAGAAGCTTAACAAAGCTTATAACATAAAGATTTACTTAGTAAACTTACTTCTTAACAAAGGTGGTTTAGTGCTTGAACTCTTCTTTGAATCTCCAAGCTTTCTCCAAGGTAATATTGATGCTCCACTTCGGTTATATGCAAGTGGTGAAGGTGTTTAGGAGTTAGATCTTCAATAAAGATCTTAAGTAGATTTGTAAGTAGTTTTACAAGAATTTACCTTAGACTTTTTCTCCTTATAAATTCGGCACTCCTAAGGTAGATGAAGAACAAAGTTTCCTTCATGAAAATGAAGAAGAAAGAAACCTTAGAAGAAGTAGAACTTGGTTACACATAAAAATGTGCTTTAAGGATTTTCAAGCATTAAAACTACCTTAAGATAACCTTGAAATGCTCCTTGGATTAATGTTGGTTTGGACAACCTCCTTGGAGAACTAATTGATGCCGAATGCTTATTGATGTGCTAGGAAGAGTTTTGCTTCAAGGCTTGACAAGAATGCTAGGAAATTACCTTAAAGATGAAGATAGAAGTTAAAACTCCATTAATGGACTTAAGAGCTTCAAAGGAAGAAGATGAAGCAAGAAGAGAGAGGAGGGAGCCTTACCAATTCGTTGATGAAGAGTGCAAGGAGGGAAATGAGACTAAACTCACGTATATAGGTAAGAGAATGCAATTTGGAATTGATTTTTGTTTTGTCAATTTTTAATGTCAAATGACTATTCTTTTCTTTAGTTTATTCCATGGGTTATTGGCTCAATAAATGCCCATGTTATCTGCATAATTTCGGACATGTGGGGTGACAAGGCAAGATGGAGAAAATAATGGGAGCTAGAAGACAAGGTAAGTTAGGTAAGGTATATTCTTTTGATTTTTCTATGTTTTGTGCTTGTCTTCTCTCCTCTTGTAGATGAACGAATTCAAGGGGTCAAATGAGGTGTCTCAATCGACATTGAAGAGCCAAGGAAGAGCAAAGGAAGGTCACATGGAGAAAAGAAATCAAAAGGTGGAATCTAGATCTACTTTTTACCTTTTTGCATTTTGTTTTCTTCCTAGCTCACATGGCCTTATTCCAATGCATAATTTCGACAGCTTGGTGGTCAAATGAGACCTACATACTTTGACATTAAGTAATATAACACATGGGAAGGTGAGTCACCATGTTCTATGCCTTTTATAAACTTTAAATGCAAATTTTATACTAGTTTTTGGGCATAACTTCGGCCCCTATAGAGAGCCTTGTTGACTAGTCTCTCCAACTGATTTAGAAGGTCATTTTAACCCTATTTAAGATTACCAATTCGTGGCATGTCAAAAACTACAAGGCAATTGCGTAAAACGCGTTTTCGTGACACCCGAAGGTGTGTTTTTGTGCTCTAAGGAAATCTTTGGGAACCAAATTGTTTTTATGAGTTCCAAGTGTTTGTAAACGCTTATTATAGTAAATAAACATATATTAAGATGTTACATTGAGTCATATGGGGTTACATTAACCCATGTCATAATTTACGGGCCATCGGGACACTCCCGGGCAAAAAGGAGCGCTAAGAAATCCTCCTGTGGTTTTTGTTGAATTTTGAGAAACCACTTCGTGGGTTCTCTTTAGAATGGTTAATATTGATGTTAGGAACTCTAGGAATTAATTTTATAGGAGTTCGTGCCACCTCGGCACTCCTCCGGACTTTTCGTGCTTTAAGGGACGTGCGTGAGCACTCCCGCGCGTTTTGCGTTTTTGACTGAATATAGCTTAGGGAATATGTTTATATATTCATATAATAGTTGTATGATCATTTGGTTTGAATATTAGAGGGTCATACAAGGTCATGTTTGACCATATGCTTCTAAGGCGTTTTAGCGTTTATGGAGAAACGACTGTTTTTACGTAACGTTCTCATGCATGGGTTTGCATGCGTACGTGAAATGATTTATAATAGGATTATTTTCCATTAAATAATGGTTTAATAATTTTAATTAGATTTGGGGTATTTCAATCTACCCCCCTTAAAAAAGGACTTCGCCCCGAAGTCTCATATCTAAATTATAAGGTTGTGGGGAATCAAGTTCCACTAAGTATCCACAACTCAATCTAGCTTTTAGGGATCAAGTCCCAAGTCTCTATATTCCTAAGTTCACAGTGTACATCAAACACAACGGAATACTTTGGAACAATATAGTGTAATTTAATAACACAGTCACTTTTCATATCAAATAGTGCAGCGTAGTGCACATAAACTTTTCATTGTAGTGTAACAAAGTACACACTAACAAGTAGAAGTTCAAAGTACATTCAAATACAGTGTTACACAAGAACACATACAAGACAAAGTGTCACTGAAATGCACTAAAGTGCAACAAAATGTATACTAAACTCACAAACGAAAAAGGCTCTACCCCCCAAAAAAAGAGGGGTACGCCCCCGTACCCTAGACTAAAGTGTCTAGTCGGTAAATAATGAGGGAAATTTCGCTCGCATATCTGCTTCTAATTCCCATGTGGCCTCTTCCACATCGTGGTTTGACCAAAGAACTTTTACTAGGCTCACCGATTTGTTTCGAGTATCTCGTGTTTTTCTGTCTAAGATTCGTTGCGGTGTTTCCACATACCGCATTGTTGGTTCTAATGAGAGTGTCTCTGGTTGTAGAACATGAGAAGGATGAGGCATGTATTTCTTAAGCTGAGACACATGAAAAACATTGTGTACTTTGCCCAACTCAGCTGGCAAATCAAGTCGATATGCCACAAGGCCCACCCGCTCTATGATAGCGTAGGGTCCTACAAATTTCGGGCTTAGTTTGCCCTTTTGCCCAAATCTGAATACACCCTTCATGGGTGATACTCGTAGAAATACCTTGTCGCCAACTGCGAACTCAAGGTCTCGTCGCCTCTCATCAGCATATGATTTCTGTCTGTCTTGTGCTGCTTTCATGTTACTTCTGATTTGTTGTACTTCTGCCTGGACTTGCTCTAAGTACTCAGGCCCAATGATGACGGTCTCACTAGACTCGTCCCAGCACAATGGTGTGCGACATGGTCTGCCATATAAGGCTTGGAAAGGTGACATCTGTATAGAGGCGTGATAGCTGTTATTGTATGCAAACTCGATGAGATGTAATCTATCTATCCAGCTGCCCTGGAAGTCCAAGGCACATGCTCGTAGCATGTCCTCTAAGGTCTGAATAGTCCTCTCTGACTGACCATCTGTCTGAGGATGAAATGCTGTGCTAAGCTTCAATTCAGTGCCAAGTGCTTCGCGAGTAGCTCGCCAATATCGTGAGAGAAATCTAGTGTCTCGATCTGAAACAATAGTCTTTGGTACTCCATGATGTCTGATAATCTCCTGCTCAAATAGTTCTGCTAACTTTGGCACTTTCCAAGTGTCTTTCATCGGAATAAACCTAGCAACTTTAGTCAGTCGATCAACCACAACCCAAATCATATTAAGTCCTCCTCTCGTAGGTGGTAGTCCCACCACGAAGTCCATAGATATATCGTAAAATTTCCACTCTGGAACTGGCATAGACTGTACCATACCTCCTGGTCGTCTATGTTCGAATTTCACTTTCTGACAAGTGAGACATCGAATCACATATTCTGTCACGTTGCCCTTCATACCACTCCACCAGAAATACCTCTTTAGATCTTTGTACATCTTAGAAGCTCCTGGATGGACAGATGTGGAAGAAGTGTGGGACTCTCGAAGAATATGCTCCTTTATATCTGTGCTGTCTCTGGGAATACACAATCTGCCCTTCAATCTGATTAGTCCATCATCATGTAGCTGAAACTCGTACTTTCCACCCTCAAATGTACCGTCAGACAACTTCTGACTGATCTCCATCATTCGCTGATCACTCTGCTGTGCGCTACGTATGTCGTCCATAAGACTCGAGCTAGCCACAATGACATTTAGAGAATGTGCTCGTCGACTCAGTGCGTCTGCTACAACATTAGCTTTCCCTTCTTTGTACTGCAAATCAATGTCATAGTCCTTAAGAAATTCAACCCATCTTCTTTGTCTCATGTTTAACTCCTTCTGGGTGAATACATACTTCAAACTCTTATGATCCGAATAGACGGTCATCTGGACACCATACAGGTAGTGGCGCCAGATCTTCAAGGCAAAAACAATAGCTCCGAGCTCCAAGTCATGTGTGGGATAGTTTTCCTCATGTTTCTTCAACTGTCGGGAAGCGTAGGCGACTACCTTCCCATTCTGCATGAGTACACACCCTAATCCCCTTCCTGATGCATCACAGTAAACTTCATAACCCTCAGTGCCTTCAGGTATTGTCAAAACTGGTGCTGATGTCAAAGCGTTCTTCAAAAACTGAAATGATGATTCACACTCTGTAGTCCATGTGAATGGTGCATCTTTCTTCATTAAACTGGTCATAGGTTTTGCTAATTTGGAGAAGTCTCTGACAAACCTTCTGTAGTAACCGGCTAACCCCAGGAAACTCCTGATATCAGTCACTGTCCTTGGCCTAGGCCAACTGCGAACTGCTTCTATCTTTGCTGGATCCACTGCGATCCCAGCATCTGAGATAACATGTCCTAAAAAGGAAACTCTGTCCAACCAAAACTCACATTTGGAGAACTTAGCATAAAGCTGGTTCTCCCTTAAGATCTCAAGTACATGTCGGAGGTGACTCTCATGCTCTTCCTTAGACTTTGAATAGATGAGGATGTCATCGATGAATACAACCACGGTCTTATCCAACTGCTCTCTGAATAATCTGTTCATCAAATCCATGAAGACGCAGGTGCATTAGACAAGCCAAAAGGCATAACTGTAAACTCATAGTGGCCATATCGTGTTCTGAATGCTGTCTTTTCTATGTCTTGCTCCCTGATAGGTATCTGATGGTATCCTGATCTCAAATCGATCTTCGAAAACACTTTTGCTCCTCTCAACTGATCAAACAAGTCGTCAATCCGTGGTAGTGGATATTTGTTCTTCACCGACACTGCATTAAGCTCCCGGTAATCAATACATAGCCGAAGGCTTCCATCCTTCTTCTTCACAAACAGAACTGGTGCTCCCCAAGGAGATACGCTAGGTCGTATGTATCCCTTGTCCAGTAAATCTTTCAGCTGCTCCTTCAGCTCAGCCATCTCTGCTGGTGCCATACGGTACGGTGCCTTAGCTATGGGACCGGTACCTGGTAGTAATTCAATGGAGAACTCTACCTCTCTGGATGGCGGTAAGCCTGGAAGTTCCTTTGGAAAAATATCTGGAAATTCCGACACCACTGGCATATCTGGATCAAAATCAGGGTCGTGCTCTACATCCTGAACATAGCATAGGTATACTTCCTTCTGCTTCCTGACTTGCTTGTACATAGACATAGCAGATATAACTTTTATGATGGTGCTCTAGGGCTCTGGCGGTATGATACTGTCACTCCTGATGGACTCTTAAGTAACAGTCTGCGCTCTGCACAAAGAATGCGGCCTCTGTGCCGCCCCAACCAGTCCATCCCGACTATAACGTCGAATCCTAGACCTCTGAACTCAATAAGGTCAATGGGAAAATCCTCCTCCTTAATACTGATAGTGGCTCCTCTATAAAGACGAGTGCAACTGATCTTCTCCTTAGACGGGAGTGCCACCTTAAAATCAGGTAACTCTACAGCGTCTAGCCCCAACTTCCCCGCAAGCGAAGGCGAAACGAAAGTATGTGAGGCTCCGGAGTCAAACAGTACTAGTGCATCCACTCCATTAACAGGAAAGGTACCAGTGAGGATCGCGCCGCCCTTGCTGGCCTCCTCCTCAGTAAGAATACTTAAGGCACCTTCCGTCTCCTTAGTACAACCTAATAACAGAATCTGAGTAAGTACTTTGATATATGATGGGGTCTAAAGACATTCACTTTCATAACAATAATGCTTCATTGATGAGATGATCTCCTGTTCATCAGATGTCCAAACAATTACAATACTAGTACTTTCTAAAAGTCAAACTAATCTTCCTGGGTTTCATGTGAGTGTGTTTATCACTGTTCGAAGGTGCTGTGTTTTAGTTTTGATCCTCTTAATTCCATGGTATAGCAACCTTGACTTTCCACCCATTACTAAAACATCTCCTGAACTCAATATGATTTTCTTTGCAAGTCCACACGCTTCTGCTCGCCATAAAGGAACTCTGCGTCATCTCCATTGACAAAGATAACTGGTATCCCCTGTTCAAGGGACCCTTTTGTTTCATCATTGTCCTGGTGTAGTCCTAAACGCCTCCTTCTTCATAGAAGTTGATGATACATAGATCAGCCCTTAGATTGTGGAAATGGATCTTCTTCTAGCTGTTGAGCTGTATTAACTGCTTGTTCCACAATTGGTAAATTCTTCTGGGATTTTTGGTACTTGTGCTCTATCTCCATTTCTTTATCTTGGTAGTTTTTGTGTAAGGATTCCAATCCTTCCTAAGCACATCATTTTCAGCTTCATCTTTGATCCTCCTGGAAATTCTGGAGTGTAGAACCCTCCTGGTCCTGCTCCAATTCTAGAATTTTCTGATGATTGTAATTTGTGTCTCCGGTTTAGTATCCTTTGAGTAATATCAAACCTGGTTGGATAACCTTACATTGTTCGTTCCCTGGTTCTTGTATTTTGATAATGTTTTCTTCCAGGGGGGCGGTGAGGGGATAGGAAAGCATATCTTATAGCTTCCTACGTGGTTTAAATTTTACTAGTGAGTCTTACTAATTCTTCCCTACTCATTAGGCAATCAAGGCATGCAAGCACTCATTCACATCATCCATTGCTCAATAATAGGTTCACATGGTTTAGAAATACCTGGGTTGGTAGAAGGACCAGCCTCATCTGAGCGGTCCATGACATGCAGGGTCGGGCGGTCCCGATGCTGGGCCTTTGCCCTTATACCCCTGAGCCTGGTTTGTTGGCGGAGGCGAGTATCGCTAGCTCCATTCTTAGGGCCGGTGTTTGCCTTGCTCCCGGGTGGTAGTTCTTGCTCTCCGGGTTTCGGATACACTCGAAGGCCCGATGCCAAGTATTTGACAGTGGCGACACTGAACTTTCTCCCTTGGCAGTCCACGCCGGGGTGATCTTTTCCACACTGTCTACAGTTGAAACGGCAGACATACCTTCGGCCCGTGTTTGAGCCAGATCCAGAACCTATACAATCAAGGTCAATTACACATTCTAACGGTACTGAAGTAATCACACAAGTTTCAAATTTGACTACTTGGTTAGAGTGCCTACCCTTAGGTGGGTAGGTTTTCTGTGATGTTGCCGCTGCTCTGGATTCCTGACTGGGGTTCCCAGTATTTGGTTCCCCTTCCCTTGGTAGGACCCTGGCCTTTCTGATAAGGTTTGTTCCTTTTGTGGAGTTCCCCTGCTTAGCATCTTCGCCACCAGGTCCGTCCTTCCTCTTTTGGGAGCTCAAAGCATCCCTTCTCTTACATGTAATCTCCACCACGGAGCAGCATGATAACATTCCTGAAATCAAGGTATTAATCTCCAATTCTCCCATGACGGAGTATAGTAGATAATAAAATTTTCAACCAGTTTATATGTCTCTCCTGTTTTACCTGTAAACTGGTAGGGATGATTGGTCCATCCCAAACTGGAGTCGAGGGCTCAGTCCCCCGTAGAATCGGTCGACCAACACTTGGTCCGAGTATCCTATACCGGGTAGTAGTCGGAGTAGCGAATGAACTTCGCATAGTACTCATCCACTGACATCTTTCCCGTCTGCTCCAGGGCATCAAACTCTCTCGTCTTCACCATCCTGGTGTGGGCCGGGTAGTATTGCCCCTAAGTAGTGCAGTGTAGTGTACCCAAGTAAATGCTGGGTCATCCAGGTGGTCGGCTTTCACCATGTTCCACCAATCTCTCGCTGCATCCTTCAGATAAAAGGCAGCAAGCCTTACCTTTTCCCTAGCTGGGACTGCAAGCGTCTCGAACGCTGTCTCCATCTCCATGATGTATGTCTCCAAGTGAGCAGGTCAGTCTGCCCCTTGAATGCAGTTGGCCTCATATCAGCCAAACTCTTCACCCAATCTCTCTCTCCTGGGGTGGTGGTGGAGGTAGCTGCTGCTGCTGTCCAACCCCCGCCTGTGCAAATGCCTGAGCGATTAAAGTAGCAATGTCTGCCAGCCTGATGTTTGGCTCCTCATCGGCCTGTCCACGGGCGTCCTCCTCTTCCTGACATCTGCAGGATGTTGAGGTATATTAGATACTGTGGTCGCAATCTCGGTCTTGGATAGTAGTCTAAGTAAAACTAACTTAAACTCCTTTCAATACTATCACTCAACCCATAACCTAAGCTTTTAGAAATCCTAATCTCGGTGTATCCTTGTATCCAGAGCGTAACTACGCTCTGATACCACTTTTTGTAACACCCCCCACCCAACCCGAAATCCAATAACCTGAACGACGATCACTCCCAAATAAAATACAACTGCAGCGGAAATAAATACAACACCGGCGGTATTACAATGCCGTTGGCCACCCTTGTGACCAACAAGGCTAATCCAAATACATCTCCAAAAGTCACGATCTGAATACGAATACAATCCGAGATACTAGGAATCAAACTCTAATGTAAAATACTTAAGTAAAAACAAGTAACTATAAGAAGACTCCCATAGCTTGAATCTACCCCCCACCTACACTCGTGTGGTATCTTCTCAACTTCAGGTACCTGAAAAATGGTGCCCCCAAAGGGGCTCAGCAAACAATGCTGGTATGGAAAACGTGCAGCCCATCGTCTACCGGGCCACACCAACTACTTTGTCGAACACATGCAATTCATTTTTATAAAGCTGTAAACAAGCATAGTCTGATAATAACAAGTATCCATACAAGGACAATAATGTCACATAGAACAAGACTTCAGAAGGTCAAGTTAGCTGAGCTGAATCATTTGATAGCTGTCGGGTCCACACAGTGGGACTGACAGATGTATAAAAGTATATCAATATAGTGGAGGTATAGTGACCCCGTTATAGAGAAAGGTTGGGCAGTTAGTCCCCAGGAGATAACGTAGTTAAACCCTGTACTGAGAGCTGATGGGAAATAGAACCCACGAGAGGAATGAAGTCTTCCTCTCCACTGAACTGATGGGCATTAGAAACCCGAGAGGAATAGAGTCTTCCTCTCCACTGAAATGTTCCGTCGCAACGTATAACTGAATAGGAGACGACCTGAGACAGGTACAACTCCTGTAGCATGCATGGCCAGATCTAACTGGGCTCCTCGTTCTCGTAGTATAGAGTTGTTAAGTGCCATATAAAGACGTTAAACAAGAACACAATGTTTATTGTCAATTATCACGTTTAGGATAATGACGTTTGTTATAAAGTGAAGTTAGTGAGAGACTTGAGTACAAGTCCTCGGTATACTGAAGCGCAGGTATTTAATCCACTGGTATAGTAGTGTTTGTATGCGTGGGACATACACGTTGTAGTCAGCATGTAATACCCCAACCCGAAATCCAATAAACTGAACGGCGATCACTCCCAAATAAAATACAACTGCAGCGGAAATAAATACAACAACCGGGCGGTATTACAATGCCGTTGGCCACCCTTGTGACCAACAAGGCTAAGTCCAAATACAATCCTCAAATGTCACGGTCTGGAATACAGATACAACCCGAGATACTAGGAATCCAACTCAAAAGTACAATACTGAAATAAAACAAATAACTAATAGTAGACTCCCAAAGCTTGGTCTACCCCACCTACACTCAGTGTAGTGAACTTCTCAATCTTCAGGTACCTGAAAAATGGGGGTGCCCCCAAAGGGGCTCAGCAAACAATGCTGGTATGGAAAACGTGCAGCCCATCGTCTACCGGGCCACACCAACTACTTTGTCGAACACATGCAGTTCATTTTTTTATAAAGCTGTAAACAAGCATAATCTGATGATAACAAGTATCCAAACAAGGACAATAATGTCACATAGAACAAGACACAGAAGGTCGAGTTAGCTGAACTGAAATTCTTTACTGATAGTCGGTCCACACAATGGGACTGACCGTTATAACTGAATATCTGAAATAGTGGAGGTATAGTGACCTCGTTATAAAGAAAGGTTGGGTATAAAAACCCCAGGAGATAACGTAGTTAAACCCTGAACTGAATGGCGTGGGAAATAAGAACCCACTAGAGGAATAAAGTCTTCCTCGAACTGAAGGGCATTTGAATCCCGGAAGGAATAAAGTCTTCCTCCCAACTGAATGTTCCGTCGCGACGTAGTAGGAGACGACCTAAGACAGGTACAACTCCCGTAGCATGCATGGCCAGATCGAACTGGGCTCCTCGTTCTCGTAGTATATAATTGTTAAGTGTCATATAAAGACGTTAAACAAGAACACAATGTGTATTGTCAATTATCACGTTTAGGATAATGACGTTTGTTATAAACTGAAGTTAGTGAGAGACTTGAGTACAAGTCCTCGGTATACTGAAACGCAGGTATTTAATCCACTGGTATAGTAGTGTTGTATGCGTGGGACATACACGATGTAGTCAGCAACAATCACGCACATAAAATAATACCACAGTGTGCAAGAGTAAAACAACAGCTTACATTAATTATCTTGGTCGTTATTTCAAACAACAGATAGCACACAAGCCGGTGTAATCCGTTAGAAAACAGGTTGCAAGAATCCCATACCGTTCACCGTAGACTGTACTCGTTTAATTCCCGGTCAACGTCTGGTCAAACAGAGTCCTAGAATAGGATTGACTGAGAGGGTTAATTTATGTTACCCTTATATAATAATTCTATTGGATCTTTTAACAAATTTCATATTGTTATTTCATGTGAGGTTTATTTCTTTTAATCACCTCATGATTTAATGTATAACTTATTTGTTATCCCTTTTGATTTATTTATAAATCCTTTAATGCACATATATGTGTTTATTGCATTTGTTGTTTATTTATTTGTCTAGGTGACATAACAACTTATAATCTCTCAACTATATTTATATGTCATACATAGACATAAAATTCTTATAGTTTTATTATTCTCCTTTTAACCATAAATAATATTTATTGTTTATCTTTTAATTCCTTATAACCATGTAAGCCATAGTTCCAATTCCATAATTCCTTTAATCAAAATTCTTTCTTCTAAATCCTCCAAATATCCATATAGGACCTATATTTATTTAAATCTAAATTCTTAAACTTGTATTTCGGTTATTTACAAAACAACCACACTAATCCATAAACTTTACATTTAAATTCTAATCTCTTTACATAACATAGTTTTAATTCCTTATTTAACTAAATCTCAAAACTACCATTAATACTTTGGTATATAATTTTAATTATTATAACTTTCAAAAATTACATCTTAGCCCCTCAAAATCTCGGCATATTTATATATACTTTCTATATTTGCAATTTAGCCACAAAATCTTATAATCTTTACATAATGTCTTATAAGCTATAGTTTTAATTTTAATTCTCCATAAATGCTGTACATATATATATAAATTCTTAAATTACCAAACTAACCCAACTAAATCGGTTTTGGTCTAGAACTTTCCATTAATTACATTTTCACCCCAAAACTTTATAATAGTCACTTAATAACTTATAAACTATAGTTTAAATATTAAATTTCTAAAATTTCGAAAGTGAACTTAATGATTCTCTTAATTATGAATTCGCCACCTATTAAATACCAAACTTTCATAACAACTTTTATAAATTACATAATAGCCCAAAACTTTATAAAAAGTTATTTTAAAGCTTGTTCAATTTCTCCAAAATTCATAAACTTAATTCCTAACCTTATATTATATTGTAATTACACCAAACAGCCCCTTAGCTCACGGTTTTTATAATAAGCACACTAAACTTTGTAAAAATTACATTTAATCCACATAACTTAATTAATTAGTCATTTAGACACTAATAGAATATTTTTAACTCACCAAACTTTATGATATAAATTTATATACCTAAGTAGCTCATTAAAACTTATTTATCAAGTAGAACATTCGGCCATAATTTAAATGAGACCTTATGTTATATAAAAGTGGATTTATATGTCTAAGTAATTATAAATAAATTCATAGGAGTCATATAACTCATGTATAAATTATTGTAATGTCTTATATAAATTCTAAGCTCAAAATAAAGCATTTTTGCCCTTGGTAATTCGGCTTGAATTAATATGTAACATAACTAAATTTTGTGACACAAAAATGTGTCTTAAGGTAAATATTTTCTATATAAGTTATAGATTGTATTTTTGGCATATAATACCATATGGTTTCGGTTTTAATAAACCTAGGAGGTGTACTTTAATTTTTGTATAATTTTTTAGAAGCTTAACAAAACTTATATCATAAGGATTTACTTAGTAAACTTACTTCTTAACAAAGGTGGTTAAGTGCTTGAACTCTTCTTGAATCTCCAAGCTTTCTCCTAGGTAAACTTGATGCTCCTCTTCGGTTTTATGCAAGAGGTGAAGGTGTTTAGGAGTTAGATCTTCAACAAAGATCTTAAGTAGATTTGTAAGTAGTTTTACAAGACTTTACTTAGACTTTTCTCCTTATAAATTCGGCACTCCTAAGGTAGGTGAAGAACAAGTTTTCCTTCATCAAAATGAAGAAGAAAAGAGACTTAGAAGAAGTAGAACTTGGTTACACATAAAAATGTGCTTTAAGGATTTACAAGCATTAAAACTACCTTAAGATAACCTTGAGATGCTCCTTGGTTTAATGTTGGTTTGGACAACCTCCTTGGAGAACTAATTGATGTCGAACACTTGTTGTTAAGCTAGGAAGAGTTTTGCTTCAAGGCTTGACAAGAATTGCTAAGAAATTACCTTAAAGATGAAGATAGAAGTTACATCTCCATTAATGGACTTAAGAGCTTCAAAGGAAGATGAAGCTTAGAAGAGAGAGGAGAGAGCTTACCAAATTCGTAGGTGTGGAGTGCAAGAGGGGAAATGACACTAAACTTACGTATAAGGTAAGAGAGTGCCTTAGAATTTGATTTTTGTTTTGTTAATTTTTAATGTCAAATGACTATACTTTTTCCTTAGTTTATTACATGGTTTATTGGCTCAATAAATGCCCATGTTCTCTGCATAATTTCGGACATGTGGTGTGTGACAAGGCAAGAGTTGGAAAGAAGATGATTGTGAGCTAGAAGACAAGGTAATTTAGGTAAGTTATTCTTTTGATTTTTCTAAGTTAGGCTTGTCTTCTTCCTCCCTTGTAGAGTCACGAATTCAAGGGTCAAATGGGGTGTCTTAATTGACATTGAAGAGCCAAGGACAAGCATGTTAGGTCACATGGAAAAGAAGGAATCTAGAAAAGTGAATTCTAGATCCACTTTTTACTTTTTCTCATTTGTTTTTGTTCTAGCTCACATGGCCTTATTCCATGGCCTAATTTCGACAGCTTGCTGGTCAAATGAGACCTACATACTTAGACATTAAGTAATATAACACATGGGAAGGTGAGTCACCATGTTCTATGCTTTTTAAACTTTTAATGCAATTTTTATACTAGTTTTTGCTCTCAAAATCGGCCCCTATAGAGAGCCTTGTTGACTAGTCACACCAACTGATTTAGAAGGTCATTTTAACCCTTTTTAAGATTACCAATTCGTGGCATGTCAAAAACTACAAGGTAATTGCGTAAACGCATTTTCGTGACACCGAATGTGTTTTTTGTGCTCTAAGGAAATTTTGGGAAACCAATTGTTCTTATGAGTTCCAAGTGTTTGTAAACACTTATTATAGTAAATAAACATATACTAAGATGTTACATTGAGTTATATGGGGTTATATCAACCCGTGACATAATTTACGGGCCATCGGGACACTCCCGGGCCAAAAAGGAGCGCTAAGAAATCCTCCTTTGGTTTTTGCTGAATTTTGAGAAACCACTTCGTGGGTTCTCTTTAGAATGATAAATAATGATGTTAGGAACTCTAGGAATTAATTTTATAGGAGTTCGTGCCACCTCGGCACTCCTCCGGACTTTTCGTGCTTTAAGGAGCGGGTGTGAGCACTCCCGAGCATTTTGCGTATTTGACTGAATATAGCTTAGGGAATATATTTGTATATTCATATAATAATTGTATGACCATTTAGTTTGAATATTAGAGGGTCATACAAGGTCATGTTTGACCATATGCTTCTAAGGCATTTTAGCGTTTATGGTGAAACGACTGTTTTTACGTAACGTTTTCATGCATGGGTTTGCATGCGTACGTGAAATGATTTATATTTGGATTATATTCCAATAAATAATGATTAAATAATATTATTTAGATTTGGGGTATTTCACAGCATCATTCACGCACATAAAATAATACAACAGTGCACAAGAGTAAACAACATTTACATTAATTATCTTGGTCGTTATTTCAAACAACAGATAGCACACAAGCCGGTGTAATCCGGTAGAAAACAGGTTGCAAGAATCCCATACCGTTCACCGTAGACTGTACTTGTTTAATTCCCGGTCAACGTCTGGTCAAACAAAGTCCTAGAATAGGATTAACTGAGAGGGTTAATTTATGTTACCCTTATATAATGATCCTATTGAATCTTTTAACAAATCTCGTATTTGTTATTTCATGTGAGGTTTATTTCTTTTAATTACCTCATGATTTTATGTATAACTTATTTGTATTCCTTTTGATTTATTTATAAATCCTTTAATGTACATATATGTATTTATTTATTCATTTACTATATTTGTTATTTATTTTTTTTGTCTAGCTGACATAACAACTTATAATTCCTTAACTATATTTATATGTCATATATGGACATAAAGTTCTTATAGTTTTCATTATTCCTCCTTTAACCCAAAAGTAATAATCATTGGTTATCTTTAAATTCCTTATAACTATATAAGTCATAGTTTAAACCTCATAACTCCTTTAATCAAGATTCTTTCTTTCTAATTCCTCCAAATATCCATGTAGGACCTATATTTATTTTAATCTAATTTCTTACCCTTATATTTCGGTTATTTACAAAACAACCACATTAATTCATAAACTTTATATTTAAATTCTAATCTTATCATAGCATAGAGTTTTAACTTCTTATTTAGCTAAATTACAAGGTCACACTAATATTTTGGTATTTAGCTTTTAAATATTATAACTTTCAAAAATTACAACTTAGCCCCTTAAATTCTCGGCCTTAATAATTTATTTCTTATAATTACAATCTAACCACAAAATCTTATAACCTTTACATAATGTCATGTAAACTATAGTTTTAATTTTAATTCTCCATAGATTCCGAATATATATATATAAATTCTTAAATTACCAAACTAACCCCAAGGTAATTCGGCTTTGTCATTTATTCTTCCTTAATTACATTTTCATCCCAAAACTTTATAATAGTTTCTAATAACTTATAAACTATAGTCTAAATATTTAATTCCTCAAAATTTCGAGAGTGAACCTAATAATTCTCTTAATTATGAATTTGCCCACTAATAAGTTCCAAACTTTCATAACAATTTTTATAAATTACATAATAGCCCAAAACTTTATAAAATGTTACTTTGACACTTGTTTAAATTATCTAAAATTCATAAACTTAATTCCTAACCTTATATTATATCATATATATTCCAAGAACACCCTTAACTCTCGGTTTTTGTAATAAACACACTAAACTTTGTAAAAATTACATTTAGGCCACATAACTTAATTAATTAACCATTTAAGCTCTAATAAAATATTTTTAACTCACCAAACTTTATAGTATAAGTTTATATACATAAGTAGCTCCTTAAAATCTATTTAACACTTAGAGCATTCTGCCATAATTTATTAAGGACCATATAGTATATAAAAGTGGATTTATATGTCAAAATAACTATACATAAATTCATATGAGTCATATAACTTATGTAAAAATTATTGTAATGTCTTATATTGATTCTTAGCTTAAAAATAAGCATTTTTGCCCTTGACATTTCGGCCTTAATTTATTCTTAACTTAAATAAATTTTGTGACACAAAAATGTGTCTTAAGGTAAATATTTTCTATATATGTTATAGATTATATTTTTGGCATATAAAACCATATAGTTTCGGTTTTAATTAACCTAGGAGATGTACATAATTTTTGTATAATTTTTAGAAGCTTAACAAAGCTTATAACATAAAGATTTACTTAGTAAACTTACTTCTTAACAAAGGTGGTTTAGTGCTTGAACTCTTCTTTGAATCTCCAAGCTTTCTCCAAGGTAATATTGATGCTCCACTTCGGTTATATGCAAGTGGTGAAGGTGTTTAGGAGTTAGATCTTCAATAAAGATCTTAAGTAGATTTGTAAGTAGTTTTACAAGAATTTACCTTAGACTTTTTCTCCTTATAAATTCGGCACTCCTAAGGTAGATGAAGAACAAAGTTTCCTTCATGAAAATGAAAAAGAAAGAAACCTTAGAAGAAGTAGAACTTGGTTACACATAAAAATGTGCTTTAAGGATTTTCAAGCATTAAAACTACCTTAAGATAACCTTGAAATGCTCCTTGGATTAATGTTGGTTTGGACAACCTCCTTGGAGAACTAATTGATGCCGAATGCTTATTGATGTGCTAGGAAGAGTTTTGCTTCAAGGCTTGACAAGAGATGCTAGGAAATTACCTTAAAGATGAAGATAGAAGTTAAAACTCCATTAATGGACTTAAGAGCTTCAAAGGAAGAAGATGAAGCAAGAAGAGAGAGGAGGGAGCCTTACCAATTTGTTGATGAAGAGTGCATGGAGGGAAATGAGACTAAACTCACTAAACTCACGTATAAGGTAAGAGAATGCAATTTGGAATTGATTTTTGTTTTGTCAATTTTTAATGTCAAATGACTATTCTTTTCTTTAGTTTATTCCATGGGTTATTGGCTCAATAAATGCCCATGTTATCTGCATAATTTCGGACATGTGGGGTGACAAGGCAAGATGGAGAAAATAATGGGAGCTAGAAGACAAGGTAAGTTAGGTAAGGTATATTCTTTTGATTTTTCTATGTTTTGTGCTTGTCTTCTTCTCCTCTTGTAGATGAACGAATTCAAGGGGTCAAATGAGGTGTCTCAATCGACATTGAAGATCCAAGGAAGAGCAAAGGAAGGTCACATGGAGAAAAGAAATCAAAAGGTGGAATCTAGATCTACTTTTTACCTTTTTGCATTTTGTTTTCTTCCTAGCTCACATGGCCTTATTCCAATGCATAATTTCGACAGCTTGGTGGTCAAATGAGACCTAAATACTTTGAAATTAAGTAATATAACACATGGGAAGGTGAGTCACCATGTTCTATGCCTTTTATAAACTTTAAATGCAAATTTTATACTAGTTTTTGGGCATAACTTCGGCCCCTATAGAGAGCCTTGTTGACTAGTCTCTCCAACTGATTTAGAAGGTCATTTTAACCCTATTTAAGATTACCAATTCGTGGCATGTCAAAAACTACAAGGCAATTGCGTAAAACGCGTTTTCGTGACACCCGAAGGTGTGTTTTTGTGCTCTAAGGAAATCTTTGGGAACCAAATTGTTTTTATGAGTTCCAAGTGTTTGTAAACGCTTATTATAGTAAATAAAATATATTAAGATGTTACATTGAGTCATATGGGGTTACATTAACCCATGTCATAATTTATGGGCCATTGGGACACTCCCGGGCAAAAAGGAGCGCTAAGAAATCCTCCTGTGGTTTTTGTTGAATTTTGAGAAACCACTTCGTGGGTTCTCTTTAGAATGGTTAATATTTATGTTAGGAACTCTAGGAATTAATTTTATAGGAGTTCGTGCCACCTCGGCACTCCTCCGGACTTTTCGTGCTTTAAGGGACGTGCGTGAGCACTCCCGCGCGTTTTGCGTTTTTGACTGAATATAGCTTAGGAATATGTTTATATATTCATATAATAGTTGTATGATCATTTGGTTTGAATATTAGAGGGTCATACAAGGTCATGTTTGACCATATGCTTCTAAGGCGTTTTAGCGTTTATGGAGAAACGACTGTTTTTACGTAACGTTCTCATGCATGGGTTTGCATGCGTACGTGAAATGATTTATAATAGGATTATTTTCCATTAAATAATGGTTTAATAATTTTAATTAGATTTGAGGTATTTCAGCATGTGACATCCATGTGAAGATTATTATTGGTTAATTTCTGCTGTAAGACGTCTTTAATTATGCTATGAGAGTGAATATTACGAGTTTAATGAGAGGGGTGTTACAATTATATTGAATGGGTGGCGTTTGGCGTCAACGAATCTACTATATGTAAGGGGAGATCACGATGGTACGACATCATTCTATACTTGGATGCCATCAAGCCCTACATGCCAGATCGTTGTCTCAGAGTGTTCGGACTCCTACAGTCCATCACTCAAGAGCTGATCAGACCCATCAGTTGCACCGCCACGATGCTAGGTATGATTATGGGACTTTCGTCTGAAACATCACCTCCGAGGCCATTAGGTGGCAGTTTCTGGACATGCAGGCACACATGCCTTGGGAGGTGGCGTTGGACTACATCAGATGGTTCCTTGATCATACCCATCCTCAGGTGCGGCCCGTTGGTCCGGATGGTAGGCTTTGTGTGAGGCAGGAGGATCAGGTGTAGGTATTTTTTGCATTAGTTTGACTTATAATTGTCATTTATCTTTTACTAAATTTGATTACTAACTTACAGTTGTTTTGTAGTATTAGAATGAGGTTACTCAAAGGCTATGAGTTTGGCGCCAGAGAACAACCAGAGTTGGCCTGATGGTGCCCCCCGGTACGCTAGTGTGATGGAGGAGTGCTTCGACTTCGCCAGACTTCATGTCAGCAGCACCCTAGCCACTTCTGATCGGCCTTTGAACCAGAACCAAGCTCGGGCTCGCATGAAGTGGTACTACACAAGCCGGCACAAGAGAGGACTAAGGCCTAGAGGGGAGGGTCAACGTATAGGCATAATGAGGAATGTTGGGGGTGGTAAGTTTTAGACATATTATGTTTCATGTGTTTTAGACATTCTCTTGTTGGTTTATGAGACCATATTTATTTTTTGTTTTAACATTATTGTTTGTTTGTAAAATATTTATTCATATGCTTATCAAACCTAAAATTTATGTTAAACTTGTATATGTTATAGTTTTGGTTGTTGTTGGGTTGAGTGAATTATAATGTAACCTAACCTTTTTTTTTTTGTATGTACATAGAATGTCAATGCCTGTTGCTAATACATGTGAGCCATATGGCTAGAGTTACGCGATACGGCGGGCGGTTCCAGCGCGCTCCTAAGTAGGCAGTGATCGATGCAGACATTCCATACCCAAGAAACATGAACCAGTTGAAGTCGTCCTTAAAGCACACAATCTGTTCACATTTTGATAACCTGTAGCTTCATGTGAATTCCATGGTGTACCTTAAGATGGAGTGAGATCTATACAACTACACATTGACCAATATTCGAATTGATGCACATGTGCTGCATATCCGATACTACTTGGATCTTGAAGATATCATGGAAATAATGAAGACTCTAGTTCAGTATGAGGATGATTCAGACTTCAAAGACCCAGATGTAGTCCGAGGGAGGACCCAAGATTCTCATAAGGTAGACAGTCGCTGATGCAGGGCAAATGTTGTGAGAGGTAGTGGAGTCAACTGAACGATCGCGTATTAGCTATTTATTTCTTCAATTATAATAGACTCAGAAGTTTATAATATTTTTATGTGACTTGTATTTCATTAACATGTCACTAGTATTTTGTTATCTGGTTGCTTGTATTTCGTTAACTTGTCACTCGATTAAGCTTATAAATGCCTTATTGCAGGTGTTCAATTCATTTATAATTTCTGAAATTCGCATCTAGACAAGATATTCTATGTTTTAATTTGACGACTATTACAAGCGTTCATTTCATTACTCTCAAATTTACATCTAGACAAGAAATTTCATGCGTTGATTTCACGTATGTTGGCAAAAAAATGTCCTCTAATTTAGCTCATGGAAGCCTACTTTGACTAGACATGGCAATTCAGGTCACTCGGATTAGGTTCGGTTCAGCTTGGATCAGATCGGATCAATTGTAGATACTAAATATTTTGGTTTAGTTCGGATTGGGTCAGGTTCATCTAGTTTAAATTAGATTTGGGTGACTTCAGTTTGGTTAATTTTGGGTTTGGGTGCTTTCGGTTCGGGTTAGCCTCGGGTTCATTCTATTGTTTCGGGTTTCAGGTCAAATTTGGATGACTCATTTAGGTTAAGTTTGGTTGACAAAAATTTTCAAGTGTAAATTTAAGCAACCTTTGTAACTTGAATTAATTTTCGTATTTGGCTCCAACTTCTTTTAATATGTATGTTACTCTTGATCAAGACTACTATTGTGTATTGGTTGGATATAATCGAATTGAACGTTAATTTTTGTACATGAATTTTAACTATAGATTAATAAAAGTATAAAGTAATATAAATAGTAATGATACTCATTACTTTGTGTTATAGAACATTTTAAAGCAAAACATTATAGTTGGTGTTAATACTATGAACACTAAGCTATTGTTTCCCTTTCTAAATGTGAGTTGTCAACTAAGCTAGTTGGTATAAAATAGTAATAATACACATTACTTTGTATTATAAAACATTTTAAAGTAAAACATCTATAGGAGGTATTAATATTATGAACAATAAGCTCTTGTTTCCTTTTCACTTACTGAATTAATCGAAATGTGAGTTGTCGACTAAGCTAGTTGGTGTAAAATAGTAATAATATAAATTAGTTTGTGCTATAAAACATTTTAAATCGAAACATCTATAGTTGGTATTAATACTATGAACACTAAGCTATTGTTTCTCTTTTAGTTAGTGAATTAATTTAAGTGTGAGTTGTCAACTAAGCTAGTTGGTGTAAAATAGTAATAATACAAATTAGTTTGTGTTATAAAACATTTTGAAGAAAAACTTCAATTGTTAGTATTAAAACTATGAATGAACACTAAGCTATTGTTTCACTTTTAGTTAGTGAGTTAGTCTAAATGTGAGTTGTTGAGCAAGCTAGTTGGTATAAAATAGCAATAATACACATTAGTTTGTGTTGTAAAACATTTTAAATTAAAACATTTATAATTGGTATTAATACTATTGTAAAGTTGCCTTGAATTTTTATCTACATTTATGGTGGAGAAGTCAATGGTTTACATTTATAATGGAAAATTTAATGGTATACATTTATGGTGGAGACTTTAACAGTGAAGAGTTAATAGTCAGCATTTAATGTTGATCTTATGGACAGCTGTTGAGTGTCTAAATGAACATGTGTTAGGGGTGTATTTAGTATGTTTTATCAACACTTTTCATGCTCATTTATCCACTCTAGCTAGTTTTTCTCTAGTTTTGTGTTTTATTAGTGTTTTACACAATTATTGCTGAAATGGGAGGAATAGCTAGAAATTAAGTAGTCGAAGAGACAAACGCGTGGGCACAAACGGATCCAAAATCAGAACTAGAACGAAGAAGATATAGCATTTTGAAGTTAGCTTGCCGACAGGACCGGCCCACAGGACCGACCCAGAGTGGGTCGGCTGGATGATTCCGGAGGCCATAAATGCTCGTTCCAGGGGCCGAACTTGCTTCTGGACCCGACCAACCCTAGCACCGACCCAGGGTGGGTCAGTCGGACTTAAAAACGTGATTTTTGGCCTCCGATAGTGCTTTTGGACTCGACCGACCCACGGACTGACCCAGGGTGGGTGGGTCGCAAATTTTACCCAAATATGTCTTTTTAAAAGAAGAAAAAGAGGAGAGAGAGGGGGAGGCTACACAGAACAGAAAAATGACGGGACAAGAAGAGAAAAGATTAAAGAAGAAGAAGAAGAAAGGAAAGGAAGAAGAAGAAAAGGAGGAGAAAGCTCACCTCCATTGAAGCTCTTCTTCAACCTCCCATGGCTATTTCTTATCCCTTTTTTCATTTTCGTTCTTCAATGGTTGTGTAGTTTCTTTGTAGCTTGGGATGGGGATTTTGCCCCAAAATCCCTAAAACCTCTATTGTTGAATCTTGAACTTATTTATATGCTTTATTTTAGTCCTTGTGCTTAATGAAGATAATTATTGAGTGTTTATGGCTTCTAAACTTATTGCTCATGATTTCGGGATTTGTTTAGGGTTTTGCTCAATTTGTCATTTATGTGTTAAATTGGTTGGTTTGGCCTACCGATTAGTTTAGCATTATTGTGGGATTCTGCCAAAATGATATTCTGAGATAGAAACCTAAACCATTGGGGACTAGAACAGTGTACTCTAATTCAATGATTTTAATATTAGACTACACTACAACTTAGTGGAACTTGAGCTTAGTGTTGTCGATTGACTCGAGGCTTAGCTGATTGAGAAGTTTCGGTTAAATTGGTTAAGATTAGTAGGCCTAGATTAGGTTGCTTATTAATTAAGTGTTCCTGTTGTTTAGCTATAAGTTCGAGGTTCGACAATCGGTAGTAAAAGGAGGACGGGTGCAAATATTCATTCCGGGCTACGCCTATCTTAGATTAGTTAGTTTAGTGTTTGTTGCTTTTCTTTATTTCTCCAATTACAACCCAAAAACCCAAAATCCCTAATTTACATTTATGCACTTTTATTTATCTTCTTGCACATTTACTAAGCTTATAATTAACTAAATAGTTACGAAGCCCCTGTGGATACGACCTTGTTGTACTACAATGATTGGGTTCACTGCCCATAGTTAGCAAGATAGTTTCACCACTATTTTGCACAACAACAGCTTTATACGATTTATTGTTATAACTCATGGTTATTCTAGAAGACTCCAAGGACCACCCACCACTACAAATAGAGGCTCATTCTTGGCACAATTTATCCATCCAAGCATCAAGCAATCTTCTTCTTTTATAATAGTTAGAGAGTTTCTTGTGAGAGAAAATATAAGAGAGTTTTGTATATCATTAGTGATTTGTGAGATTTTTGAGAGTTATCTCCCTTGTGAAATTTGTGTGCCTCGTCTCTCTTTTGTAACTTGTAATTCTCTTCCCACATATAGTGAATATTGTTCATCACATCCCGTAGAGTAGGCATAGCTGAACCGGTTTTTTGTTTCAAAGCAGCTATAGTAGATTAAGGCTTTAACAAAGCATTCGGGTGAATTCGGTTTCGGGTGAATTCGGACTAGGTGAGTCTGGGTACCGAATTACAGTTTGATTCGATTTTGGTTCGGGTTGGTTCGGACTTTCAGGTTACATTTCGGGCGACATCATGCAGTTTAAAATCGGGTTCGGATCGGGTTGGGTCGGTTTTTCGGGTTCGATCATTTTTATTAGGTCTAACTGTGACAAAGAATCTTAGGATATTGTTGGCGTTCAGTTCATTTATAAATCTTAAATTTGCATCTAGACAAGATATTTCATGCGTTAATTTCACGTCTATTACTGGCGTTCAGTTCATTTATAATTTTTAAATCTGCATCGAGACAAGATGTTTCATGCTTAAATTTCACGTCTGTTGGTGAAGAAAGCCCTCTGATTAAGCTCATGGAAGCCTATCATGACAGAGAATCTTGGGATATTGCTGGCGTTCAGTTCATTTATAATTTTGAAATTTGCATCTAGACAAGAAATTTCATGCATTAATTTCATGTATGTTGTTGGCGTTCACTTCATTTATAATTTTTTTTTTTAATTTACATCTAGACAAGAAATTCCATGCTTAAAATTTACATCTGTTGGCAAGAAAGCCCTCTAATAAAGCTCATGCAAACCTACTGTGACTAAAAATCTTGGGATATTGCTAGCGTTCAGTTCATTGATAACTTTTAAATTTGCATCTAGACAAGAAATTTCATGTGTTAATTTCATGCCAGTTGATGGCGTTCAGTTCATTTATAGTTTTTAAATTTGCATCTAGACAAGAAATTTCATGCTTAATTTTTACGTCTGTTGATGAAGAAATAACTTTGATTAAGCTTTGGAAGCCTACTATGATAGAGAATCTTGGGATATTGAAGGCGTTCAGTTCATTTATAATTTTTTTAATTTGCATGTAGACAAAAATTTTCATGCGATGATTTCAAGTATGTTGTTAGCGTTCAGTTCATTATAGTTTTAAATTTTGCATATAGACAAGAAATTTGATGCATAAATTTCACGTCTATTGGCGAAGAAAGCCCTCTGATTAAGCTAATGGAAGCCTACTGGGATACTACTATGTAACGTATAAACCTGAAAAAAAAACTCAGGAAGACACGCAGCGGAAAACACTAAGCAACATTTGGGCAACAAGCAAACACACATGTGTACAGAAACATTGAACACATGCATTAAAGCGAACAAGAATTCACATACTAACGACGCCAAGCACATAGCTTGACATGCCTTAGGGTAATTTAACCCGAGGCACCGGTGATGCGGGCACCATGCCAGATAAGTTCTCCGGCCATCCCAACTCCCTTAACTTCAAGCGTCAATATCAGAGGGGATCAGCGCACCACTTGTAACTCATGCCCAAGTGCGCAACCCAAGTACAAGTAATGCCGATGTTCGGGTAACAACAAGGTTAGCCCATACAGTCAATGCAAGCACCGACAACCGGAGGGTGAGGGCGTCGGGCGGACACCAACACACTTATCTCCACCCCTAATCCAACTCATCCCTGTGCGAGCCACAAAGGCTCTAACGATGTGCCACCCGCACATCAGGGTAAGAATAACCAGGGACATACTGAGTTGAGGCCGCCAGCTCTCGGCATCTGGGTAACAGAAGCTCTCACCCTAGTTTCAAAGCTCTATCCCCAATGGGGTCCCTTAGCTACCTACACACCTGCAAGTTAGCATAAAGGGCGTATAACGGAGAGAGACCGAGTCATCGCAACGCAGGTACAAAAGGGCTACTTTTATTGATTGAGATACAAGGCCCGAAGGCTTACATTACATCGTTATTGTAACACCCCTACTGCTAATACTGTCATTACCGTCCAATCTCCTCGTGCTTCCAAGTCACGCAGCGGATACTTACTTACATACAGTGGGTGATACAATGCCGTTAGTCACCCACGTGAATAACAAGGCTACTACTTCTACATACAGCATCGGTCTGATGGACCGGAATATCCGAGTGCTACACAAATACAAGCTTCACTACAATTACCAATTAGGTATTACAACTTCCCATTCAATACAATACTCCATAAGTTCAATACATGTTAATATACCGAGTTTACTAAGGTCCTTATACAAGTAGAATACCTCTTTCAATCCCATACATGCTCATTAAGAGTCTAACTACTACCCATTCCTCACAAACTACTTGCTCCCTAGGTGTAGGGGGTGTGCTACTTAGTACACCTCTACATTCTACTACTAACTAACCAAATGTAGTCACCGGTCTCGTGCCTTGACCATATCCTCTTCGGGTACCTGCACACTAAAAACGTTCCCCCGAGGGGGTCAGCTTTCGCTGAGCATGATAACCGCATACCCCGCGTACTAGTGACGGTACGCCGACCACTTGGTCGAATACATGCGATTGATTTCATTCAAACGTACATGCATACATGCTCTTATACATAATATTACAATACATTACGCAAGGAATACATACATACACTTCAATACATACTCTTCAATACACACATGGTAAATCATACAGGCCATCAGATATATACTTACCTTTCCAAAATCCACAATACACAATACATGTACAACACATACGCAATACATACACAATCCACCATACTTGTTAGCTCATGTTGGTCCACCCGGGTTAATCGGGTGGAGATTACTCTTTTACTCGTTCCACAGTACTTACGCATACATACTCATACTCATACATACTTACTTACTTACTTACTCTTACTCATGTTAAGTCGTCGGGACCTCCGGCCCGGGGACTAATCCGTCCCACCACCGGGATTTACTTGACTCACCAATCCGGGATGCTACCCATTTAAGGGGTTTGGGCCGCGGACCAGTTTAAGGGTCAGGAATCGGATCCAACCTCTTGTGTCTCCTCATCCTCACGCGTGGCCGAAGCTATATCGGACTTCTACTCATTCCAATTTATTCCTTACTTATGTTAGGAGTTAGGTAGTTAAGAATTAGCAGAAGTCATTCATTCAAGCCACATACATAATACATTGTACATATACACATCCGTACAAAATCCATTACAATATACAAGTACACTACGAAATACAATACACTCCATCATCATTCATATATTTCATGAATTATACAAACTATTGTTCAAGACAATATCAAGAACAATGTAAACAAGCACAAGTAAGGGCAAAATAGTCCGATTCATGCATTTATCTTATTAGGTGATCAAATAAGCACACAAGTCGGGGTAACCAGATTAGGATACAGGGCATGAAGAAATCATACCTTTCACCGTTGTACTTGTATCCGACGTTCCTCCGGTGTTCACAAATCAAATCCTATGATATACATGCAATCGAGTGATTAATCTAACTATCATTAACTTAACTCGATATCTTTACACTCCCTAACTCATACTTATTAAGTCCTTACAATTCTTATAGTTACAAATTGTTTACTTACTCTTTATTACTTTAAGTTCATTTACTTACTTAGTAATGGTATACTTATATATGTACATGTGTATATGTAGGTATACATATATATATATATATACTTATTGTAATAAATTTTTTTTTGTGACTCGACCGACCTTACCCAAGTTCGGTCCCAGGGTCGGTCGAAGTCAGTAGGGAAATGCGCTGGAAAATTTCAGGGCCGACCGACCTTGCAAGTCCGGTCCCAAGGTCGGTCCATTCCAGTGAGTTACGGACGGAAAATTTTTGAGTCGACCGACCTTGCAAGTCCGGTCGCAAGGTCGGTCCATTCCAGTAGGTTACATTACGGGAAATTCTTCTGGCCGACCGACCTTGCATGTCCGGTCCCAAGGTCGGTCCATTCCAGAAGGTTTCCGTCCTTTGTAAATCTGGGCTCGACCAACCTTGCAAGTCCGGTCCCAAGGTCGGTCCGGCCCAGTAATTGCATTTTTATTTCTGTTTTCAGTCCCTCTTCTTACCCATTACCTCCCCAATCTTCCTACATGTAATCCCACATGTCTTAGTGCCATTTAGGCTTCCTAAAATACCTCAATTCATCAACCAATTCCATTACTAAATCCATCAACCAATTTACACAATTTCCTCACTTCCTTTCAACCCTTACAACAGTTTTTCATTTCTCTAATGCTACAGATTTTTGTTACAACTTCTACCATTCAATACTTCCTCTACCAATGTCACTCCTAGCATCCTAAATACATTTCCAAGTCATTACACTACCTATACCCAAGTCCAACTCTCTTCTTACCAAATCTTGCACACTAATTCTTCCTAGTTCCACAATGCATTTTGATGCCTCTTTGCTACAGATTTTTACATGCTCTACCCTCATACTCCAACTACCATTCTATGGTCATTAACATCTCTACTATCCCCAATACACACCTTGGTTCTCCCATTCACCAAGTCATTCATACATGTACATATTCCTACCGAAATTTTGCCATAGTTCATCTATTTTTCTTACCTAGCCACACATACACATTCTCACCAAAATCATTCCTATTCTAGCCACACCCATACAAGGGTCCTACCAGCAATACAAAGCAATCTTAATACATCATTACTTCCTCAAAACACAATATCAATACACATACACAATTCTTTGGCTCTAAGGCCTACGATCCACATACTTGTCCACAAATACCCAAACTTTCACAACTACAATTCTAATACATCGTTTTGGTTTCTTTAAATTGGTTTACCCATTCCCATTATTATAATGCATTAAAACTTAGCATTAAGGAAGAGCTCTTACCTTGAGCTTATATTCCCTTCATTTCTTTTCCAATTCTTCTCCTTCTCTTTTTCTTGCGAAAATCGGCCATGTGGGGGATGGAGTTGCCAAACTCCATTCCAACACCCAAATTACATAAAGAGAATATAATTAAACTTCTAATCTCTTAAAATTTCACTAATTCAATGAAGGGTTTAAATTACCATTAGTTAGGGTTTTTACCTTGGAGCTTTTAAGAGAGGTTTTCAAGCCTTGAATACAAAGGAGAGTTCCTCCACCATTGGAGAGTTGAACCAAGCTCAAACAAAGAAGGAAACAAGGCATTACAAGAAGGGGCAAAAATCGGCCACTCTAGAGAATGAAGAAAAGATGGATTTTTCTTGAAACTTTTTACCTTAGGAGGAAGAGGAGACTCCATGCTTCGAAATGGTGTCATTTATTCTTCAAATGCTCAAAACCCATGGAGATGAAGTTGCTCATTTTCGGATTTTGAAAAGATAGGAATGTAGAGCTTGAAGAGAGGAGCAAGAATATGTACTTTTTTTCTCATTTGGAGCTTTAATATGGCTTGAGCATGAGGTAGAAGAAGGGAAGCCATTGAAGCTCCTTTGGGGCTTCAAAATCGCCAGCAGCAATGGGGAGAAGGAGAGAGAAATCACTGGGAGAGGAGGAGGGAGGTGAGAGAATAGAGAAATGAGGGAATGGGACCTTTTATTCTTCTTTTGCTTTTTGACTCATTATTTATTTAGCTAGTGTGTGTGTGAGAGAGGGGGTTATTTAACTGTTAAAACCGGCCCCCTACAGTATTACTAGTTGGAGCGTTTTTCGTCTTTTACAGAAAACACTCGTTAATTTACCCGGTTTTGGTACTATTCACTAACCGGGCCCATTTTCCGGAATTTCCTCGTTTCTTTATTTTTATTGGCTATTAAGCTTCCATTGATGCTTAATTATTGTTATTCAATGATTTATAATTTTTACGGGTTCGTTTGACCACTTAAAATCACGTTTTCGGGTTTTCTCGAAAAACGTGCGCTAAAGCTCTATTAGCGTTTTAATACATTATTTGGATCCGTTTTCTTCGGGAGTTGTTCCCATATATTAATTTAGGCCTTAAAATGATTTAGAATCCATATAACATGCTAACCGAGGTCTCATACCTCCTATGGTTACTTAACGCTTATTTAGCGTTTTACGCTTTTTAAGCGTTTATTTATTTCTTTTGGATTTATTTTTCCTTACCAATATTTCTTAAGCATTATTAGGCTCTTAAATACGGATTATTATGGTTTTAATCACTATATTTAAGGTCGGGGTATTTCAATCTACCCCCCTTAAGAACTTTGTCCCCAAAGTTGCTCAAGGGCATAGGATTACTGTACTTACTCATTCATACTTGTCTAATACCAAAAGTCATACATTCTTCCTCCTTACCAATCCCAAATCCGTTACTCAAGGTTCCTACATACTATACCATACCATACCATACTAATGCACAATAATTACTCCAATCCGCATTACCACCGACCATCCGGTTCCTCATTACAAACTTTATACATACATACAGTGCAGAGCTATCCCCAAAGCAATGCGATACACATTACAATCCCACAGGCACTCAGGTCATCTCGACACAGGACTCCTCTATGTCCCGCTGCCCTTGGAATAATACAACATGCTACACTACTATCTTCCCCGATACAAGCTTCTAACCCAATCTTCATTCTCAGTCTGAGGAAGAACCTTCCCAATAGCTAATTAGAAATCCTTCTAAAGCATACAACTCCAAATTCCAATTTATATTCATTACTTCTATCCTATGTGTGATTCTTGTGACCACTTGAGGGGAGCTTTCGAGAATCATTCGACCCTGATGGGATCAGCATCAGTGTTGAACTATCTTTCCACCCCAATTTGTGTTCGGTTTCCCTTGATCTGATCAGGATCAAGTTCGACTTCCCACATCAGTTTCAAACAAGCAATTAATTCAATTATTTTCATGTTTTATCTTTTTACTCTTCCTAGTCATTTATACATCTCCAAGGATGGAATTCGGTCCATCAGTCATTCTCAATCTATTTCCCAAATGCTTTACTTCGAGGTTCAATACCTAAGTATTCATTTCCTCAATCTTCACTACTTCCATCCATTACTCTCCATTGTTTCAAATATTCTAACTAGGGATTACCATACTTGTAGGATTTAGTTATCCTCAATTTACTTCCAATAACTTACCTAGGTATACACTACTCTCATTCATTTCGTACTACTTCTTCAAAGGCTACAATACTTGTGGAGCTCCGTCCACTACTCGTTACTTTTCTTTTACTAACACTCTTACATGGTGTTACAAGGTAAGTATATCCATCCTATGGTATTTGCATCTCTCATGCCTAATTACCACAATTCCAATATGAATGAATACTTATGTTTATTTAACCTAGTACCAATCATCCAATCAATGCTCATTTGTGCTACGCACATTATAGTTTATGTGTTTTATTCATAAAATTCACATTATGCGGTTTTCGCTCTACCCCCCTTAAAAGGGATTATGCCCACGTAATCTACCATTTGTTATTATTATTAAACATTGGTTTACTCAATTTGGGCAATCTGAAGCGTTTTAGCTTCTTTACGGTTTGTTACATAATATACCCTTGTCAAAGGGTCCTAATCATAACAATGGTTTAGTCTTTGCACCTAGGATTCCTATATGGGTTTATTTAACTCATCATTAATTCGGTTCTAGCCTATTAGGCTTCAAGGCATTAATAGCCCTTCTGTTATACTCACTAGGTACATTAATCTCCTAGATAGGGCCCACTAGCTTCTGCTGCGTGACCCTGATAACTTGGGTTATTCACCCTTCTTGTTATCCTTAAAGTGCTGTACATCACCTTTTATCCGTCTATTATGGAAATGAGGTTTATTAAACAAATTCGGTATTCTTTTACCGTGTTTGAACTCAATGAGTTTAAGATTTATAACCAGCTCTCTGGTAATCTACTGCACATGCTATTTATGCTTCCACGATTATTCATTAAGTTCCTCCGACTTGTTGTCGGGCGAGGTTAAGTCACTATTCAGTTGTAGTGCTTCCTCTGTTGTCAATAGCTTCTGAATTATACCAGTTTTTCTGGTTCAGTACAAGTGTCCTTTACTTGTATGACCTTGCATTTTCTATGCGTCGGTCCTTGTGACTTTCTAACTGGCTTATGCCATGTTTGTTGGTGAAAAGAAGGGTTTACTACGGTTTACATTTTTCCATATCCCTAGCTACCCCATTAGATCATTAGCTGCACAAGTGCAATACCAGAACACTCAGTCATACAGAGTGCAGAGGCGTAAACGCTTGACAGTAAGTCACTTATGTGATAGGAAAGAATATTCCTGCCTGTCATCTCATACTTATACCCCGTGTTGTTATCTGCTACTTCCTCATAGCGGTCGCTTGTTGTGCACCGTATTCTTACTCATTGTACAACATCGTTTTTACTGTCCCTGTTACTCTGGTAATTCCTCTTTAGTCATTGTCATTGTCATTGGCACCATTTCCTTATGGTGTGGGTATAACAAGGGTTTCCTATGTTCATGTGTATGATGATTGTTGTAGCATACCGCAATGGTATTATTTTCCCCATGTGGAGATGTTTTATTTCTGTTTAGGTTTCCTGTGTAGGTTGACTTACCTCACATTACTCCATCATTTATGATACCCTCTATCAATTATCTTGGTTGACAATGGATACAGTAATTTGTCGGGTTACAAGCTCTATTGAGCGTTGGCCATTCATGGTGTGCAATATGCATTCACATTGATTGTTTTGACAATTATTGTCTTTCCAGTGTTGAGCATTGGTTATAGGCTCTAGCTGTGCAGTTTCACTTGTATGCATATCAGCGGAACATCCCAAGAAACTTCAGGGGTTTTCTGGTCCCGTTCTCTATTCGAAGAGTATTTTATCACTGACAGGTGAAAGTTCTTGTGGAGGGGTTTGTCGCCACTCATACGTCTCATAGCAAGGTTACTATGTTAGTACCTGGTTATGTACTGCATATGGAGTATACTTACTCCTTTAAGTCGCGATGGTTTGGAATGTCTTTTCCTTGTTTCATCGCCTCTTGGCAATATCCATATGCGTAGGCTCTATTGTTATAGTAGATGGAAGCCTCTTCTAAGAGTTCACATCTTCACCACCTTGGTGGTCTTCGGTTAACGAGGGGTACCTTCCCTTGAGTTTCTCATAGTGTCCAAGTGTGGACTAGGCCAATGTTGGCATTATCACAATTTCTACGCCTCTGTGCTACCATTGCTACCAAAGGCATGGAGGTAATTAAAAGCTTGTCAACTGTATACTAGATTGATGCTCTAGTGACAGTGACCCTGAGTTGACCATTACTCCAAGCCACTCAGGATGTTGGGTTTGAATTAATGGTCCAGTTGTTGATTTCTTGTCGTATGAGACAATATCTCTTGCAAGTCTTGTTATCAAATGGTGTGGGTTATGCAACCGTTAAGATTTACATAACATAGTTGGTTGATGGCTATTAAGCCTTATTGCTGCAAGCTATGCTCTTTGCAAGCTGCTTATACATGTTTTCACTCCCTGTATACCCCATAGGTTGGGGGTATTGCTGGGCTCCACGGTAAGTCGTGACATCACGCTTCCATTCGTAGGAGGCCCCTTTAGGCATTCTGATGTCAATCAGTGCCTTTCGGTGGCTGAGGGTATTTCTTGTTAAGTGAAATCCCTTCGGTGTCCTAACCGAATGTTCGTTTTGGTTGTTATGCTCTCTCCATGACGCTTTGTTCGATTGGTGTTAACTCAGACACCCTTCGAGGATTGCTCCTGGGTGTTGTTAGGTTATGCCGTTACATCCAGCTAATGTTTATGATATGATATCACTATACCGCCTTGTGGTATTGTATTTAAGCTATTCCCTTTTGGGTTATAACGTCTCCCGTCGTTGGGTAGACCGTTTATACTTGCTCCTAGTGCTTGAGACTAGGTCTAAATATCCTCTTCGATAATGGATTACATTTAGTGGTAACCTTGTGATCGCTCTTGGGAACCCTGTCCCGTTTGTTGAGCATCGTTGTGTTCACACTAGGAATTTGCCTTACGGTGTTCAGGCTGGGTATACTTCCCAGCTGTCATGTGTTTTCCTGATGTCTTCGAGACATATCCAATGTCTATACTTATTAGTTGTGCTTTTTGCACGTCTAATTCTTATTCCGTATCCTCAGATGGATTCTCCGAGTTCTTTTGCTGACTTCTTAGTTGAGTACCTCCTCCTTGATCGTCTGGAGTTCCAGTTGTTCTGGTTTAAACTTACTTAGTCCGTAGAACGGAGTTGACTACTTCCGTGTTTCATACACTACATGTATACATACGTGGGGTACCGTGTTGATACGTTACCACTTACCTAACTATCTGTCAGGCCCACAAGCTCCTTCGGAGTGCGGTTGTCCCACATCCCGTATTTGGGTACACCCGTAGTGTTCGTCACACGCCTAGATGAAGTATTCTATTGTCAACTCCTCTTGTATCATTCTATGATACTCACCGTAATTATGTAGGGTTTGATTTTAAAATCCAAGGTTTTTAAAGAAGGTTTGTGGTTTTGAAAGAAAACTTGGTTTGAAAAAAAATAACGGTTCGGTGTTAAAAGATGTTCTTCATGGCATAGCCATGTTTGAGGTCTTGACCAAGTCCAGCTTCTTGCTGCCTGGTATGTCCTTAACAATGGTCAGGCCGTTAGGCCTTTCCAGGGTTCCATGCTTCCTGTTTTTAGGATACGTGGTCTGGTAGTCGCTTCTTTGCGGTCTCGATACATTACTATGTACTTGTG
Organism: Limonium bicolor; assembly: GCA_023374045.1. NCBI lineage: Eukaryota > Viridiplantae > Streptophyta > Magnoliopsida > Caryophyllales > Plumbaginaceae > Limonium > Limonium bicolor. The sequence continues at coordinate 95,945,265 of CM041778.1, forward strand.
GTGTGTTAGTGTTCCTCTACATGTTCCCGCCCTTACTGCACTTGCCGTGGCAAGTGCGTGGTACTGTTGGTTTTTGGTTAAACCTATACCGGTCTTGGTATGGTTTCCACTTGTATTTAATAGTCTTGTTGACTCTTCCCTTGATCATATTGATCTATGTTTGGGATACTCGATCCTTTTAAGTAGCTTCTTATTGATCTTGACATGGTTGTCTTGGTCGGGGTACTTCTTCAATCCTTGGAGATCCCCATTTATCTAGTTTTATGTTTTCCCTTGTTGCTCGTTCCCACTGGTTTATTGTGGTTACTGAGCCTGAGTTGGTTTAGGCACTACGGTTGTAGTCCTATCGGTTCATATCCCGTGGATATCCTTGTAGTTGTGTAAGCTCTGTCGGCCAGGTGTCATAACCTTTTGGCGTTATAGTTTCGGAGTTAACCACTCCTGACTATGTCCTTAGTCAGTTGGTATGCTATTGGTGGTATTATCTAGCTACTGCTGTCCCGTAGACTCGTGTCTCGGGTTCCATTACTGTTCCTTCTCCATTTCGTTGCACGGTTAGTGCTTCTTTCCTGCTGCTTGTTGGTTAGCTAGGTCTCGCGACTGCAGAGCACGTCGCCCCATGTTGTTGTAAGTTGCAGCCTCCTAGTGATTGGAGTGCTCATCCTACTGCTATTAAGTGCGGGCATTGCTGTTCAACCGGATTCCATCTCCGGGACTTCCAGTTCTTGGAATCTACCATAAGTCGGTTCTTGTTTACTGTGTGATTGCTTCACAACTGCCAGATCGGGTTTTCCCGAATATGAGAGTTCCTTCCTTCTCCCTGGCGTCTTTTCCTAAATCATACAAGGGGTTTGTGGAGGGCGGGTCTGGTGTTGTAGGTATCCGATACTCACCGGTAGTTCCTAGCTAGCATCTCTCTAATGCTAACACTCAGCCCTTAGCCCTAAGCTTCTAATTCCTAACTCGGTATTTCCTAGACTCGGTATTTCCAGTCATCAGAGCGAAGCATCGCTCTGATACCACTTTTTGTAACACCCCTACTGCTAATACTGTCATTACCTTCCAATCTCCTCATGCTTCCGAGTCACGCAGCTGATACTTACTTACATACAGTGGGTGATACAATGCCGTTAGTCACCCACGTGACTAACAAGGCTACTACTTCTACATACAGCATCGGTCTGATGGACCGGAATATCCGAGTGCTACACAAATACAAGCTTCACTACAATTACCAATTAGGTATTACAACTTCCCATTCAATACAATACTCCATAAGTTCAATACATGTTAATATACCGAGTTTACTAAGGTCCTTATACAAGTAGAATACCTCTTTCAATCCCATACATGCTCATTAAGAGTCTAACTACTACCCATTCCTCACAAACTACTTGCTCCCTAGGTGTAGGGGGTGTGCTACTTAGTACACCTCTACATTCTACTACTAACTAACCAAATGTAGTCACCGGTCTCATGCCTTGACCATATCCTCTTCGGGTACCTGCACACTAAAAACGTTCCCCCGAGGGGGTCAGCTTTCGCTGAGCATGATAACCGCATACCCCGCGTACTAGTGACGGTACGCCGACCACTTGGTAGAATACATGCGATTGATTTCATTCAAACGTACATGCATACATGCTCTTATACATAATATTACAATACATTACGCAAGGAATACATACATACACTTCAATACATACTCTTCAATACACACATGGTAAATCATACAGGCCATCAGATATATACTTTCCTTTTCAAAATCCACAATACACAATACATGTACAACACATACGCAATACATACACAATCCACCATAATTGTTAGCTCATCTTGGTCCACCCGGGTTAATCGGGTGGAGATTACTCTTTTACTCGTTCCATAGTACTTACACATACATACTCATACTCATACATACTTACTTACTTACTCTTACTCATGTTAAGTCGTCGGGACCTCCGGCCTGGGGACTACTCCGTCCCACCACCGGGATTTACTTGACTCACCAATCCGGGATGCTACCCATTTAAGGGGTTTGGGCCGCGGACCAGTTTAAGAGTCAGGAATCGGATCCAACCTCTTGTGTCTCCTCATCCTCACGCGTGGCCGAAGCTATATTGGACTTCTACTCATTCCAATTTATTCCTTACTTATGTTAGGAGTTAGGTAGTTAGGAATTAGCAGAATTCATTCATTCATGCCACATACACAATACATTGTACATATACACATCCGTACAAAATCCATTACAATATACAAGTACACTACGAAATACAATACACTCCATCATCATTCATATATTTCATGAATTATACAAACTATTGTTCAAGACAATATCAAGAACAATGTAAACAAGCACAAGTAAGTGCAAAATAGTCCGATTCATGCATTTATCTTATTAGGTGATCAAATAAGCACACAAGTCGGGGTAACCAGATTAGGATACAGGGCATGAAGAAATCATACCTTTCACCGTTGTACTTGTATCCGACGTTCCTCCGGTGTTCACAAATCAAATCCTATGATATACATGCAATTGAGTGATTAATCTAACTATCATTAACTTAACTCGATATCTTTACACTCCCTAACTCATACTTATTAAGTCCTTACAATTCTTATAGTTACAAATTGTTTACTTACTCTTTATTACTTTAAGTTCATTTACTTACTTAGTAATGGTATACTTATTGTGGAGGGTGATTTTTCGGTATGAGGGGGGGTCTATCTAACATGGTCTAACTAAGAAGTCTAGATCCTAGGAATTTGCTATTCTGTGGAGGGTGAAAACCCGTTATTCATGGCATCCCTCAAATACCTACTAAATCGTCCGTCTTTCCCAGAAAGCATAAAGGGGAGTGCAAGTGTGCACACCCGCTCTCAATGGGCCCCACGCAGACTTATGCCTCTATAAGGCGGAGTTGACTAGAGTCGCCACCTAGTTTGACCTAAGGAACTAGGAAGGAAAAGGAAGGAGGGTATAAGAACCGTTAATTGACTCTGATGATTTGTTGCCTATGGATAGGACTTATCTGATCATACCAGAGAATCTGTGTGGGTTCGCACTGGGTTACACCCCTTAGAAGTGGCAACGACCACGACTTCGGATTGGTGCCCGAGGAAACCTCGGTCTCCAATTGTCAGGATTGCCTTCTTTCAAAACCATTAGAGAGATTCAGTTAAAGCCAAGGGATAGGACTAGGACAGGAGGAGAGAAAACGAGTGGATGAGGCGAGCTTTTCTGCCAAGCTAGCGCCAAGAAGAAGAATTGATGAATTCGGATGAGTATAGAATGAAAGACTAGGAGTCTGATGGTTTGAAGTTGGTGAGAGCCGAAGAAGGTTTAAGTGTTTTGAGAGGTATGAAGAACACCTTAGAGGGAGAGAAGGATTTTTTGTTTGGAATGGGGTCGCACCCTAGATGGGCTGCCTACGTACTCAACTCCCTGTTGAGATCAGACCTTACGTAGTTCAGGTCTTTAGGATGGTTGAGTTTTTTGAGGTAATTGAGGGTTGGAAGTGGTTGTTTGGAGGGGAGATAGTTGAGTGCAAAAGGGTATTTTGATTGATGTGGGGTCGCACCCTGTGTGGGTTGCCTACGTACTCAACTCCCTGTTGAGATCAGACCTTACGTAGTTCACTGTATTTGGGTTTTGGAAGTTTTGATGTTTATGGGGTTTGACAGATTGTCGGGTTTGTTTTGGAGTTTAAGGTGCTCGACTCTGTGAGATATTTGAAATCATAAAATGATGACGTATGTGAGACGCTCGGGTCTGTGAGATGTTTGAGGCTTGAAAGGGTTATCAAATTTCAAGAGGTTCAGCTTTTTAAGGAGCTGAGGATTTTTGAAGTGTTTGAATTTGATGAGTCTATCGAGATGTTCGAATCTGTTGAACTGCGGAGACATTCGAGTCTGTTGAGCTGTTGAGACGGTTGAGTCTGTTGAGCTGCCGAGACGGTCGAGTCTGTTGAGCTGTTGAGACATTCGAGTCTGTTGAGCTGCTGAGACGTTCGAGTCTGTTGAGCTGATGAGACGGTCGAGTCTGTTGAGCTGCTGAGACGATTAGAGATTTGAGATGCTTGACTTCAAGGAGATTGAAGTTTTCCGAAATTTGAGATTTATGATGTTTAGAATTGTTCGGGATTGAAATGAAGTTGAATTGAATTGGGAATGAAAAGAATTTTGAATTGAATTGGATTGAAATCGAATTGATTCTGGATCGGAATGGGATTGAATTTGATTGAATTGGATTGCAATTGGAATTGAAGTTGAATTGGATTTGAAACTAAACCGGGATCGAATTGAGGTAATGAGCCAGATTTGGGCCTTGAAATGTGGGCCGGATTGGACCTTTGAAATTGGGCCGGGTTGGACCCTATGAATGAGCTGGATTTGGGGCTTAGAATTGGGCTTGGTTTGACCTTTGAAATTGAGATTGGAAGATGATTTGAATCTATGAGACAATTGGAGTTTGGAAGGAGTTTGAAGTTTGATCTTAGAATTTTTGGAAGCATTTCAAATGCTTTGTGAGGTTGAAGTGTGTCTAATGAGTGTATGAAGAGTATTTAATGTTGAGTGCAAAGAGCTTTGATTTCGAAGAATTCATGAAGGATATCTGGTTTTGGAGTATGAGAGGATTGATTTTGGAGAGCGTATGATGAGTGAGTATGAGAGGGATTGATTTTGAAGTGTGTTTGATGAGTGAGTATGAGAGAATTTGATTTTGAAGTGTGTTTGGTGTGAGAGTATGAGAGATTTGATTTTGAAGTGTGTTTGGTGTGAGAGTATGAGAGAGTTTGATTTTGAAGTGTGTTGGTGTGAGAGTATGAGAGAGTTTGATTTTGAAGTGTGTTTGGTGTGAGAGTATGAGAGAGTTTGATTTTGAAGTGTGTTTGGTGTGAGAGTATGAGAGAGTTTGATTTTGAAGTGTGTTTGGTGTGAGAGTATGAGAGAGTTTGATTTTGAAGTGTGTTTGGTGAGTGAGTATGAGAGAATTTGATTTTGAAGTGTGTTTGGTGTGAGAGTATGAGAGAGTTTGATTTTGAAGTGTGTTTGGTGTGAGAGTATGAGAGAGTTTGATTTGAAGTGTGTTTGGTGTGAGAGTATGAGAGAGTTTGATTTTGAAGTGGAATTTGACTCATTGGATCTTTAAATTGATTTGGAATTAGATGATTGATTGATTGTGAATTTTATTCTGACTTTAGAGGATGATTTGAAAAATTTTAAGGGAAACGGATATTCCTCACATGGACCGTGTCTAGGACCCGTATGCATTGAGGATACGCTAAACCTAGAGCTTTTCTAAAATGGACCTTAAAGGTCCACTAAGAGGGCAACCTGATTGGCTTTCTAGGGCCACCTGTTCCAACCCGTTTGGCTGGTTGTGGACCGAACCTGAACAAAATTATATTTGGGCCAAGAGTTACACAGGCCCAAACAGGATCGATCCATACATTTACAAAATCATAGGCAAGGAATGATGAACAAATATATGGAGATGAATTTCCAAGGCTAATAAACAAATATACATGCGGACATAGATTTTAAAAGCTATCCGAATAAAACAAATATATGTAAGAAAAGAATTCAGAATCTGTCTAAGTAATTATATACATGTGGACATGGATTTTAAAAGCTCAAGTTATGTACATATGAAATGAATTTCAGGAGTAGTACGAGAAATATATATACAAGAACGAATCATCGAAGCTGTCTAGGTGGTGAACCAGAATTATTCAAGGGTTGCTAATCAATTGTTAGTCTTATCCTTTTTACTATCTCAAATAAAGGTTGCAAGCGGGAGAATAATGTAACGGTTATGGGATGAAATCACAAAAATGAATAAGTCACCACACTACAACCGAAAACGAAAACAACAAACGAATTACAAATTGATACAAATACAAGTGAAAAGTTAAATCTAAAGCTGCTATGGGGGGTCGCATCGACGCCGCCTCACTTGAGCTGAGGGAATCAGCAAGAAGTGCACCAACCGTTACACGTGTTTGAAGTGGAGACCCCGGTAGTCCAAGCCCAAAGTCCCATTTTTTAGTCTTATAGCAATTTCCCGTTCCACGAGCATTATGTACATGTCAAAGAACAAAGACAAAGATATACGAGAGTAGTTAGTAATGAAATTTAAGAGGGTTGGGGTGTGTGCAATGGGATAATACGGCCCCTTTCAATGGGAGGAAAGGGGGCAATCTAATCATCTCCCACACCCCAACCGAGAACATAGAAAAGAGTTTCAAGCTGCCAACAAATGCTAAGGATTGTAAGATAAATCAAGCATTGGGGTTGCTACTCAAATTAATTCAACATCTTAGATTATGACTCAAACCAAAGTGTAGTATCAAGAAGATGAGTTGTGAGTCATGTGGGATCATACCTAGAAGGGTTTATATCATTTCCCTTCTAAGATGAAGAATTAATAAGGACCATCCAGCCAATGAATGATTTATCTAAGCAATCATATCATTTGGGCAACTATCATTCAATTTATGTTCATATCTAAGCGCAAAGGGACAACATCATGCTAGTTATCAAACTCAATTTCCAAACCACATATCAAAGCGCAAGGGGCAGTTAGCTATCAGAAGCGATTTAATCATAGTAAAGGTTGAAAAATAGCATTTCCAAACCCAATGGAGAATCATCAAGCCCAAATGCCTCAGCAAGGTCAGTTTGCTTTGACTCCAATGTCGACCTCCAAATCAGGCAAGTATAGCCTCCGTAGTCCAGCCCACAGTCATGGACAATTTGTAAGTCCCACGGTCGGATTAAAGCTACATGGTCAGAACTGAGTCCAAATCCAAAAGATACACCTCGGTCAAGAGAAATCAAATGTCAGAAAAGTCTCAAAACCAGCATATAAGGAGAACTGAGTTTTTACATCACGCGATGGATAATTTAGAACAATCTTAAAGTGACTGGACCAACAAGCCCAACAAATGAACCAATATTCAGATGGATCAATGTGTTCAAAATCAAGACATTCGAGCCCAAAATGCGTGCTAGGAAAATGAATGAATCGTGGCCCAAAATATCAACCGTTCATTTCGGTCCAATCTTGGAATCAAAGTCAACCGACCCAACATGTGTAACTTCGAGTGAAATAAGTCAGAGAGGCCAAACGTTAGAAATCTTGCCCAAACGGATTGACCAAACCGGATCAGAGGTTATCACCGAACAGCAGAGACTAATGAGTTCTAATGACTCGCCAGATATACTTCAGCAGCTTAGCTTGTGTCATTAACAGCATGAACGAAACCACATGGATTTCCTCGAGTTATAAATGGCAGAATACACGCATTAGAAAAATAGGAGAATAACGAATCTTGGCGTACCAGCAATGAGAGAAGACTTCCAAACCAGGTACATGATGCGCAAGAGGCAAACGTCCAATTTGACAAGGAAGCGGATTATCAATTATAATCAATGGAAACAGAGCAACGAGATGGCCAAACCTCATAGAATTTGCCGAGGTCCAGGTCAAATCCAAGTCAAGCAAGCCCAATTAAACTCTCACGATACCTCAGCCAAAGCGCACAATCAGAAGTTACACAGGTCTAGAAACACACTAAACATCTCCATATATAATAAGAATGATCAGAGCTTCGTCTCGGAATAAGTCGAATTGGCTTCGACAAAAAACTAGCCCAGAAACCTGAAGAAGCACACGCACAGACTAGCTCTCAACTTGTTGAGCTAGAAAGTGAAGTCGGATTATGTTCAAACAAACATATTAGGCTCAGCAGGAGAAATCGAACAAAAGGAGTGATTTATCAGAGCCTAACAGCAAACACAGGCAACAAGGATCTGGGCTAGAACCAAACCTAATACCCGGCAAAATAGATCGAACAAAATAGAGCGAATTAACCTGAGGAAGAAAGATTTGAGGATAGCAAAATGAAGGAATTTATAAAATATCATAGTGACAAACAGGCAGCCAACGCCTATCGATGACCACCAGTTATAACGATCGAGAGAGCGAATCGCCGGGACGAAAGAGACGCAGCATCCAAAGTGGTCCAGCAACGAGGGAAATGGCAAGGTCCTCTGAACACCACAGAGGAGGCAACACCGCGGTGGAGGTGGGGATAACCGGTGGTGGATTTTGGTGGGAGGAGATTTCTGGCGTGCAATGTTTGTTGATGGTGGATTTTTGGTGGAGAAAGGCTTAGAAACTGGGTTTCCGTTCCTGGGTTTCTCTTGCGATTTCAAAATGCGAATCAGAGAATAGAAGTTGCTGGTAACGGAGCGTGGGTACTGTCGGTTGGCTTCTTCGGTTTTTGGAGAAAGAAACGAAGAGGATGATGGCCGATGGAAGATGGTAGTGGCGCCAGGAAGGTAAAAAACAAACAGGAGAGCGGCCCTTGGTTGAGAAAGAAAAGAAAGTCGTGAAGGTAAGATGATGAGGATGAAGTAATTGCCAATTTTGGGTTGCAAATACCGTGAAGAAGAGAATGTAGTGTAGGGCGTCTGTTCGACAATTTCGGGTTGCAAAATTACTGACATGGAGAGAATAGGAAAAATGACCGATCAAGAGGTAGAAGATGGTGTTTTCTTTTCGATTCCAGAGGGAAAGGGGTGAGAGTGAGGGTGGTGACTGATCGAGGTAGAAGGAAAAATGGTGGTGGCTTGGTTGCTAAACTGGGTTAAATTTCAGGGATGAAGGGGAAGGAGTGGGAGTTGGTTGTTTCTGGCGTGTTCTCAGTTGAAGGAGGGAGGTTGATGGTGAAAGAAAGAACGAAGAAGGGTCCGGAGTCGGCTAGTAGAAATCAGTCTACAGTAGGGTTTTGTTATGGGTTTTTTATAACAAACTGATAGGGTTTTGTAAGAAGAATCTGTTGATTTTTGAATGGGCTGGTTAGATAAATGTGAGCTCTATTTTGGAGTAATGGGGCAGAAAAAATCGGACCCAATTGAGAGGGGCTGGGCTTGGTTCACCCCATGTGGAAAAACAAAATAGAAAACGAAAATTGCTCTCACCCGGATTCGAACTCGGTACCACCGGCCTCCTCATTACATGCCTTAACCAATTGAGCTATAACAGCATCCAGTAAGCGAATACAAAATAGAATAAAATAACATAGTAAAATAAGTAGGTAAACAAGGAGGGACGGGTTTGAAATCGGACTGTCGTCGGAAATTCATTTTTGAAAAATCTTGTTCTTATGAAATGCTTTTGAAAAGATTATAAAACCATGGTTTCGTTTTGGCACGCACGCTAATATGTTTTGAAAAAGAAAGACGACGACTCCTCTTATTATTTCGGAATTTGCATTATGGGGTGAGAATTTTTGGTGTCTACACTTATATATGTACATGTGTATATGTAGGTATACATATATATATATACTTATTGTAATTAATTTTTTTTTTGTGACTCGACCGACCTTACCCAAGTTCGGTCCCAGGGTCGGTCAAAGTCAGTAGGGAAATGCGCTGGAAAATTTCAGGGCCGACCGACCTTGCAAGTCCGGTCCCAAGGTCGGTCCATTCCAGTGAGTTACGGACGGAAAATTTTTGAGTCGACCGACCTTGCAAGTCCGGTCGCAAGGTCGGTCCATTCCAGTAGGTTGCATTACGGGAAATTCTTCTGGCCGACCGACCTTGCATGTCCGGTCCCAAGGTCGGTCCATTCCAGAAGGTTTCCGTCCTTTGTAAATCTGGGCTCGACCGACCTTGCAAGTCCGGTCCCAAGGTCGGTCCGGCCCAGTAATTGCATTTTTATTTCTGTTTTCAGTCCCTCTTCTTACCCATTACCTCCCCAATATTCCTCCATGTAATCCCACATGTCTTAGTGCCATTTAGGCTTCCTAAAATACCTCAATTCATCCACCAATTCCATTACTAAATCCATCAACCAATTTACACAATTTCCTCACTTCCTTTCAACCCTTACTGTAACACCCCTACTACGCACATAACACTAAATGAAATCGCAGTGGAAATAAATAACTAAACAGTAACTAACGCTTCGGTGCTACAACGCCGTCAACCACCCACGTGGTTGACAAGGCAGAATAAATACAAGTGTACCGGTCTGATGATCAGACTCCCGAGCATAAAACTAAACCATAAATATATCATATACAATACCGAGTATTACATACATCCTTCACTGTATCACATCACTGTTAACTGTCACAACCAGATATATATCACGCCACGGGAGCACAGGCGCATCCCGGGCCAACATCCAAAAGTACTCAAAAGTAAACCACATCCTAGGATCTAGAGCCACTCCGCTTCTTCGATCCTCATCCTGCAGTATAAGAAATATGGATCCCCCGAGGGGGTCAGCAACCCTTGGCTGGTATGGTTAACGCGCAGCCCATCGGCTACCGGGATACGCGCAACTAATTGTCATGATAACATGGCATTCATTTATATACATAACATAACATAACATGTGGCATAGCATCAATAGTGCACAGCACAACATCACATACACAGTGGATCTTCGTTCCACAATAACAAACCACAAGGGTCAAATAACACAAGAGCCTAGAGAATGATTCACCCTCATGTTAATCTTGTTACACACACTCATTACCGTTCTGTTATTCGAACGAGTAACTTAAGTCACAGATGGTTCGGATTTAGTGACCCGAACACACCACACAAACACATGTTCCCACTAAACCGATCATAAGTCAGAATAGGTAAGCTTTGGAGGAAGCTAGCGGGAGATCGAACGCCAAATTAAGGAGTACAATCTTAACAACATAAGAGTCGAATCTGATTCAGATATCTACTCTTAACTTACATGCATGACCGGACAACCGGATTCCTCACTTCCCAGTTAACACTTGTTAGAAGTTCATGGTGGAACTTAACAACCAATACACAATAAGTGGTAAGTCATGTTAGACACACACAAGGGAAATGAATCACATCATAACATCACAATTATATGAACAACTGTAAACTCATTACATGTTTAGATCTTATAACGTCATAAACACACAGAAAAACATACAACACACAAGCCGGTGTAAACCGGTAGACAACAGACTGCAAGAAAACCATACCTTGGTCCTTGCCTTGATTTGTTTCCACCGTAGGTCACTCCTATACATGATTCAAGAATGTCGGTTAATTAACTTACTTAACCTCCAAATTTACTAAGTATTTAACATGATTGTATGACATGTTTTAATGTCTATCTTACCCTAGGTTACCCTCATTATACACCCTAGGGTTAACTACATAAGTCACATTCTTTTCTGTTTTTTTTTTAAGTTTTGGTATGTCCGACCCACCGTCCGACCCACAACTGGGTCGGATCCTTCCAATGGTTTTCGGGTTTGGAAAAACTTAACTTGTCCGACCCATGTCCGACCCAACCTTCTGGGTCGGACCATTTCAGAGAAATTCATCGACCTCAGAACATACATGTCCGACCCATGTCCGACCCACCCTTCGGGTCGGACCATTACAGAACATTTTACCGCCTTACAAACATGCCCGTCCGACCCACGTCCGACTCACTCGACTGGGTCGGACCATTCCAGAACATTTTCCCTCCTTTGAAATAGACCGTCCGACCCATGTCCGACCCACCCTTCTGGGTCGGACCATTCCAGAACAATTTCCTGACGTCTAACAGAGGCTGTCCGACCCAAACTTGGGTCGGACCCCTGGGTCGGACGTCCTCTAAACTTACCCAAACTTTGTCAAATCTTCACCAAACTTCTCCTAAAGCCTCTTAATGTTTCCTAACAACATTTGGTACCCTTATATCCACATACAACATCCATCAAACTCATTTTCTAATTCCTTAAGCCTTTACTTAATTCCTTGTAAAATTCCTTAACACTTACAACATTTTATACTAGGTTTCTAAATGGTGTTTCTCACCTATGATAACTACTATCCCAAAATGTTTTCTCCTTATCTTAACATCATCTCCCAAGCATCATTTCTCACAACTAACTCCTTATGTCATTCTTGAAATCCTTTTTCAAGTTCACACTTTCTCCTTATTTTACCAAAGTTTGCCTAAGTCTTTACCTAAGTCCAAAATGACTTTGGTACATACTAAAACCTCAAGCTCATGCCTAAGTCCTTGTTACACTCTAGAACACTTAAGACATTATATCTTCTCTTATAAAACACCTAGTCATTTCCTAACACCTCTAATTCACCAAACCACATGTAAACACTTAGAACTTCTTGCTTCTTACCTAAATTTCGACATAGGTTCTCCTAGAACATTACTAAACCAAAACATATCGTTTTCACCAACAAACAACCAAGAACACTAAAAATTCATCAAGCACTTTCTTATACACAAACTTCACTCATATAGCACCACATCACAATATAGTGCATAATTTAGATTGCATGGCACTTAGGCCCTTAAATGACATGGCTCTTAGGCCCTTAAGATGCATAAATCATAAACACTGAATTTCCACAATATGTTTGCCTTTGACCTGCAAATACACTCAACAACACATATGCCTTTTACTAAGCTCTTGAGAACACTTTACTAAGTCATTCACCATTTGCTCTTTAGGTAGTTTTAACAAGCATTATAAGCTCATTTCTCCCAAGGCATTAAACAACATTAGGTTAGTAGATTTACCTCTTTTCCAAACAACTTCTTTCTTGTTTCCTTTAAAAAAACGGTAAGGTATTTGATTCTTTGTCAAGTTCTAAACAATATACAAACATTATAATGAGTATTCAAGCTATAAGCTTCATCTCATTGTAAACCCTAATTTTACATTGTTTCAAAACATTAATGTAGTTTTACCTTGATCTTTGAAGAGAGTTTGAATATCTAACAAGAGAGGACTCCACCTAGTCCATGAAGAGTTGGAATGAAGCTAGAACAAAGTCACACAAAGAGCTCCTTCAATAGGTATTTTCGGTCACAAAAAACATGAAGGAAATGAAGTTTTTATTTGAGATTCCTTACCTAGAAGCAAAGGAGAGTAACAATATGTAAAAATACAAGCTCAAGCTCCTTCAATGGTGGAACTCCATGGCACCGAAATGGTGGTCTTGGAATTTTAAGAAGATCGAAATGAAGAGCTTGATGAGAGGAAGAGATTGGTGGTGTTTGTTTTTGATTTGGACAAGTGAGCTAGATTTTACAAGAGATCAAAGATGGAGATGGTGGTGTGTACTATTGCAAACCGTGAGAGAATGAAGAAGAGAGGTTGAAGATGGTGTTTGGAACCGTGGGAAATGAAGGAAAGAAATGAGAGAGTGAGATAGAATTTGCTTTTGAAGATATTTATGCTTTATAAAGTAAAAAGGTACTTAAGTAGTCTTCTTTATTTTATTAACATGCTAACAAGGGTGGTGTGTCACCAACCTTAAAAACCGGCCCCCAATAGTAGTATGAGGGTATTATAGTCTTTATTTGTCAATTTAATTACTTATACAAACATATGTTACAAAATAGCTTATAAAAATCACTATTCATGAAAACAAGGCACATAGAAGTGAAATTTTTGATTTCCCATTGATATAGACTTCCAAATGTGATACTATATAGTACACATGTTAATTAAATAGTAATGATGGACATTTAGCCATTCAAAACTCATTTACAAGACAATTTTTCAAAAATGTGCTTTAAGACTCCTTAAAGCACATTTTGTGTTTAAACTTGTTTTCAAGCTTGGTTTTCTTTGGTAATTGGTTTAATATGTTCATTAGCATATAATTAAGATCTTGGTAAGTTCATTAGGTCTTAACCAAGCTTACCCCAAGCTTAGAGCACCTTTTGGCCTTTATTGACCTTAAAGCACATTTTGTGTTTACTTTTGTTTAAATTTGTTTACTAATGTTTCTAAGATCTTTTTAGTCTTAATATACCAGATTTAGGTGTTTAAACCATATATTAAGGTTTGGGGTATTTCAATCTACCCCCCTTAAAGAACTTTGTCCCCAAAGTTCATACTTCCGCCTATCCTAAATATTAGAGAACACGGGAATACTTATAAACCAATACTTCCATACATCATAAAAACACACTTATAACATTGGACACAAGGTCCATCCAACATCATCCACATCATTCAGACACAAGGTCTGTAACATAACAAACAAACATAGACGATGTATTCAATACACGTCGTACACACATAACCGAAACGGCTCTACCCCCCTTAAAAAGGGTACGCCCGTACCCTCTACACATAAGAACTAAGAAGTAAACAATGACAGGGTACTTCGCCTTCATCTATCTTCCAGCTCCCAAGTGGCCTCCTCAACGTCTGGTTAGACAAAGAACTTTCACCAGTCTCACAGACTTATGGCAAGTGTCTCGAGTCTTAGTATCCAGAATCCGTACCGGAGTCTCCACTGATCGCATGGTCGGCTTCTAAGGTTAGCTTTCAGGCTGAAGCACATGAGAAGGATGAGACATATACTTCTTCAACTGGGACACATGAAATACATCATGTACCTGCCCAGTCGGCGGGTAGATCTAGTCTATAGGCTACCGGGCCGATCGCTCCGTCACAACATAAGGCCCACATATTTTGGGCTCAACTTGCCCTTCTGGCCAAAATGAAATACTCCCTTCATGGGGGATACTCTCAAAAATACCTGATCGCCCACGGCGAACTCCAGGTACGTCTGCGCACATCTGCGTACGACTTCTGTCTATCCTGAGCTGCCTTCATGTTAGCCCGATCTGGCGAACTTCTGCCTGAACTTGTTCAAGATACTCTGGTCCTATAATGACCGTCTCACTCGACTCATCCCAGCATAAAGGCGTGCGGCATGGTCTACCGTACAAGGCCTGGAAGGGAGACATCTTGATCGAAGCATGGTAACTGTTGTTGTAACTAAACTCGATCAGATGTAACTTATCAATCCAGCTGGTCTGAAAGTCAAGTGCACAAGCACGTAGCATATCCTCAAGTGTCTGAATGGTGCGCTCAATCTGACCATCGGTCTGTGGGTGAAACACTGTACTCAATTTCAGTTCAGTACCTAATGCCTCTCGTGTAGACTTCCAATATCTGGATAAGAATCTGGTATCTCTGTCAGATACAATCGTTTTGGTACACCATGGTGTCTTACATTTCTTTATCAAAGAGTTTGCCAGTCTTGCCACTTTCCAGGTGTCCTTCATCAGAATGAATCGGGCCACCTTGGTCAGTCGGTCAACTACACCCATATCATATTCAGACCTCCCCTTGTAGGCGGAAGCCCTACTACGAAGTCCATGGAATATCATGAACTTCCACTCAGGCACTGGCATTGGCTGTACCATACCACCAGGCCGTCGGTGCTCAAACTTGACTTCTGGCAAGTGAGACACCTTAACACATAATCACTTACATCTTTTTTCATTCCAGTCCACCAAAAATATCTTTTCATACCTTTATACATCTTTGAAGCTCCGGGGTGAATCGAAGTAGTAGAACAATGGGATTCACTCAATATGCGCTCCTTCAACTCAGTGCTACTCCTAGGTATACACAATCGGCCATTCAGCCTAATCAGGTCATCATCGTGGAGTCTGAAGTCGCCACTCCAGACCCATCGAATGTGCCATCAATAAGCTTCTGCCGGATCTCCAGCATATACTGATCCGTCATCTGAGCCTTCCGACCTCTTCAACCAAGCCGTATGAGAGACTAGCGAATGGAGAGAGTGTGCTCGGCGACGCAATGCGTCAGCTACCACATTTGCCTCATTCAGAAATTCAACCCACCTTCTTTGCCTCATGTTCAACTCTTCTGAGTGAACAAGTACTTTAAGCTTTTGTGGTCAGAATAGATCGTCACACTTACCCCATACAAATAATGTCGCCATATCTTCAATGCGAAGACAATGGCACCCAATTCTAAGTCGTGGGTAGGGTAGTTCTCCTCATGCTTCTTCAGTTGGGAGGCGTATGCTACGACCTTCCCGTGTTGCATCAATACACAACCCATACCTCTACCTGATGCGTCGCAGTAGACCTCAAAACCATCTGGACCGTCTGGTATAGTCAGGACTGGTGCAGATGTTAGAGCATCCTTGAGACTCGTGAAAGAACTCTCACAGTCGACTGTCCACTCGAATGGTGCATCCTTCTTCATCAAGGAAGTCATCGGCTTCGAGACACTGGAGAAGTCCTTCACAAACCTCCTATAATAACCTGCCAGACCGAGGAAGCTCCTGATATCGGTAACTGTCTTCGGCCTAGGCCAGGTGCGCACTGCATCTATCTTTGCCGGATCAACAGCGATCCCGGCCTCAGAAATCACATGACCAAGAAAGGATACTTGGTTCAACCAAAATTCACATTTCGAAAACTTTGCATACAACTGATTCCTCCTCAATGTTTGTAACACATTTCTCAGGTGGCTTTCGTGCTCACCTTTTGATTTCGAATACACAAGAATATCATCGATGAAGACTACCACTGATTTGTCCAACTGATCTTGGAACAAACGGTTCATCAAGTCCATGAACTTTGCTGGTGCATTTGACAAGCCAAACGGCATAACTGTGAACTCATAGTGCCCATACCTAGTCCTGAATGCTGTCTTTTCGATATCACTGTCACGGATGGCAATCTGATGGTATCCGGAACGTAGGTCTATCTTGGAGAATACTGATGCTCCCCTCAGCTGATCAAATAGATCGTCGATGCGTGGTTAAAGGGTACGGTTCTTCACCGTAACAGCATTCAGCTCCCGATAATCAATACACAGGCGGAGGCTACCGTCCTTCTTCTTCACGAAAGGACCGGCGCTCCCCATGGTGAAACACTAGGGCGGATAAAGCCCTTGTCAAGTAGGTCTCTCAGCTGCTCCTTGAGCTCTGTCATCTCTGCTGGAGCCATACGATAAGGTGCTTTCGCAATGGGTCCAGTGCCCGGAACTAAGTCAATCTGAAACTCAACCTCTCGTGCTGGCGGCATGCCGGCAGTTCCTTAGGAAATACATCAGGAAACTCCGACACTACTGGCACATCAGGACTAAACTCTGGGTCTCTCTCTATGTCCTGGACATAGCAGAGGTATACATCACTCCCTCGTCGTAACTCACGATACATGGCCATGGCGGTGATGATCTGTTCGAAGGCTCCCTGGGCCTCTGGCGGTATGATATGGTAACCCCAGATGGACTCCGAAGAAGCAGTCGAGCTCGGACACATAGGATTCTGCCCTTGTACCGCTCCAACCAGTTCATCCCGACAATCACATCGAAACCAAGTCTGTCGAACTCTATCAAGTCGATCGGAAACTCTCACCTCTGATTCGTACAACAGCATCTCGGTGGTAGCGGGTACACCTGATCCGCTCTTTCGATGGGAGAGTGACCAAGAAGTCTGACATCTCATCACCATCTAACCCCAGCCTCTTCGCAAAAGATAGCGAAATAAATGTGTGTGAGGCTCCGGAGTCGAAAAGATCGAAGCGTCCACGCCATTGACTGGAAAGGTACCGGTGAGGATTGTGCCGCTCTTGCTGGCTTCTGCCTCATTGCAGACACTCAGTGTACCTCCCGTTCCGAGTGCAAAGCCTAATTCATTGGCAAACTAATAAGTACTGGGTAAAACACGGTTGGTATACTTCAATAACTCCACTTTATTCATTAACACATCTCTTTACAACATTGTTGGTTTACACGGTTGACATAACTTAACACATACGTAACTTCCTTAACATATACTGGCTTAACACATTACACGATTATACAAGGCTTTAAAACTGTCTGAAGGTCAAATTCAAACGTCAGGGTTTCATGTGTGTGGCATTGATCACTGCCGACGGTGCGGTATTCAGTTTGATCTTCCTGATGCCATGGTATAGCATCCTTGACTGCCCACCCATGACTAACACATCTCCTGACTTTAGTATTAACTTCCTTGCGAGATCAGCACGCTTCTGCTCGCCATACACAAACACTGCGGTATCACCAATGGACCAAGACACCACGGGTACTCCCTTACTTAGAGACTCGGGTGACTCGTCCTTATCTTGGTGTAGACCTAACCGTCCACCTTTCTGGTAGAAGTTCACATACACAAATCTGCTTTCACATCCGGAATTGAATCCATTTCAACTTGTTGAGCAATTCCCACGACGTGATTAACGACCGCATGGAACTCCTCAGGTATACTTGGTACTGCTGCTCCATCTTCAGCTCGCACTTCTTGATATGACTTGGTGTAAGGGTACCAGTCCTTACCCATGCACATCATCTTCAATTGCATTCTTGATCCGTTCGGGTATTCGGGTGTGTAGAAACCTCAAGGTTTAGCTCCAAGTTCGTCGCATCGTCTGATGACATGGATTTGTGCTCCCGGTGTCAGGTATCCATTTAAGAGTATCATACCTGGCTGGATAACCTGACATTGCTCCATTGGAAAGTCGGTGATGTTGATGGTGGTTTCTTCAGGGTTTGGTGTGGGTGGGATTGGATAACATATATTGAAGGTTCCTTTAAGTTTAGAATTATCTAATTAGGTGACTTTCACACTATACTTTAACTCTTTACTCACATGATAATACATTGGACTCACTAGTACACGCATGCATGAAATGCGGTATGCAATCACTTATACATTCAACAGTTTAGGCGGTACCTGGTCTAGAAGAGGGCCCTGGCGCCTCAGACCGGTCCACCACATTCAGGGCGGCCTTGCTAGGTCCCGACCCCTTCCCCTTCTGGGAATCAGTGTGTCTCTGATCTATGGGGGCTGGTTAGCCGTATCGGGCCATCAATAGCTGCTGTGGCCTTACCCTTCCACTGCCCCCTGGGCTTGTTGACTCTGCTGTTGGGGTTCCGGTAACACTCGTGGTCACGGTGACCCCACTTCTCGCAGTAACGACACTGCACCTCATTTCCCTTGCAGTCCTTGCCGGGGTGGTCTCCATTGCACCACTTACAGTAATAGTGGCGCTCCGGTCCAGAGCCCGTGCTAGCTGCTATCACAATACACATTCAGTACTTGTTTCACAACTTATAAACATACACTTCAACTTATCACACAAGATTAAATAATTACCCTTAGGTGGGTAAGAGCGTAGGGGTTTCGCCGCATAAGCATATGTGAGCTTCAGTGGCTCCTCAGCTGTGGTGGTTTGGGCTTGGCCCTTGTCACCCTGGTGCTGACTCTTCTGGGGCTGGGGATAAGGTTTTCTTCTTCTTCTTTCCTCCCCCGTACCCTGCGGACTCTGGCCCTCGCTCGTGGCCTTGCGCTTGTGCGCATTCTCCTCGTCCCTCAGACGGACGGTGATTTCCACCTTAGCAGCGGCATGATAGCACTCCTGAATTTAGGATGTCAGTCATGCCCCGCAATACATACTCACAAACTCACATTAATACTCACTTGTAGACTACCATATTCACATCACTCTTTATTTAATTACCTGCAAGGTAGTATACTCAGCTGGCCCCATCCCATAGCGAAGACGGTGGCTGAGACCGTTGTAGAAACGGTTTACCAGCACCCGGTTCGAGTATCCCAGGTCCGGTAACAGGTGGATAAGGCCGGTGAATGCAGTGTAATACTCATCAACCGACACCTTGTCCCCCTACCTCAGACTATCCAGCTCCAGGCGCTTGGCCTCTTGAACATGCACAGGGTAGTATTTGCCTCGTCAGTAGAGCCGGTACTCCTTCCATCCAAACTGAGGATCCGCCATCCGGTCCTCTCTCACAAGCTTCCACCAGTTCTGTGCCGAACCCTTCAGGTAGTAAGCAGCAAGACGGACCTTAGCCTCTGCAGGTACAGCCAAGGTCTCGTAGGCGGTCTCCAACTCGGAGATGTACGCCTCCAGCTTACGTGGGTCGGTCTCCCCATGAAATGAAGGGGGTCTCAAGTCTGCCAATGCCTTGACCCAGTTGGTCTCTCGTGGCGGTGGCGTGGTGGTTGAACTCCGGGCATCTGCCCCTGCTGAATCGCAGCTACAAGCTGGGGTACCATTTGGGCTACAGCGGCTGCTACAGCCTCAGCCATAACCTGAGCCGTAGTGTTCTCGCCCTGGTTACCCGTATCTCCATTGCCGCCTCCGCGGCCTCGACCTCGCGGTCTACCTGACATCTGAATTCACATGAACATATTAGCATTATGCTTACACACTTATCGGTTCCAACGGTTGAAACGTTTCCCGACAACAAGGTATCTCCACACTTGGTTAGTGGTTAACCTTTCCATAAATGATCACTTAGGTAACTGTAGTTAGGTTTCCTAACTCGGTATAATCCCTAAATCGGTATTCTAGTCATCAGAGCGATACTTCGCTCTGATACCACTTTTGTAACACCCCTACTACGCACATAACACTAAATGAAATCGCAGCGGAAATAAATAACTAAACAGTAACTAACGCTTCGGTGCTACAACGCCGTCAACCACCTACGTGGTTGACAAGGCAGAATAAATACAAGTGTACCGGTCTGATGATCAGACTCCCGAGCATAAAACTAAACCATAAATATCATATACAATACCGAGTATTACATACATCCTTCACTGTATCACATCACTGTTAACTGTCACAACCAGATATATATCACGCCACGGGAGCACAGGCGCATCCGGGCCAACATCCAAAAGTACTCAAAAGTAACCACATCCTAGGATCTAGAGCCACTCCGCTTCTTCGATCCTCATCCTGCAGTATAAGAAATATGGATCCCCCGGGGGTCAGCAAACCCTTGGCTGGTATGGTTAACGCGCAGCCCATCGGCTACCGGATACGCGCAACTAATTGTCATGATAACATGGCATTCATTTATATACATAACATAACATAACATGTGGCATAGCATCAATAGTGCACAGCACAAACATCACATACACAGTGGATCTTCGTTCCACAATAACAAACCACAAGGGTCAAATAACACAAGAGCCTAGAGAATGATTCACCCTCATGTTAAGCGTTACACACACTCATTACCGTTCTGTTATTCGAACGAGTAACTTAAGTCACAGATGGTTCGGATTTAGTGACCCGAACACCCACACAAACACATGTTCCCACTAAACCGATCATAATTCAGAATAGGTAAGCTTTGGAGGAAGCTAGCGGGAGATCGAACGCCAAATTAAGGAGTACAATCTTAACAACATAAGAGTCGAATCTGATTCAGATATCTACTCTTAACTTACATGCATGACCGGACAACAGGATTCCTCACTTCCCAGTTAACACTTGTTAGAAGTTCATGGTGGAACTTAACAACCAATACACAATAAGTGGTAAGTCATGTTAGACACACACAAGGGAAATGAATCACATCATAACATCACAATTATATGAACAACTGTAAACTCATTACATGTTTAGATCTTATAACGTCATAAACACACAGAAAAACATACAACACACAACACACAAGCCGGTGTAAACCGGTAGACAACAGACTGCAAGAAAACCATACCTTGGTCCTTGCTTGATTTGTTCCACCGTAGGTCACTCCTATACATGATTCAAGAATGTCGGTTAATTAACTTACTTAACCTCCAATTTACTAAGTGTTTAACATGATTGTATGAGGGTATTATAGTCTTTATTTGTCAATTTAATTACTTATACAAACATATGTTACAAAATAGCTTATAAAATCACTATTCATGAAAAACAAGGCACATAGAAGTGAAATTTTGATTTCCCATTGATATAGACTTCCAAATGTGATACTATATAGTACACATGTTAATTAAAGAGTAATGATGGACATTTAGCCATTCAAAACTCATTTACAAGACAATTTTTCAAAAATGTGCTTTAAGACTCCTTAAAGCACATTTTGTGTTTAAACTTGTTTTCAAGCTTGGTTTTCTTTGGTAATTGGTTTAATATGTTCATTAGCATATAATTAATATCTTGGTAAGTTCATTAGGTCTTAACCAAGCTTACTCCAAGCTTAGAGCACCTTTTGGCCTTTATTGACCTTAAAGCACATTTTGTGTTTACTTTTGTTTAAATTTGTTTACTAATGTTTCTAAGACTCTTTTTAGTCTTAATATACCATATTTAGGTGTTTAAACCATATATTAAGGTTTGGGGTATTTCACTTACAAAAGTTTTTCATTTCTCTAATGCTATAGATTTTTGTTACAACTTCTACCATTCAATACTTCCTCTACAATGTCACTCCTAGCATCCCAAATACATTTCAAGTCATTACACTACCTATACCCAAGTCCAACTCTCTTCTTACCAAATCTTGCACACTAATTCTCCTAGTTCCACAATGCATTTGATGCTCTTTGCTACAGATTGTTACATGTCTAACCTCATACTCAAACTACCATTCTATGGTCATTAACATCTCTACTATCCCCAATACACACCTTGGTTCTCCCATTCACCAAGTCATTCATACATGTACATATTCCTACCGAAATTTGCCATAGTTCATCTACTTTCTTACCTAGCACACATAAACATTCTCACCAAATCATTCCATCTAGCCAAACCATACATGTTATAACCGTATAATTCCTACCTTATATTATATCAGTTGCAATGTTGTTCTAAGTTGGATTATCTATTTCCTTGTTGTCAGTTGGGACGTCGGCGGTATTGTTTTATTTGTAGAGGGCAAGGAGGTCTTTCCATAAAACAATTAAGGTAATTGTTTTATTAAGTGAATAAGTAAAGGAATTATCTATTTATTCCTTTCCATTTAGCGATCATTATTTCCTCATCAATCTGAATTGTGGGAGCGTCTCTTCATCGTGGTGCAGAGCGACAGTTTTCTCTCTTCTTCCCTCTCTCTCAATCTCCTCCTACGTTGTGAATTTTGGCTCTACCGCTGCAATCAGATTGGCGATCTTCGTTGTGGTGTGGTTCCCCCTTCGATTCCAGGTTTGAATTGCAGAATTGGGACTTCGTTGTTTTCTTCGTTTTATTCAGTTTTCTGATTGAGGGTTCTGAATGTGTTCGAATCAGTTGTCGTTGGCTGTCTTCGGATTGGTTTCTGCTGCAGTACTACATCGGTCTTGATTCAGGTTGTGTTGCAGAGTGTTACAGTTTTGTAATTGCAAGTTCTTGGGTTCTTCCGTGTTCTGATTTGAGATTATCGTTGTTGTGAGAATTCAGTGTTGTGTTCGTGTCTGGTGAAGAGCTGTTCGGGTTGCACTGGTTGATTCAGATCGTTGTTTTCTGCTGCTAATTGAGGTAGGTGGTTACTCGATTCAGTTTGGAAGTTCAGCCATGGGGTGTTGCAAGAGCGTTATCTGATTTTGTGTGTGATTCTATTAGCGTTTGTTGTGATTTTGGAATGGCTAAACCCCCATGGTTTCCTGTTTTAATGTCTGATTTGGTGTGTGTGCTTAATTGGAATTCGTGGTGTTGAATTGCGTTGTTTTTCTGCTCTGTTCGTCTTCTGAAATTTGCAGTTTTCGCACTGTCCGAACTTCTGTCCGAGCTTTGAAGTTCGGACAGTGCGTTCTTGCCTTACTGATTTTCAAGTTCGGGGTATGTCCGAACATCTGTCCGAACATAGATGTTCGGACACACCCTCAGGTTTTCTTCTGATTTAAGTTCGACCTGTGTCCGAACTTCGACGTCCGGACACAAGGTCGGACCTTCCGCGTGTTCTTCCGTAAAACCCGTCCGAACATCCGTCCGAACTTGGATGTTCGGACATTCTGAATTCCTCTATCTGATTTCAACTCGACTTGTGTCCGAACATTGATGTCCGGACACAAGTTCGGACATTTGGCATTCTCTGGTTTCTGAGTCTCGACTTGTGTCCGAACTTCGACGTTAGGACACAAGTTCGGACACCCCTCTGTTTTCAGCATAACTTCTTCGTTTGAACTCCGATTTGAGTGCCGTCTGTGGCATTGGATTCCTTATGTTCTGTACTACTGATTTATGAGTGTTTTGGCATATTTAAATGCAACTTTGCTTCTGTTTAAGCAATCCTTCTGTTTTGGGACATTGCACATTGTTTCTGAGCCGTGAATGGCTGGGTCGAGCTATTCCGTGGTATACCATGTAGACGTCGTTCTGAGTGTGGGTCATTCCCTTTCTGTTCTGTGGGGTTGACGAACCCTTTGGCTCTTTCGAGTCATTTCTGCGTTGCCGAGAGACCTGGTATGGTCTATGGGTCTTCGACCCTTCTGAGTGTGTGCATTGTGTTTTGTCCCCTTTCTGTTTAAGTGCTCTGACTGTTTCTGATATGGGAACCCCTTGAGTTCCACTCTGTTTCTGTTCTGAAAGCTCTGAGTATGGAGATTGTGGTTATTATATTTATCTTCTCCTTCTTCTGATTTCAATTGTTTTGAGCGACCTTACTGATGACGGTCGCTGCTTACTGGGCATGGTTGTGTGCTCATTCCCCTACTTCTAACATTTTTGCAGATTGATCAGCGAGGATCATCCTAAGTTCTGGAGCTATAGCATTTAGCTTTTATTCAGTTTGATGTTTGAGATATTGTAGCCTTCGGGCCTTACACTTTTGACTTCTGTTTCTGACTCAGCTACGAATTTGGGGTTTTGGTATTTGCTTTCGCTGTATTTGAATACATTGGTTTACAATGTTTTGTAAACTTTGTTTGGGCCTTTATTACGTTTGAGTGTTTTAGAGCCTTGCGTTATTAGGTAGTAATACGCGGCGTGTAGCACCCTTAACTCTTAGGCCTTTTAGGGGTGTTACATTTAGTGGTATCAGAGCCAGTTTGGCTTTCTTTGGTGTCTGTGGGTGTGTTTGCTTGTGTGAGAGTCAGTTGTGACAGTGGTTGACAGTATGAGTTAGTTCTGACAAGTTTTGGATTTGTATATCTCAGAATGGCTCCTCGTAGGACACCAGTGACCCCTCAGGGAGATGCTGCGGATGTAGTGCAGCAGTTTGTGACGCAGTTGATGCAGACGATGGCTGCAGCTGCTGGGGGAGCTGGTGGAGGAGCTGGTGGTGCTGGCCCAGCAGGGGCGAATGCAGTGGGAGGCCGAGTCCGAGCACTCCAGGAGTTCATGAAGCTAAAGCCACCTTCTTTTGACGGCTGTGGCGACCCTCAGGAGGCGAGCCATTGGATTACTGAGGTCGAGGACCTGCTGAGAGTGATGGGGTCGGAGGACGACCAGAAGGTAGACTTCGCCATTCCTCTTTAAGGGGGAGGCGAAGGAGTGGTGGCGCATGGTGATGGGTAGACATCCCCAGCCTTGGACCTGGGATCAGTTCTGCTTGGAGTTCAACAAGCAGTTCTATCCGGATGTCTACAAGGACCAGAAGATCAATGAGTATAACCGGCTGCGTCAGGGGAGAGATATGACCGTAGAGGAGTACGTGAGGAAGTTTGTGACCCTTTCGAAGTATGCCCGGAGCCAGATGAGCATAGGAAGGCTCGTAAGTTCGAGAGCGGTTTGAGGCCAGACATCAGGTCGGCGGTGACACCTCTTCGTCACCGGACCTTCAGAGATGTGGCGGATGTCGCCCTGCTGGTAGAGGCTGACATCAGGGGCAGACAGGCGGGCAAGGACCATAAGGGGAAGAGGCGTGCTGAGGAGCCTCAGAAGAAGGAGGCTGCTCCTCCTCAGAAGAAGCAGACCTATGGAGATCGCCGGGGAGCTTCTTCATTTTCGTCAGCTGGGGCGAAGTGTGGGCTTGTGGTCGCTCCCATCCTGGTAGGGAGTGCTACAAGAAGACTGGTGCCTGCTTTAAGTGCGGGTCGATGGAGCACCGGATCGCTCAGTGCCCTCAGGCATCCAGTAGAGGCTCAGGAGAGAGAGGCACCGGCTCAGATTCAGGGGCGAGGTCCGATCAGAAGAAGCCTCAGACTCAGGCCCGGGTTTATGCTATGGCGGGGGAGCGTGATCGTGCTGGTGATCGCGTCATCTCAGGTATCTCAGATCCATTCTCGAGATGTATTTTGTCTGTTTGACTCTGGAGCTACGCATTCTTTTGTCTGCTATGATTTATTGGGTGATCTTGGACTGACTGCTATGCCTAGTGAGGTAGACCTATGTGTGAGTAGTCCGTTAGGTGGGGTTGCCCCTTGTGTGTTGGATTTGTGTGTAAGGCTTGTCCCATAGTAGTTCGGGACAAGACCTTTGTGCTGACCTCATCCCGATGCGGATGACCTGTTTTGATGTGATCCTGGGCATGGATTGGCTAGCAGAGCACCATGCCCATATAGATTGTGCAGCGAGGAGAGTAGTGTTCGACTTGCCAGACGGGACTCGCTTTGCTTTCTCTGGGAATGCAGTTCCATGTGCGTCGGTGATTGTGTCAGCGATGCAGGCAGCCAGTTTCTTGAGGAAGGGCTGCCAGGGCTTTTTGTGCTATCTGCCAGAGGTGCGTGAGGGATCTAGCTTGGAGAGCATCCCGATCGTCAGAGAGTTCCGGAGGTCTTCCAGGACGACGTGCCCGGACTTCCACCAGTGCGAGAGGTGGAGTTCACCATCGATTTAGCGCCAGAGACTCAGCCCATCTCTAGGGCCCCTTACCGTATGAGTCCGGCGGAGTTGAAGGAGCTGAAGGTCCAGCTTCAGGAGCTGTTAGATAAGGGCTTCATTCGCCCTAGCGTTTCGCCTTGGGGAGCGCCAGTGCTGTTTGTGAAGAAGAAGGATGGGACCTTCCGTTTGTGCATCGACTATAGAGAGCTGAACAAGGTGACCATCAAGAATCGCTATCCCCTTCCGCGCATAGATGATTTGTTTGACCAGTTGGCGGGCGCCACAGTGTTCTCGAAGATAGATCTTCGTTCGGGCTACCATCAGTTGAGGATTAAGGCCGAAGATGTGCCTAAGTCCGCTTTTAGGACTCGTTATGGTCATTACGAGTTCCTAGTCATGCCTTTTGGTCTGACTAATGCTCCATCAGTATTCATGGATATGATGAACCGGGTTTTCAAACCCTATCTGGATCAGTTTGTAGTGGTCTTCATAGATGATATCTTGGTGTACTCCAGGAGCGCAGAGGAGCATGAGGAGCATCTGAGGATTGTTTTGCAGACGCTGAAGGATCGTGAGCTGTATGCTAAGTTGAAGAAGTGTGACTTCTGGCTTGATCGCGTGGTATTCTTGGGACATGTGGTCTCGAAGGACGGTATCTCAGTGGATCCTGAGAAGATTAGAGCTGTGATGGAGTGGGCGAGGCCCACGAATGTTGCTGAGATTCGCAGTTTCCTTGGGTTAGCCGGGTACTACAGGAAGTTTGTTGAGGGGTTTTCTAAGATTGTATCCCCGCTGACCCGTCTGTTGAGGAAGGAGGTCAAGTATGAGTGGAGCGAGGCTTGCGAGCAGAGCTTCCAGGAGATTAAGAAGAGGCGACGACCGCAACCGATTCTGAATTTGCCTTATGGGAGAGGGATCGAGGGGGGGGTCTGATGAGGTCCCATAAGGGACTGGATGTGTTCTGATTGCAGCAGGGTAAGGTAGTTGCTTATGGCTCCGACAGCTTAAGCCCCTATGAGAAGAACACCCTACCCACGATCGGAGTGGCAGAGTGTAGTGTTCGCGCTTAAGATCTGGAGGCATTATCTGTATGAGCGTCGTGTAAGGTTACACGGACACAAGAGTCTCAAGTATTTGTTTCACTCAGAAGGAGCTGAACTTGAGGCAGAGGAGGTGGTTGGAGCTACTTCACGACTACGATTTGAGATCCTCTACCACCGGGTAGAGCGAATGTTGTTGCAGATGCTTGAGCCGGAGAGGTGCTTCGGGTGTAGATGGTGTTCTGACTGGGGTCACGAGGTCCGCCTTAGAGCTTCAGCGTAGGGGCTGGGTAGTCAGACCAGCCCCAGTGCAGTTGATAGCAGCGCTTCAGGTTCAGTCTTCGTTGGTCGACAGGCCGGGTTGGTCAGGCAGATTCCTCTTTGTGTCGGATCAGAGAGGGGTTGTCTTCTGAGCAGAGTTCAGACTTCAGTGTCTCCAGTTATGGTTGTCTGCGTTTCAGAGGCCGTGTATGTGTGCCAACGATGCAGTGCTGCGCAGAGAGATCCTTCAGGAGGCTCATGGAGCGCCATATTAGTTCACCCAGGAGGGAAGATGTATCGAGATCTCAGAGAGTCGTTCTGGTGGTTCTGGATGAGCGTGACATCTCCGAGTTTGTTTCGAAGTGCAGACCTGTCAGCAGATTATGGCTGAGCACCAGAGGCCAGCGGGTTTGCTTCAGCCCCTCCCATTCCTGAGTGGAAGTGGAGAGGTGGGGATGGATTCGTCATGGGTTTGCCCAGGACTCTTCGTGTTGTGATGCTGTATGGGTGATAGTCGATCTCTACGAAGTCTGCTCATTTTCTGCCGGTGAAAAAGACCTTCATTTTGGAGCGTTTAGCTCGGTTGTATCTCGCATGATATAGTGAGGCTTCACGGTGTGGCCTACTACTATTGTGTCTGATCGTGACCCACTTTTGTTTCGAGATTTTGGCGCATGTTTGCATAAGGCCTTGGTACGAATTTAGCGTTCAGTTCAGCTTACCATCCCAGTTCGGATGGCCAGACAGAGAGGACTAATCAGGTTTTGGAGGAATGCTTCGTGCATGTGTCCTGGCTTTGGAGGTAGCTGGGAGCAGCCATGTGACTCTGATTGAGTTCGCCTACAACAACAGCTTTCAGGCGAGCTTGGTATGCTCCGTTTGAAGCGTTGATGGTAGGGAGGTGGCAGGTCACCCATCTGTTGGGATGACCTGAAGGAGAGGGTCTTGGTTGGACCCGAGCTGGTGCAGGGAGCAGTAAGAAGATCAGGACGATTCGGGAGCGTTTGCTTGTTTGCTCAGAGCAGACAGAAGTGCTATGCAGACCAGAGGCGTCAGCCCTTGAGTTTGAGGTTGGAGATCATGTTTATCTGCGAGTGTCGCCGGTCAGAGGCGTGGTCCGGTTTGGGAAGCGTGGGAAGCTAGCCGAGGTTTCGTTGGACCGTTTGAGATTCTGGAAAGGCTTGGCCCTGTGGCCTACCGTCTAGCCTTGCCTCATCCTTGTCAGCTGTGCATAACGTCTCCATGTGTCTATGTTGAGGAAGTAATCTGCATGATCCGTCTATGTGATCGACTACAGCCAGCTTCAGTTGAGGGAGGACTGCAGCTTCGAGGCGGTGCTACTCGCATTTTAGCCAGGGATGTCGTCGCTTCGTAGTAAGACCTGCCTATGGTGAAGGTCCAGTGGACAGATCAGTTAGAGAGTGAAGCGACTTGGGAACTCGAAGATGAGCTGCGTGCCAGTATCCCTCCCTGTTCGAGCATTAGGTGAGTTAATCTTGAGGACGAGATTCTTTTAAGGGGGAGGTGATGTTATAACCCGTATAATTCCTACCTATATTATATCAGTTGCATGTTGTTCTAAGTTGGATTATCTATTTACTTGTTGTTTAGTTGGGACGTCGGCGGTATTGTTTTATTTATAGAGGGCAAGGGGTCTTTCCATAAAACAATTAAGGTAATTGTTTTATTAAGTGAATAAGTAAAGGAATTATCTATTTATTCCTTTCCATTTAGCGATCATTAGTTCCTCATCAATCTGAATCATGGGAGCGTCTCTTCATCGTGGTGCGAGCGACAGTTTTCTCTCTTCTTCCCTCTCTCAATCTCTTCCTACGTTGTGAATTTTGGCTCTACCGCTGCAATCAGATTGGCGATCTTCGTTGTGGTGTGGTTTCCCCCCTTCGATTCCAGGTTTGAATTGCAGAATTGGGACTTCGTTGTTTTCTTCGTTTTATTCAGTTTTCTGATTGAGGGTTCTGAATGTGTTCGAATCAGTTGTCGTTGGCTGTCTTCGGATTGGGTTTCTGCTGCAGTACTACATCCGGTCTTGATTCAGGTTTGTGTTGCAGAGTGTTACAGTTTTGTAATTGCAAGTTCTTGGGTTCTTCCGTGTTTCTGATTTGGGATTATCGTTGTTGAGAGAATTCAGTGTTTGTGTTCGTGTCTGGTTAGAGAGCTGTTCGGTTGCACTGGTTGATTCAGATCGTTGTTTTCTGCTGCTAATGAGGTAGGTGGTTACTCGATTCAGTTTGGAAGTTCAGCCATGGGGTGTTGCAAGAGCGTTATCTGATTTTGTGCGTGATTCTATTAGCGTTGTTGTGATTTTGGAATGGCTAAACCCCCATGGTTTCCTGTTTTAATGTCTGATTTGGTGTGTGTGCTTAATTGGAAATTCGTGGTGTTGAATTGCGTTGTTTTTTCTGCGCTGTTCGTCTTCTGAAATTTGCAGTTTCGCACTGTCCGAACTTCTGTCCGAGCTTTGAGTTCGGACAGTGCGTTCTTGCCTTACTGATTTTTCAAGTTCGGGGTATATCCGAACATCTGTCCGAACATAGATGTTCGGACCACCCTCAGGTTTTCTTCTGATTTAAGTTCGACCTTGTCCGAACTTCGACGTCCGGACACAAGTCGGACCTTCCGCGTGTTCTTCCGTAAAACCCGTCCGAACATCCGTCCGAACTGGATGTTCGGACATTCTGAATTCCTCTATCTGATTTCAACTCGACTTGTGTCCGAACATTGATGTCCGGACACAAGTTCGGACATTTGGCATTCTCGGGTTTCTGAGTCTCGACTTGTGTCCGAACTTCGACGTTAGGACACAAGTTCGGACACCCCTCTGTTTTCAGCATAACTTCTTCGTTTGAACTCCGATTTGAGTGCCGTCTGTGTCATTGGATTCCTTATGTTCTGTACTACTGTTTTATGAGTGTTTTGGCATATTTAAATGCAACTTTGCTTCTGTTTAAGCAATCCTTTGTTTTGGGACATTGCACATTGTTTCTGAGCCGTGAATGGCTGAGTCGAGCTATTCCGTGGTATACCATGTTAGACGTCGTTCTGAGTGTGGGTCATTCCCTTTCTTTCTGTGGGGTTGACGAACCCTTGGCTCTTTCGAGTCATTTCTGCGTTGCCGAGAGACCTGGTATGGTCTATGGGTCTTCGACCCTTCTGAGTGTGTGCATTGTGTTTGTCCCCTTTCTGTTTAAGTGCTCTGACTGTTTCTGATATGGGAACCCCTTGATTCCACTCTGTTTTGTTCTGAAAGCTCCTGAGTATGGAGAGTGGTTATTATATTTATCTTCTCCTTCTTCTGATTTCAATTGTTTTGAGCGACCTTACTGAGGACGGTCGCTGCTTACTGGGCATGGTTTGTGTGCTCATTCCCCTACTCTAACTAACATTTTGCAGATTGATCAGCGAGGATCATCCTAAGTTTCTGGAGCTATAGCATTTAGCTTTTATTCAGTTTGATGTTTGAGATATTGTAGCCTCGGCCTTACACTTTTGACTTCTGTTTCTGACTCAGCTACGAATTTGGGGTTTTGGTATTGCTTTCGCTGTATTTGAATACATTGGTTTTATGTTTTTTTGTAAACTTTGTTTGGGCCTTTATTACGTTTGAGTGTTTTAGAGCCTTGCGTTATTAGGTAGTAATACGCGGCGTGTAGCACCCTTAACTCTTAGGCCGGTTTTTAGGGGTGTTACAATACAAGGGTCCTACCAGCAATACAAAGCAATCTTAATACATCATTACTTTCCTCAAAACATAATATCAATACACATACACAATTCTTTGGCTCTAAGGCCTACGATCCACATACTTGTCCACAAATACCCAAACTTTCACAACTACAATTCTAATACTATACATCATTTTGGTTTCTTTAAAGGTTTACCCATTCCCATTATTCTAATGCATTAAAACTTAGCATTAAGGAAGAGCTCTTACCTTGAGCTTATATTCCCTTCATTTCTTTTCCAATTCTCCTCCTTCTCTTTTTCTTGCGAAAACGGCCATGTGGGGGATGGAGTTGCCAAACTCCATTCCAACACCCAAATTACATAAAGAGAATATAATTAAACTTCTAATCTCTTAAAATTTCACTAATTCAATGAAGGGTTTAAATTACCATTAGTTAGGGTTTTTACCTTGGAGCTTTTAAGAGAGGTTTTTCAAGCCTTGAATACAAAGGAGAGTTCCTCCACCATTGGAGAGTTGAACCAAGCTCAAACAAAGAAGGAAACAAGGCATTACAAGAAGAGGAAAAAATCGGCCACTCTAGAGAATGAAGAAAAGATGGATTTTTCTTGAAACTTTTTACCTTAGGAGGAAGAGGAGACTCCATGCTTCGAAATGGTGTCATTTGTTCTTCAAATGCTCAAAACCCATGGAGATGAAGTTGCTCATTTTCGGATTTTGAAAAGATAGGAATGTAGAGCTTGAAGAGAGGAGCAAGAATATGTACTTTTTTTCTCATTTGGAGCTTTAATATGGCTTGAGCATGAGGTAGAAGAAAAGAAGCCATTGAAGCTCCTTTGGGGCTTCAAAATCGCCAGCAGCAATGGGGAGAAGGAGAGAGAAATCACTGGGAGAGGAGGAGGGAGGTGAGAGAATAGAGAATGATGGAAGAGAGGTGAGAGAAAAGGTAAGTTGCTTTTACCTTTTATTCTTCTTTTGCTTTTTGATTCATTATTTATTTAGCTAGTGTGCGTGTGTGAGAGGGGGTTTATTTAACTGTTAAAACCGGCCCCCCTACAGTATTACTAGTTGGAGCGTTTTTTCATCTTTTACAGAAAACGCTCGTTAATTTACCCGGTTTTGGTACTATTCACTAACCGGGCCCGTTTTCCGGAATTTCCTCTTTTCTTTATTTTTATTGGCTATTAAGCTTCCATTGATGCTTATTTATTGTTATTCAATGATTTATAATTTTTACGGGTTCGTTTGACCACTTAAAATCACGTTTTCGGGTTTTCTCGAAAAACGTGCGCTAAAGCTCTATTAGCGTTTTAATACATTATTTGGATCCGTTTTTCTTCGGGAGTTTTCCCATATATAATTTAGCCTTAACAAGGCTTTAGAATCCATATAACATGCTAACCGAGGTCTCATACCTCCTATGGTTACTTAACGCTTATTTAGCGTTTTACGCTTTTTAAGCGTTTATTTATTTCTTTTGGATTTATTTTTCCTTACCAATATTTCTGAAGCATTATTAGGCTCTTAAATACGG
This sequence comes from Limonium bicolor, assembly GCA_023374045.1. Taxonomy (NCBI): domain Eukaryota; kingdom Viridiplantae; phylum Streptophyta; class Magnoliopsida; order Caryophyllales; family Plumbaginaceae; genus Limonium; species Limonium bicolor. The sequence continues at coordinate 95,978,141 of CM041778.1, forward strand.
ATTAGAATGGTTTTAATCACTATATTTAAGGTCGGGGTATTTCAGTTATATACAAGTACATTTTGGCTTTCAGGCTGCTTGCCTTTGGCCTTACGAAAAATTAGACGTAACAAACCTCCCCCACCTAAGTCTTTGCGGTCCTCGCAAAGATTCTAAGTGTAGACACCAAAAATTCTCACCCCATAAAACAAAATTCAAACAAATAAATAAAATAAGAGGGTCGTCGCCTTTCTTTTCAAAACTCATTCATGTGCATACCAAAATGAAGCTGTCATTTTATGACACACTTAAAAAAAACAATTCTCAAAGCATTTGAAATACAAAAAACCTAATTCTTTGAAAGCGAATTTCCAATAATAATTCAGCTTCAAACCTCCCTTTTATTTTATTTTATTTTATTTTACGATTTATTTATTCAATTGCCTAATCATTTTTATAGTTAAGCTATTTTATTACTTGTACATTTCATATCACTTCATTGACATTTCTTTTACATGTAGTTTATTTATTAGTAGTCACTTTTAATTTGTCTTTATCATTGTTATTTTTAGAATTATTTTCATTATTTTTATTTACATTTTATTATTATACTACCTTTATCTTCTAAAAGAGAACCAAACATTCATTGTTAAATGCAAACAAATGTTCTGAAGATTTTATTCAGGTTGAGCTATCCCTTTCAGTTCATTTCTTGCATTTCTAAGTTTAGTAATGATGTAGCTGGTTAGAAACACTCATGAGGTGCGAGATGTCCTAAGTTCAAGTCTCACCTATGCATACTTCAAAGACATTCTTTTATTGTTTTACACTTTCCTTCTTCCTAGAAATCAAACAAGGCCTAAGGCTCCAAGCCAAACCCTACATCCACCCTTGCTTATAAATAGAAGAGCAAATGAACCCTACCACTGATGGTTACTGTAGCCGCCACTGAGGTCTCGCTCGTCTATCCATTATTCATCGACAGAAAACCAGTCACCTTCTAATTTCTCCTATCTCCTCATCTTTCTCCCATCCCGTCCCTTGATTTTTTCTCTTTAAAACGAAAACCCACTGCAACCAACTGGTACTCCCCTCCTGCTCCCTTCTTCTTCAACCCATGAACAAACAAGTGTCAACCTCTTACTCTTTTCTCTCAATTTCTCAAAGCTATGGATACTGAAATCTCTCGTTATTTTCCCCTCCTTGGCCCACATTTTCCTCATCCTCTTTCATTTTGCTTCAATTCCTGAAAACACTGGCGGATTTAGACATACATCATTTCATTCTCTCCACTTTCAGCATTTTTGCAACCTAACTGTCGAACTCGAACATTCATCCACTACATTTCATTCTCTTTGCTTCTCTGGCAATTTGCGACTTAACTGGGAAACTCAAGCATATGCTTCGTTTCTGTTCATTACTCTTCATGACGGTAATTTTGCAATCGGCTAGCGAAACAAGGAAAAGGTGCCCCGCTTCTCCTTTCTCTTCATCGGGGGTAATTTTGTGAAAAACTGGCAAACAAGGAGCGAATCTGCTCTTCATTCTCTTTCGCGGCGGATTTTGCTAATCCTAGAACGGCACCAGAATTTTCTCCACCAATCGCCACCCAGTTCTTGAATTCGTTCATCGGAGATTCCATCTCCTCAGGTGAAGTTCCAGCACTTATATCAACTTTTTTGTGACAATCACTAGTAGAAAAAAGGCCTTTTTCGGCCCCCAATTTTCGGCGGTTTTAATATTTTGGCCGAAAACGAGTGTCGGGTGAGGTCATTTTCGGGGTTCCTATATACAACCGCCGAAAAACAAACGTGTTTTTTTTTAAAAAAACATCATTTTCGGCGGTTGTATATAGGAACCGCCGACCGAAATGAGTCTTGTTTTTTTCGGCGGTTCCTATATACAACCGTCGAAAATGATTTTTTTTAAAAAAAAACTCATTTTCGGCGGTTGTATATAGGAACGCCGAAAATGAGTCTTATTTCTATACCCCCCCCCCCCCCCCGAGCTCGGCATACTGTAAGTCTATTCTCATTTTCACACCGACGCCGCACCCAAAACCCCGAATCGCCACCAAATCGCCACCTAAATCGCCTCCTTTCACTCCGTCGACCGCCGCCGCGCCTCCGACTGCCGTCGCCGCCGCCAGGTAGGGCTGCCCATGGTAGGTTAACCGCCTTATTCGGTTAACCGCATTCGGTTAACCGGGTCTTCGATTTTCAAAAATTCAATTCCATTACCATTCCATTTAGATCGGTTAACCGGATTCGGTTAACCGTTTAGTTCGGTTTTCTAAAATTCAATTACATTACCATTCCATTTAGACCGGTTAACCTTTAGTTCGGTTCGGTTTTATCGGTTAACCTTGTAGTCGTATATTTTTTTAATTGATAAAACCCATACCGTTAATATTATAGTACAACATTGATCATTCACTTAAATCATGAGTGGCAAATCAAACATATGTGACAAAAATATAATAATATGTATATTCCCTCAAGCTACATTAATTATTATATAAGGTGAACATTAATATTTGAAGTTTTCATTGTTTATATAATCGGTTAACCGTGGTTAACCGAGCGGTTAACCGTTCGGGAAAATTCAATACCGTTACCGAAACCGAAACCGGTCAATTTACACGGTTCGGTTAACCATACCGCAAGAATCGGTACGGTTAACCTGAAAACAGGTACGGTTCACTTCGGTTTCGGTCGGATACCGCGGTTTCGGAATTTTTTGGGCAGCCCTACCGCCAGGAGCCGCCCCACCAGCCGGTGTCGCCACCTGTGAAGCTGCGCAAGTTAGGGTTAAACAGAGGCGATTTAGGTTAGTTTTTTGCAAATTGTAACTATCGAATTTTGGTTGAATTAGGTGTTAATTTGTTGTTTATATGTTATTGTTGATTGATATATGTCATATGGAGTGTAAGTTATTGATTGGTTTAATTGGAAATACTACATGTGGTGAACTTTTGAAAATAATCTATATGCTCGCAAGGTGTTCGATGAAATGACTTAACCAATTTCAGTGACTTTTTTTGCTATTTTACCATTGTTTGTGTGAATTGTTGACAAGTAAATGACATTGGTGAATTATCGTATAATTTAACATTAAAAATGTTAACTAATTGTACTAAGTTTGTTGATAATTATTAATTTTTTACATAACTATAACTATTATACTCACTTCTAATTTATATAATTCTTTACATGCAGTTACACTCTTTGACATTCCCTTTGTCGTTGTCCTCCGCTCTATTACCTCCCTTTGAGCTCCGCCTGAGAATCTTGTCCTTTCGTTCAACATTTATACGCGGTGCATTTATACCAAGACAGGTTAGCTTTATTTTTCAATTAACCTCAATCAATTACCGTTTATCATAATTGTTTGTGTAATTAGTTTATTTTTATGTAATAGTTAGTTGAGATAAGTTTTATAACCAAATAGTATTTAAATATATTATATGTAGATGTATATATATATATATATATAAGACAACCTATATATAAATAATATACAATAGTCAGTGACGTTTTATATATTATAGATATATGTATATACTATCACCAAGTAGTACATATATATTATATATAGACGTATATATACATATAAGTCAACCTACTAAATATATATATATATATATATCAGACTCGCCATGCAAGAACCATATCATTATATCATTTTCCAAATAGGATAGTTATTGTTGTTTTTATATTTATCAATATATTTTTGTATTTATTTTTAGCTTTAACTTTCATTTGGAGTTTGTAGAATGGACCGTGAATGGATGTACGGTCAGCGAGGGAATTATTTTGAATCAAAAGTGGATAATGAATTTTGCAAAGCAGCTCTCGATCATCAGAAAAGGATGAACGAGACACACATTCCCTGTCCATGTGCACAATGTGAACTTCGCAATAAGTTTCCTAACCTACATACAATCAGATTTCATCTATCAAGGCGTGGATTTATGCCGAACTATAAGATATGGTTTTTGCATGGCGAGTCATTAGAAGCCAGTAGCAGGGTGCAAACTTCCACTCAACCGAACAGTGAACCAGAAATGGTTACAGACGATACTACATTTCCTGATAATACGTGTGATCTGAGTGACACTGATATCAACGACGACAGTGATAAGATTGAACAACTGGACTCTATGCTGCAAGATGTTGAAGATAATTTCACAGACAAACCGCTGAATATCAAAGATTACTTGATGCATCACGTTCCCCTTTGTTTCCCGGATGCACCAAATTTACAAAGTTGACATCCGTGCTGCATTTGTTCAATCTTAAAGCAAGATTTGGCTTGAGTGATAAGAGTTTTACGGCAATACTAGAACTATTCCACGACATGCTACCAGATGATAACAATCTTCCTACTTCCACTTATGATGCAAAAAAGTTGATGTGTCCTATGGGTGTGGAGTACGAAAAGATACACGCATGTCCAAACAGTTGTGTATTATACAGAGGAGAGAATAAACATTTGAATGAGTGTCCAAAATGTCATTTGTCACGCTATAAACAGAAGGACGGTCAAACATCCAATTCTAAGAAAATAAGTCCTCCAGCAAAAGTCATTTGGTATTTACCCATAATACCAAGATTCAAACGACTTTTTGCCAATGTCAGAGATGCCCAAAATTTAAGATGGCACGCAGAAGGAAGAAAAAATGATGATAAGCTGAGACATCCAGCTGATTCACCACAATGGAGGACAATCGACAGAAGATTTCAAGATTTTGCCAGTGACAGTCGAAATTTGAGACTCGGGTTATGTACGGATGGGATGAATCCTTATGGCAGTCTAAGTAGTCAGCACAGCACTTGGCCTGTTCTATTGGTGATCTACAATCTTCCCTCGTGGCTGTGTATGAAGCGGAAATACATAATGTTATCATTGTTGATTTCTGGACCTAAACAACCAGGACATAACATCGATGTATACCTTGCACCGCTGATTGACGATTTGAAATTGCTATGGAATCAGGGGACAGTGGTTTATGACAGTTATGCCAGACAAAACTTTACACTTCGTGCCATGCTTTTTTGCACAGTGAATGACTTTCCAGCGTACGGGAACTTATCTGGATACACAGTAAAAGGCACATTTGCTTGCCCAATATGTGAGGACGACACTTGTTCTGATCGTCTACAGTTTTGTGGAAAAAACGTCTACATGTGTCATCGTAGATTATTGCCATCAGCTCACCCGTACCGTAAAAAGAGGAAGTTATTCAACGGAAAGACTGAGTCACGTGTTGCTCGTATACCTCTGAGTTCTGAAGAGATTTATCAGAAGGTGAAAGACATTGACAATGTTTTCGGTGTTCCGTCCAAGTCTACCCAAAAAAACATCTGGAAAAAATGTTCAATATTTTGGGAACTTCCGTATTGGAAACATTTATCTGTTAGGCATTGTCTTGATTTCATGCATATTGTCAAAAATGTTGGTGAGGCTGTTGTTGGGACTTTGCTTAACATACCTGGGAAAACAAAAGACGGAATAAAGGTTCGAAAAGACATGCAAGCTATGGGCATACGTGAGGAGTTGCATCCCCAAGAAAGAGGCAAACGAACATTTTTACCTCCAGCATGTTACACTTTGTCTAAGAATGAGAAGAACAGCTTTTGTAAATGTCTTCATTCCCTTAAGGTTCCTACGGGTTACTCATCTAACTGGAAAAGTCTTGTGTCAATGAAGGACTTGAAGTTGATCGGGTTGAAGTCTCATGATTATCACATTCTGATGTTGCATCTACTTCCTGTTGCCATTCGGGGTATATTGCCGAAAGATGTGCGGAATGCAATTACAAGACTATGTTTCTTTTTAAATGCAGTGTGCAATAAAGTCGTGGATGTTGATACACTAGACAGTCTGCAACGCGATGTTGTTGTTACGATGTGTCAACTTGAAATGTATTTTCCACCCTCGTTTTTTGACATCATGGTCCACTTGGTTGTTCACATTGTAAGAGAAATCAAATTATGTGGTCCTATATATTTAAGATACATGTATCCATTTGAGAGATACATGGGAATCTTGAAGGGAAGGATGAAGAATAGATATCGACCTGAAGGGAGTATCATAGAAAGGACAATAACCGAAGAAGTGACAGAATTTTGTACTGAATACTTGAAGGGAGCTGTAGCTATTGGAGTGCCACAACCGAGACACATAGGAGGGACAGAAGGTCAAGGTGTTATTGGAAAAAAAATTGTGGCAATTGATTCATCCTCAATGGAGTCTGCACATCTATTCGTTTTACATCACCTTGAGATTATTGAGCCATTTTTTGAGAAACACATGACTGCACTAAGAGCTCAATATCCTGGGAGGAATATTATTTGGTTGGTAAAGGAGCAAAACAAGACCTTCTGTTCATGGTTTAGAGATCATGTCATGAAGATTGCATCACTAGAGCCTGATAATGTAAGTGAAGAGCTCCGTTGGTTAGCCTTGGGACCTGGTTCCACTTGTATATCTTACGAAGGGTATGACATCAATGGGTTCACCTACTGGACAAAACGGCAAGATGATAGATGTTTAAACCAGAATAGCGGGGTTAAAGTAGAAGCAACAACAACTGAGTATACCAGAGGTGATCCAGCTTCAACGATTTCAACGTCGAGGTTGTATTATGGATTCATTGCAGATATTTGGGAGCTTGATTATCAGTTTCAAAAGTTTGTTATTTTTAAATGCAAATGGGTGGATAATAGAAACGATTATCGGGTTCACGATGGGTTTAACTTGGTTGATTTATCACGCATTGGTCATACACAAGATCCGTTCATATTTCCCAAGGATTGTGAACAAGTATTTTACATAGAAGATCCCATCGATTCCAGGTGGTCAGTTGTATTGCCAGGGAAAAGATTTGTCAATATTAATGCTGATCAAGATGTTGATGATGATGAATTAATGTTCGATGAGACACCACCTTTTTCTACCAGTATTCCTGTCACAGACTTTGTTGATGTTCCAGACGATGTAGTGTATACTAGGTCTGATCACGATGAGGGTTTATGGGTTGAAAACCATAAATGATGTGTTCAGTTGTTAGGTAATTAAAAATATATTTTATTGTTTGTTTGTTCATTAAATAATTTGTTGGAATAATAACGATGTCTTATTATGTATTGATTACATTATTTGTTGTGGTGTTTTGATATACGGTTGTTTATCTTTGCAGATAGTTAAATGGATGATATGGATGACCCGGTCGGCGAGCTTTTGACAGAGGCATCCCGACCAAAGAAGAAGAAACACGTGGAGGGAAAGGTCACAAGTCACAGGCCCGAGCTGATGAGGGGGGTAATGGCGGGGATGAGATTACTCCAGCCTCTGTGCCAGCTGAGGACACAGAGGCTGGACCTTCTGGATCACAAATCCAGCTTCCTAGGACCGTAAAACCTCGAGGTCCGACGAAAGCTCTCAGATCAAAAAAGATTGAATCAAAGCCGTTACAGTTTAATGCGTATCTACAGCCGATTGGGGAATGGGCTACAGACTTCACTACAGAGCTAGGCATCATTGTGCGAGAGTATTGTGATATTACTCTCACCTGGCCTCAAGTTGATGAAGGACTAAAGAGACAGATGTTTGAGATCGTACAGGTAAATAAACAATAAAAGTATTATTTTTGTATAATTTGTAGGTATCCATCACTAACATTTGTTTCATTTATGGTAATATGCAGAAGATATCAAATACCAGCAGAAAATGAGTACTACTATGGTCAAATCAATGATGCGCAAGAAATTTGCAGATCATAAGCATGATCTGGTTAAGTGGTTTATCACCAAGAAGCTTAAGAGGCCGGACGGCGACACACGCCAACCTTGGGAGATTTACACACCAATAACCAAAGAGAAGTGGCAGGAGTTCTATGATAAGAAGATGGAGACAAAGGTATTATTAACTATTAAATAATTAATTATTATATAAATATATATTTTTGAGGTACTTATATTTACATATGTATATATTTGGTCATCTTAATTGTGTGTTTATTTGTTAACAGGAGTACCGCGAAGCCCAATCCGCGAATGCGAAGAAGAATGAATATCATCACGTGTTGGGTGCGAAAGGGGTTAATAGAAGAGTGCCTGAATGGGTGGCAGAAGGAGAGTTGCCATCAGATATGAGCACTCTTGATGAGCACCAGCTACGGGGTACGTTTTGGAAGCTTTCACGTACTAAGAAAGACCCGAAAACTGGAGAGCGTTTATATCCCTTCGAGAAGACGAAGGAAATTGTTGATAAGATGGTAAGTACTTTTCTTTACTTTCAAATTTTTTGACAAATTTATTTTATCATCTTAAAAATTATAATTAACTGCTTTCTACATTTAATTATAAAGGATGAGCTGAATGAACAAGTTACCCAAGGGACTTGGGTACCTGATCGACATGATGACCAGTTGTCTCGTGCACTTGGAAAGAAAGATCATCCAGGCCGAGCTGTGGGGTTAGGGGGTGTTAACATAGGGATAAGAAAACTTTTTGGTAACCCCGGGTCAAGGAAAGGGAGTACTCAAGGACAAACAATTTCTTACGAGCAGCACATGCCATTAATGAAATGAGAGAGCAGTGGAAGAAGGAGGTCTTTGATGAAATACGTCAAGGCAGTCATGCATCCCAGCCATATGTTCCTCCAAGATATTCTGACCCTACTCCTGCTGGAGTGTACACAAGTGTGGATTCCAATGACCAGTATCCTTACGCTTATGTACAGGTAATTTTTTATACCTTTAACTGTTCTATTAGTTGTCATATCTTTTATTACATATTTTTAGTTCAACATCTACTAATCTGATGAAATTGTAGGACCCGTGGAACTGTAACCTCCTGCTTCCATACAACAATGAAGAAATGTGTCGCGGAAGGAAGGGTGTACCAATCAGGCCCTATGACGTGACCCATGGAATACCACTGAAGCCGTATCACGGGAGAGTCTCTGTGGACGAACCGATTTATACGGTTCCTGATCTACCACTCCCTGTACCTACGGAGGAGTACAGCACAGTTCGGTCTGCAAAGGGTGCATTCGTTCAGTGGCCCATTCGTCTGATTCGGAAGTGTGTGAAGGTATGTCTAATACTAACCACTAGTGTAGTTATTATTGTTCATTACATGAATATAGTATGTGTGGATGCTCAGTTCATGACTAGTATTGATTGTCGGTTGTAAATAGGCATTAAGAAAGAAATCTACATCTCCTGACAAAAAGAAGTCAAAGATTGGATCCTCTGAATACAGAGCATCCACCAATGTTGTGGAAAGAGAAAATTTGGTGGACGATTCCGTATATGCACGCTTGGGGCCAAACATGAAATGCTTGCATGATCTAATCCGCGACTTCCCAGATGGCAGAAATTCTATCCTACTCAGTTTGGAAGATGACCTTCTTCACTACGGACGAACTATAGAAATCCATGTGGACGACTGATGTTAGGGACATCTACGATTTGATTGGGTGCCTGTTGCAGTGATGCATTCATTTATTCTGTAAGTATTAGTTTTGTTTTATAATTAAGTTATAAATTGTTCTGAAGCAATGTTTATTAATTTTATGTCTTTTTATTTATGAACAGGTTTTTGAATGACAAAATGCAATCTTTTGGCCTTACCAAGTATGGATTTTTGTGTCCTGAAAGAGCATCATTCACTGCTCTGAAGTGCGATACAGAAGCGTGTAAGGTGTACATACAGCGTGCGTTGACTAACAGCATCAGAGCGAGGAAGAAATATGTTATGCTACCTTATCATCAAAGTATTTACTTCTGTTTATCATTTTAATTTGAATAACTGTTGTAGTTATCTGTGCACACATGCATTATAATGACATGTGAGTGTTTTGGTATTACACAGTGGCCATTGGGTTTTACTGGTGTTGTGTCTGGATCGTTCGCGGATACTATTTCTTGATCCGTTGCAAACCGGAAATCCAAGAGAATCAAGATAAAGCCACACCTTAGCGTGTAAGTACATTATGAAGCAATTCTTTATGCATTTAACTCCTTTAATTTAATTTTATTATGAATGGATATCCTAATTTAATTAATGTATGTTGATGATAATAATTATGCAGTGTGTATCAAGGTGTTATGCTTTCAGAGCTTAGTATAAGGTCAAAAAATAACGTCCAATGGACTTCAGTGAAGGTGAATGCATCATCATTTACATGTTTATTATTGATTGGTTGTAATCACAAATAAATGTCTTATATAATTAGTTCTGTTCTTCCTGTGTTTAAGTGTTCACGTCAACCCGGAGGTTCAGAGTGTGGGTATTATGTCATGAGGTATATGCATGACATAGTCACCCTATTTGGTGAGATGGATGATCTGTTAGAAAAGGTATATCGAAGTTATATTTATTTTTCAATTACTAATATAATTGTTTGATGATTAACCAATTTTGTCTTGTTTTGTTTTTCAAAGGTTTTTCCTAGTGTTGGAGAATATAACGCAGAAACCATCAACGGGATGCTAGAGGATTGGGCGGATTTTGTCTCCATGACTTTGGTTTGATTTTTGCTTTTTGTTCTCGAATTGTTATTTAGAACTTTCGTTAGACTTTTATGGTTAGATAGATTGTAAAAAATGACCACTATGAGCATATTAGTGAACATTTGATCAATTGTGTATGTATATGGTCATTTGTGACTATGTGAATTGTGGTGTATGGTCATTTGTGACCATTTTAAATGTGGTGTGTATGGTCATTTGTAAGCCGTGTCATTATTTTTGGGATTTTTTTGACAATTTACTTACTAAAAGTGATGAGATCCTCTACCATGTGATGTAGAGAGATATGTGGACATATTTGGATGCATATTAACAGGTTTTGTGACATATGTGGAATTGTAAACGAAAACGAGAAAAACCAAAAAAAAATGGAGGATTTTCGGCGGTTCCAAGTAGAAACCGCCGAAAATAAGTAAAAACTTGCTTATTTTCGGCGGTTTCTACTAGGAACCGCCGAAAATCTTCCAATGTTTTGACGTTAATTTTGCCTCTGAAATAGGTCTTTTTCGGCGGTTTTTGCCTTAGGAACCGCCGAAAATAGTTGCTTTTTTCAGCGGTTGCAAAACCGCCGAAAATATGGGAAGACCCTTTTTCAGCGGTTGTAAACCGCCAAAAAAGGCATAAAAAAACCGCCGAAAAAGACCCTTTCTGCACTAGTGTATGCTCATATTTGTGCGAGGAGATCATTTTTGTTCAAATCATTGATGCAGAAATCTGTTTGGAGTCATTAATAACCAGAAGCAGGAGGATCGATTCCTATTTTCTTTTTTTTTCTCTTTCGAGTATCTTCGGCCAGGTATTGGTCTCTTGTGGATTCTCGTGTTTGCTTGGACTTACTATTACTGTGCGCCGTCCTGTATCTCTCTCGGCTACATGTGGATCTATCCACAAACTAATATCGTCATGAATACTGGTTTCTCGATTTAGTTATCGATTTGTATGCGCTGACCAGTTACAAATCCCGGTGCCAGATTTTATGCTCTTAATTGCAAACGTTGAATGTTTGGGATCCTGCTGGTGGATATCTTGTGAAAATATACTGATGTGCTCGCTAATTCAAAGGTTTGTGGGGCTTACGAGATTAATACCCCTGAGCACCCTTGTTAATTGTCGGTATTTGTGATTTACGATGTGTACTGTGACAGGCTCAATGAAACGATTTATGTTCAGTTTTGCTGGGACTTACATGTGGTCTGAAAATTTCTTGGCTCTGATCAGTTACATTCACTGTTTTACGGATTAGGCTTTGACGGTTTACTTTGTTCGAACTTAGCTGACCTATTCCCTGAATATTTGACTTCTATGTGCAAATGAAAGATATTTAAGTCGTAATCTCAAATGTGGAGCATGCATACCTTTTACTTGCGAATTCTTATTGTGCTATTTTGGGCCTCTCATCCCTTTCCGGCCTTTGGGTAGTGGGAGCTGCGTCTGTCTGTTCCAGTATTTACTGATCATTGCAATGCTTGTGGGCTTTCAATTTTGGTTAGAAAGATCCTACTTACCTCGTCATTGGAGCTCGATTGAGATGGACAGAACATTCCACTATTTAACAGATCAGTCTGTTTATTCTTTACTTGCATTTTGGGCTTGTGGACCCATTTTACTATTTAACCTTTGATTGGGTTTGAGATTATGTTGTCTGTTAAGTTTGTATTTCTGTCTTAACCGATGTACACTTTTTCACTCGAGACATGGATCGAACATAACTATGAGTTGGATGGATCATCACTGATGGGCTTGGGCTTGGGGTGCGTCCAAGGGTTTGAAAACCCTAACGGTTAGCTTTTCTATCACAAGCAACTTGCTAATTTTCTTGTCACGCCTTAAATTCGGTTTGGAAATTGATTGCTTTGGCTTTGAACTTGCTCCTTGCGCATTGATATGGTTTGGAGATTAAGTTGATAACTAGCATGACATTGTCACTCGCGCTTAGATAAGAACATGAATCAAGTGATAGTTGCCCCCTGTTGTAATTGTTAAGACAAGATCACTCGTTGGCTGGTTGGTCTTTATTAATTCTACATCTTAGAGGGAAATGACATAAACCCTTCTAGGTATATCCCACATGACTCATAACCCCACCCCTTTGATACTACACTTCGGTTTGAGTCGTAATCTAGGATGTTGAATTAATCTGCGTAGCAACCCCAATGTTTGATTTATCTTACAATTCATAGCATTTGTTGGCAGCTTGAAATTTTTTTTATGTTCTCGGTTGGGGTGTGGGAGATGATTAAATTGCCCTCTTTCCTCCCATTGAGAGGGGCCGTATGATCCCATTGCTCACATCCCAACCTTCTTCCGTTCTTTTGACTGATTTATTTTGCCTCTCTTGGTTGTGTTCTTTGACATGTACATAATGCTCGTGGAACGGGAAACTGCTCTAAGACTAAGGAACGAGACTGAGGGCTTGGACTATTGGGGGCTTCACTTCAAACACATGTAATGGTCGATGCACTTCTTGCTGATCCTATCAGCTCAAGTGAGGTGGCGTCGATGCGACCCCCCATAACAGCTTTAGATTTAAAGTCCTTATTTGTATTTGTATCAATTTTCATTCTTATGACTTCTTCCCATGACCATTACATTATTCTCTTGCTTGCAACCTTTGATTTATTATTGAAAGATAATAAGTAGCATAAGACTAATAATTGGTTAGCAACCCATACATTAGGACTCATCATGTTAGTTTGAGAGTTTTAGATTGGAATAATTATGATTTGCCACCTAGATAGCTTTCAAATTTTCATCCCATGTATACATCACTTGAATAACTGTGAACATATTTGTTTATTCAGTCTGTTGTTATTATTATTTGATCTGACTAATCGCCATGTCTTCAATGATTTTGATATGATTGTCTTTGTGTTATATGTGTATATATTGTATATCCAACCTCATTGCAAATTTCGTTTTATTCCATTGTACAAAACTTTACTATCTAAGCCCTAATTATGCCCTTAGGTCCAAGCCATTAGTGAGAGTCCCTTGGCACTTAGTGGGTCATGTGTCCTTCTTGGTCAAGGTGACACTCTAGACCTTAAAACACACATCTAAAATTATGTATATTAAAAAATGTAGAGCAATTCATTTCAAAAGTCTCAAGTCCAAAATCAACCATCTTCGGCCCAAAACAAACCCAGGCCCATTTTCAACTTCAGCCCAATTCAAGAAACCCACTTCAGGCCACAAATCAAAAAGCCTAATTCAACCCAATTCATCACAATTCAATTTGATTTCAATTCAATCCAACTCACTTACATTCAATTCAGCCTAATTCATTTCAATTCAAAATCAACTTCAACTCAATTTCAATTCAATTCCATTTCAGTTCAATTCCCAATCAACTCCAATTCAATCTCAATCTCCATTCAATTCCATTTCAATTCAAAATTCTCAATTCCAATTCAATTTCATTCTAACTTCAATTCAAAACTTCATTCAATTTCAATTCAATTCAAATTTAATTTCAATCAATCCCAATTCCGATTCAAATTCAATCCAATTCAATTTCAATCTCAATTCAAATTCAATTTCAATCAATCCCAATTCCGATTCAAATTCAATCCAATTCAATTTCAATCTCAATTCAAATTCAATTTCAATCGATCCCAATGCTAATTCAAATTCAATCCACATCCCAATTCTGATTCAAATTCAATCCAATTCCAATTCATTCCCAATTCAATTCATAAATACACTTCAATTTCAAGTCAAAAATTCATTTCAATCTCAAATAGTTTCAAACTTCATAAATCCCAAATTCTAACTTCATAAACTTCAAAGTCTCAAAATACCCCAAACTCCGATTATCTCATGGACTCAAATCATCTCCAAAATTCCAATTTCCCCCCTCCCCACATTCAAATGTCTCACAGACCCGAGCGTCTCACAGACTTTGTCATCCCAATGATTCAAGTGTCTCACAGACCCGAGCGTCTCATAGACCCGAGTGTCTCACAGACCCGAGCGTCTCACAAACTTCGACTTCTCAAGGTTTCAAACGTCTCACAGACCCGAGCATCTCATCGACTAGCATCCCAAACCTGAAACTTCTCGAAACTTCCTTCTAAATCTCAAACACCTTAAATCATCATTCAAACCCCAAATCATTTCATAGTCAAATCATTTTCAAAAACTCCAAACTCAAATCTTCTCCTAAATTCCGACTCCTCTCTAACTTTTAATGTCTCACAGGCCCGAGCGCCTCATAGACTCAAACATCTCAGTCTCTCCACTCTTTTAAAATTTCAAACGTCTCACAGACTCGAGCGTCTTATAGACCTTGACATCCCATTTCTCCCACCACCTGAATATCCCAAATGTCCCATAGACCCAAGTGTCTCACAGACTAACCTCTCAAACACCCTTTTAAGGATAACTCCTGGGTGTTATTAGGTTATGCCTTTTCATCTGGCTTGCACTCATTGGTATGTTTAATTTCTACTTCGCCCCGCGTTCTTTGCTGGGTTGAATATTCTCCTTAGTGAGGTTGATATCTCTAGTGATCATCTCGGGAGTCTCATCCCGATCATTGCACATTAACATATCCATAGTAGGCATCTGCCTCACCATATATAGACTGGGTACTTACTCCAGCTATTGTGTTCATCCATCCAGATCCTTAAGACATATGCGATGTCTTTACTTACTAGTCAGTGCACTTCACACTTCTAGATTCTTAAACATTTCCTCGCAATAACTCACTAATCCTTTAGTCCTCTTAACTTAACTAGGTTCCTTTACTTCAACCATTCGATGGTAGTTTATTACTCTTGTCTGACTTTTACTTCGGACCGTAGTATGAAGTTGACTACTTCCCGTGTTCCAGACTCCACTCGTATGCATATGTGGGGTACCCTACTGATACATTGCTACTTGCCCGACTACCTCATTAGAAGGTTTGTCAGGCCCACAAGCTCCTATCGGAGTGCGGTCGTCCCACATTACTGTTGGTACACTCGTAGTGTCCGTCACACGCCTAGGTGAAGTATTCTGTTGTCAACTCCTCTTATATTATCCTGTGATAATATGCATTCCATGCTTCCCAAACTTAATCAAGGGAACTGTATCCACTGTTGTATTATTATGAACTCAATCCATTCCTCGGGTTGTTACCCTTGGGTTTACCGGTTTCCATCCGTTATCTAAAAAGTAACTGGGTGAAACTTACCTACCATGTGGCACTGAGGCCCGTGTAGGTCTTCTGGTTTGGTTTAAAGAAAAAGGCGAATTAAAATAAAATGGGTTTGAAAGAAAATCTGGTTTTGAAAAAGGTTTTGAAAATGGATTTAAGTTGAAAGAAAAATTCTCCTGGTTTTACAATGTTTCCTTGCCTTAACCGAGTCTAGCTTCCTGCTGACTAGTGTATTTCCAAGTATTGAGGTCAGGCTATTAAGCCCTTCCACGTGTATGATAATCCCACTTAACTTCATGGTACTTTACTAAGTACCGGTAGTTGTTTAAAATTTTCCGTACAGCCTTGTCATAGCAGCACTTGCCATGGCAAGTGTGCCATGCTAGCTGGTTATCGGTTCAATACACATTGGTTGTGGTATTGTTTTCATCCGCACTAATATCAGTGGCCTTGCTGGCCCTTGCTTGATCTTACAGCCTTAACAATAATCTTCTGGGTACTTCTCACTGTCTTTACATGATAACCATTAACTAGGGCGTTTCCCATTCTGGGAGACCCCTTTTCTTAGTATTGTATCCTCCTCGTACTACGTTGTAGTTCCTTAATCGGTTGGTATACCGTTGCTATATTAGTTAACATTCATGATCCCGTAGACACTCGTCTCGGGTTTCATTACTCCACTCCTCCACTGTTGCACGATGGGTGCGTTGCAAGCTGGTTGTTCTCGACTGCTCCGCATGTCGACCCAGGTTGCCGGAAATACTATTCCTTTAAGCATAAGATTCTTCACTTTTCGCTATTAAATGCGGCAAACATTGTTCAGATGGAAACCGTCTTCGGGATTCACACCTTTCGGAATCTACCATATGACAGGTTCTCCATACTTACAGAGGTAAATATCAACTGCCAGATCGGGTTTTCCCGAGTAAGAGATGACTCCCATCTCTCTGGCGTTCTTCCCAAGTTATAAAATAGGGTTTATGGAGGGCGGGATGGATATTGTAGGTATCCAGTACATACTGGCGTTTCCTAACTAGCGTACTTCTCACGCTATCACTCAACCCTTAACCCAAAGCACTAAACTCTTAACTCGGTACTTCCTAAGCTCGGTAATTCAGTCATCAGAGCGATACTTCGCTCTGATACCACTTTTTGTAACACCCCAACTACAAACAACACACTTAACAACACTTGTAGCGGAAATCATAACTCGCAACATAACTTAACTCCTTGGTGTTACACGCCGTTAGCCACCCACGTGACTAACAAGGCTAACATACATACATCGTACCGGTCTGATGGACTAAACTCCCGAGCAACTACACATTAATCTCGTTCCATGTTCAACATTCATTATACACTTACATTACAACTGTACCGAGTAATTACCAACTAACGCCGATACAATTTCGGTCTTACTACACCTACAACACATCCACAATTTTCATGACTACCCACATACAATCAACTACCCCGTCCTACTCTCGAACGGCCTCCAATTCCTTGTACCTGAAACAAGAAAAGGAAGAAAATGGTGGCCCCCAAAGGGCTCAGCACCTTTGCTGGTATGGTAATCCCGCAGCCCGCATGCTACCGGGCCACGCACAACTAATTGTCGTCTTAGCATGCGATTGATTTTATTTTAAACATACCAACTACACACATACTTCATGCTTAAAAGCAAACATCATCCATTAGTAGGACACAAACACAAATTACCACACAACGTAACCACACTTCACTTGATAACAAACACAACTTAGTTCCGTTCTTCTTAGAGAACATAAACTTTACTTAGGGAGTGCCGGGGTATATAAGCCCGAGCACAACATACATACATTTTCTTTACTTAGGTGTGGCGGCTCATATAGGACCGATCACACCTTGCACATTTCCTCCTCCAGCTCCAATAATGATGAGGTAGGTAAGCCTTGGTTAAGCTGTGTGGTTTGTAATTCAAGAGGAAAAACAACTGTAACATAATAAAGAGGGATCGAAGCGAACTTAGGCAACACCCTACCAACATTACACATTTTCCCCCTAACCCGATTGGAAGTTGGGTAGGTAAGCTTTGGCTAAGCTAATGGGAGGTCGAAATCCAATGAAGGAAACAACCCTAACATAACAGGATGGGAGTTAATTCACATATATACATCAACTCCCAAACAACACGCGCGACCGGAACGACCGGATTCCTCACCATACATAACATATACATATTAGTTAAAGGTTCCTTTATGGAACTCATCACATACATACATCACATAGTGTTACTATCTTTGTTAGACCAGAAGGGGAGTAACATCCCTTTTTAACAAACATGGATAACTGTATCCGATAGCAACAACACACAAACAAAGTCACATACATCACACATAGTCACAACATACACAAACGCACGGATAGCCGTAGTTAGAACTTCCCGTGGGTTGGGACGTTTATTCCGAATACCGATCTCTATGTGAACCTAAGGTCGGTTAACTATTATTTAACACATAATTAGGGTTAAGCAGTATCGGAATTAATTACGCCACAATAATGAATTACTATAAACTCATTTCATGCTTTATCTTGCAAGGTGGCAAACACACAGAAAAACACATTGGCATACAAGCCGGTGTAACCCGGTAGGACACAGGTTGCAAGAAAACCATACCTTACACCATGGGTTTATCTTTACCGGGGTCCTCATGTTCTTTGGCTCACCCTTGTTCCTCGAATCATATTCTTGAACCCTAATTACATGTAAAATGGTTCAATTATTATTACGGCGTTACGGTAGGTACATTATTGCTACTCCCGTACTTACCCCGTTATCCCATTGTTTCGGTTTAACTTAGTGTACTTAACTCACAACTTTCTCACATTCAACCTAACACTTGTTTACACCTTCTAAGGCCTTTAAAACTCACCAAACAAGGCCTAATCAACATCTAAAACCATTACCATTCACTTCCCCATCAAAACAACACTTTAAAACACATTCTGGTAAGTTTTTAGCATGGTCCGGGTTTGTGTCCGGGGTTACAAACCCGGACCAACCACGGATTTCACTTTCTGGACAATTTTTCATGTGGTCCGGGTTTGTGTCCGGGTTTACAAACCCGGACCACCCCCTGGGATGGTCTTCTGCCATGTTTTTGCTATGGTCCGGGTTTGCGTACCGATTTGCAAACCCGGACCACCTCTGGAACTGTCAAAATTTACAGTTTTTGATCAGTCTTCAACCCCTAATTCACCTCTAATCATTTCCTAAACTTTCCACATGTTTCCTACATGTTTAAACATCTTAACACATGTTCTAAACCTCCTCAAAACATAGGTTTAATCCCTACTCAAATTCTTGCTCAAATTCCTAAATTCTTCATTCGCTCTGTTGCATTATGCATAGCAGGGCATTCAAAACCTCCTTTTATGTTTCATATCCTTTCACCAACCTTACCACATTACTTAATGACCACTCCAAATCATTCCTAGTCAAATGCATTCTCTAAAGCCCAAGTCCAACTCTTGTTTCACAACACCATAGTTCATTACTAGCAAAATTCATACTCTTAAACATCATCCTTGCTACAGATTTTTGTCTAACTCCATTCCATTCTTCAATCAACACCTCAATGTGGTTTACCACCCAAACCAATTCCTAACAACACCTAATTAACACTTAAACTCTTCCAGCTCACATCACCATCTAAACTACTATATTTCTACCGAAATTTCGCCATGACCTCGTTACAAACCTTACATATCCCAAAACTCATTTCTTCACATAATTCACCCTACAACTAGCCAAGCCACATGGGTTCTACCAGCACACATAAAAAATCCATCAATACTCATCAAATTCTCCAAATGCAACACAATACATAAATCATAAAGTGCATAGCCCTTAGGCTCTTAAATCAACATTAACTCACAAATGCATCAAGTACTAACACAACCCTTTCTCATCTCAAATATTCACACTCCACTACATGTTGGGGTTCATTATTTAATTTAACCCATCCCAAATTCTTAAACAACCAAGATAGTTATTAAGGTAGTTTTCTTACCTTAAATTCACAAGTCTCTCCAAAATTCTCCTCTTGCTCCTCATCTCCTCAAAATCGGTCAAGAGGGAATGGAGTTTCAAAACTCCATCCCAACATTCAAGAAACACAAAATACATTCCATTAATTATCTAAACCCTTAGGAAATCTCAATTCAACAAAAAGGGCTTAGAGTACAAGTTAGGGTTTTACCTTTGGAGATTTTTGAGAGGGGTTCTCACCCTTGAATCAAGAAGGGAATTGCTCCACCATTGGAGGGTTGAAATGGAGCTCAAAACCAAGAAGAAAAACAAGGTAAGAGAAGTAGCCAAAATCGGCCAAGGCAAGAAAATGGGGAAAATGAGATTTTCTCTTGAAACTTTTTACCTTGTTTGAAAGAGGAGACTCCAAGCTATCTTTTGATGTCATTTTCTCTTCAAATGGGGAAAACCCATGGAGATGAACCTCACTATTTTCAGATTTTGAAAAGAGAGGAAGATAGAGAATGATGAGGAGATGAAGAATATGTAATTATTTTCTCATTTGGAGTGGTGTAGCACCTTGGGCAAGCTTGAGAAGGAGGAGAAGCCATGGAAGGAGCTCAAAATCGGCTCCAGCAGAAGAGAGGGGGAAGAAATCGCAAGGAGGAGAAGAGAGGAAAGAGAAGAGGGCTCACGTGAGGAAATGAGAGAATGAGAGGAGAGAGAGTGTGGGTGGGGTATATGTTTACTTTTTCACTTTTATTTTTGCTTTTGACTTATTTAATTAGTTAACTAGTCATGTGTGAGGGGCTATCTCACAATTAAAAACCGGCCCACTTAATTATTACAAGATGGAGCGTTTTTCGTCTTTTACAGAAAACGCTCGTTATTTTACCCGGTTTAGCACTATTCACTAACCGGGCCCGTTTTCCGGAATTTTCTCGTTTACTTAATTTTAATGGTTTTTAAGCTCCCATTAATGTTTGATTATAGTTATATAGTCAACTATAATTTTTACGGGGTCGTTTAACTGTTTAGAGTCACGTTTTCGGGTTTCCTCGAAAAATGCGCTTTAAAACTCCGTTAGCGTTTTAACGCATTGTTTGGATCCGTTTTCTTCGGGAATTTTTCCCATATGTTCTTAGTGTGTAGTTAAGGTATAAAAATATAATTATAACCCTAATGAAGGTTATATACCTCCTAAAATAATTAAAAACGCGTTTTCACGTTTTGTGACTTTTACGCATTTTCTTTTTCTTTTTGGTTTTTATTTCTTCACCAGTGATCTTAAGGACTTAATTAGCCTTAGAAAATAATAATCACATAATTAATTATCACATTAAGGTTTGGGGTATTTCACAGAGGTTGGACAGAATAACATCGCAGTAGTTTTTGTGGATGAAAATGGAGTGAGATGGATATTTAATATCTAAGTGAATGGAGAGGAAATGGTGATTTTGTGGAGGAAAAATGGCATAAGTTTGGGGGTGGAATGAGTTAGATATTAATGGAGGGTTATAGGTATATTTATAGTGATAATGGGGTAAAAAGGAAGGGTAAGTCAGTGGAGGAGGCGTGTGAAAAGATAATTTTGATTATCTTTTCACCTATGTCGACGCTGGCTCAAAATTGCAGAAATCGACCTGTCCGAACCAGCGTCCGAATCTGCTGGTTCAGACAGGTACTATTACACCGCGTAAGGAATTCTCGTAAAGTGTCCGAACTTGCATGTTCGGACGCAAGTTCGGACACATCTTATTTTACCTCTAAAATCTTCGTCCGAACTCCCCCTTTTGTTGCGTTGCGAAGCTTGTCAAGTGTACTATATGATTCCAAGACCTTTTGCTGCATTTCATACATAAAATATATCAGTTCATATCAAAACATAAATCCAAGAAAATTCACATAGCAAGGGGAAACATTGCCTAAAGTGTTGCAAGTTATATGGTATTTAAACCCTAAAAGTCTATATGTTTCGCACTTATCACGTGCCCCACAAGGCGTAACAGAGATAAATCCCGAGAGATGAACAGTGAAGGGACGATGGTTCCCCCGATGGGTATGGAAGCATTGATTGGCCTGGAAGGCGATTATCCCAACACTAACACTTACAGCTTCACATAAAATTAGCCATGATTTTTATTTTGCAATTACATCTATGTGTGATCACGTTTCAAAAATTGGCAAAAATAAAAAAATAAACCAGTTCGAACGCTCCAATGAAATATCTTCAAAGTCGTCCATCTCGAATGATTTAAAAAAATGATTTTCAAAATTGTTATTTCCAAAACAGTTTTCAAAATCGGTTTCAATCAAAGTCTTGCAGAAAACAAACTTTATCAAGCAGTTTGCAAAGAACAGATTTCAAAAATCTACTGTTTACAAATGATTTTCAAACAATGTTTCCCACAAATATTTTTTTTTCAAAACTAGTTTCTAAAACAGATTTCAAAACCATTTTTTGCAAACGAGATTCAAATAGCATTTCTCACAGATGTTGTTTCGAAATAGCATCTCACAAACGTATTTCAAAATAAATGATTTAGTCCCCATGTTGTGATTCGTTATTTTTGAAGTTCAACCCACCTTCAAGAGCAGCGGTCATTACCGTGGAGCGTACTAATCATTTTATGTTTTCACAAAGTGGTGGATTTTCACATAAGATTTAGTGCTCGATCATTCACTTTTCCTTTCTCAAAATATCCCCCATTCCTCTCGTCGGAGCAAGTGAAGCAGCATGAAGATCGACTACGCGGAGCGAGCTGAAGGCTAGAAGCGCACCAACCCGTGGAGCTAGCCGCGTGACATGAAGACTGTCACCAACCGTTTAAATACAAAATCAGAGGTGTACCAACCCGTTCTGTTTGATCATAATACTGCCCCGTTGCAGGAGCCTGAAAACGAATGAGCAGCCGGTCAAGAGTCCGAAGACGAAGAGTAGCCGGTCAAGAGCCAACAGGAGCCCGAGCATATGCAGTCAGTCAGAACCTCGAAGACGAAGCAAAAGAATTCGGGAGAAGTTTTTAAGCTCAAACTCCCCCATTTAATGACTTTAAGAATTGATGTATAGGTTTTCCCCTAGCATTTTTTTCTCTCTTGTCAATTTCTGAATAGACTTTGTGTATAGGTGATAAGTGTGAAACATATAGGCTTTTTAGGGCTTAATTACCTTATAATCTACAACAATTTAAGCAATGTTTCCCACTTATTCTGTGTTTTTCCTAAGATTGATGTTTTGATATGAATTGACGCATTTTATGTGATAAATATAGGAAAAACCAGGGAATGAAGATTTACATCACAAGGATTGCAACGCAACAACGGGGAACAAATCCGAAAAAGAGGCAAAACTTGGCCACGTCCGCCAAACTCATCCGAACACAAATCCGGACGCACATCAAAAGCCACGTCCGGATTCGGACACAACGGACGTGACCAATTCCAGATCCAAAAGTTTTGTGTCTTGTCCGGATCCGGACAAGAATCCGGACACACCCTAGTTCAGATCCAAACCGCTGTCTCACGTCCAGATCCACTAGATCCGGACGTCACACAGAAACGAAAAATAAAAACGCATCACGCTGATAATCAGGCTTTCGGCGCAATTATCAGCCGAGCGACGGTTTAGCCCATACCTCAACATAGATTAAGCCTATGCCCATGCTCATACCTAACTCACCTCTAATCGATGTTTTACTTCTGAAGCCTATTTAAACTCTCATTCTCCTCCTAATTCAATGGTACCAGACGCTCTAGTCTTAACACTACACTCTCCTCCTCTCCCTCCATATTACCTGCTCATCCACTATCAATCCTTCATCTCTATTCACCAATCTTTCTCCATATTCATTCTCCCTCGGTTACAGACAGAAACCTGCTCACGGCGCTTCATTTAGCCGCGTCCGGATTGACGTCCGGATCCTGACAGACCCTGAACAACGCGTCTGGATCAACGTCCGACCCCAGATAACCGGACGTGACATAGACAAGAGTGGGCACTGCAGAATCGTCGACGGCTCCTAAAATCAGTTTTTCCTGCTAAATCCCTCTATCCTTATGTTGTTTATATTGAGCATTGTTATTATGTCTATGGCTGAGTAGTCACTTTTAATTTCGGTTTACTATGTATCTCAAGATTAATTATTTCTGAACCTTTGTGATTTTCTGCAGTACAATAGAATAAAGTTCTTTTCCCTTATGAATTCCTAAACTTTTTAATCTGATCAATTATTGAGTTTATCAGTTTGTTAGCTTATAAGTGAGAGCTGCGGCAATCAATTGACTACAGGGAAAGAACCAGTTAGTATAGAGATGGTAATTCCTCTAGACCACTAGCTGACCATTAATCTAGACTATGCTTAAAGCAATTAGTAAACAATGGATTCATAACGAGAGTTAGGATTTGGTCTTTGCTAATTAGAATTCGTGGAGCGGGAGACCGAATACGAGTTATCCTTATTCTAGGGTTTTATTCAGAATTCTATAGAAATCACTTAGGGGAAGAAATTGCAAATCTAGAGAAAAGTAGTAAACCAGAATTTCCCTCACCAAACAAAATCAAATCAATTATTTACCTGTTATTTATTGCTTAGTGAACTCTTTTAACCGCATTTAACCATCACATACGAAACCCCCAATTTCCTGTTATATTTTCTTGTGTTGTGTGTAAGTAGAAATTAAACTAGACACTGCCTCCTTTGGTCGATACTCAGGGAGTACTCCGAGATTTAAACTTGCTATAATCGACCGTACACTGCCTTAGGTTAAACCCCCAACAACAATTTACCATTAAGTTTTTACCCAACAAGTTTTTGGCGCCGCTGCCGGGGAGGCACGGTTATTTAGTTTAATTTTTATATTGGTATTATCTCATTTAATTTTGTTTTGTTTTTGCTTTTTACTTTATTCTTGTCCTATTTTATTTATTTTATCTTCTTTTGTTCATTTTCTTAGCTTTGTGCGATTTGTTTCTTATTTTTGGTTCTAGTTTATTTTGGTTTTACCCGATTGAGTTTACTTTTACATTACTATCAGTTGTCTGATTTTGGTTTATGGTTAAAACTCGTTCTGAAGGCAATCCTGAATTTGAGCTGGAACCTGAGATAGAGCGACTTGCTAGAAGAACTTGTCAGGGATTAGTACTGGAGTCTACAGTTGAGCCAGAAGTGTTTTTCAAGGACTCACCAGGTGATACCTTTGTTCCAGAAGAAGAGTGTATTATGGACGGTATCAGCCAAGAAAGAAGGATGAATGATTACACTCGTCCGAATGTGGAGGGACTCACATCACCAATAGTAATCCCTGCACTACCGGAAGGGGTAGAATGGCAATTCAAGACCCATTACGTCACGATGGTCCTGAATGCTCCACAGTTCAGTGGAATAGTTACTGAAGACCCAAATGTTCATCTTACATCCTTCCTGCGATTGGTTGGAGCATGTTCAACACCAGCCTCTCAGGAGGTAGCCAGATTAACCTTGTTTCCTTTTTCACTCAGGGACAGAGCTGCAGAGTGGCTGAACTCCCTATCTCCAAACAGTATCACTTCTTGGAGTGAGCTAGCAAATGCGTTCCTAGTAAAGTACTTTCCACCATCCCGAATGTTATCAATGAGAGGTGAGATCATGAACTTCAAACAGTATAGTGGTGAAACTCTTTCTGAAGCATGGGAGCGATTCAAAGGAATTGTAAGAAGAGTACCACATCATGGTCTGGGAGAAGAAGTTGTATTGCAATCATTTTATAAGGATCTAGACCCGCAGAGCCGTCTATTAGTTGATACCTGTGCAGGAGGAAGTCTTATGGAGCTTCCAATCACCAGGATAAAGGAGTTGTTGGAAACTCTTTCCAATTCAGCTAACCAATAGGGAGGTGCTAGAGCTGCTACTGAGATCTTTCCAAAGAAGAATGCCGGAATTTATGAGGTAGACTCGAATACCCTCTTAGCTGCTAAGATGGATAGCATTTCTAAGCAGTTTGAGAAGATGTGTACATTAATGAACCCAAAATCAAACGCATCGGCTATCACTGATTCATTCCCTCAATGTGAGTATTGTGGTAGAAGTTCAAACTTGTGTCAGTGTACACCTCAACCAAGTGAAGAGGTGAACTACCTGGGGAACAGACAAGGAAATTTCTATAACAACCAAAGCAATCAGGGATATCAGCAGCAGAGGTTTCACGGCAACAACTACAATCAGAAGGCACTACAACAATATAATCAGTCTTATCAGAGACCCCCCTCAGAACCAACAGATGCAAGGTCAAGGAGCTAGTAGTTCCTCAAATTTGGAAGCTATGATGAGCGAATTCATTGCATCAACAAAAGCCATATTCAATGAGGTAGATGAAATCAACAACAACCAAAAGACATTCATGCAAGAACAAAAGGCTTACAATAAGCGAATGGAAACTCAATTGGCTCAGATTAATCAGAAGCTTTCAGAGAGACCTGCAGGGTCTTTGCCTAGTCAACCAGAGATGAATCCAAGAGAGTATGCTAAAGCAATAAACTTGAGAAGTGGTAGACAGCTTGATCACCCGATCCCTGAAGCTGTGGATACTCCCAATCAACCCGATAAAGAAAATGATGCTGGTCAAGAGGTTGAGATTGTTGAGCAACCAAGGTTGGAAAATGTGCCGGCTGGCAAACCTAAACAGTCAGAGAATGAGACATCAAACAAATCTACCCACAGTCCCAAACCATCACAGAGAGCAGCTGTTGAGTTGCCTATTCCGTTCCCGAACAAACTAAAGAAGAAATACCTTGATGAGCAGTTCGGTAAGTTTTTTAGCATCTTTAAGAAACTAACCATAAATATTCCTTTTGCAGATGCGTTAAAGCAAATGCCTATCTATGCGAAATTCATGAAGGACATCCTCTCAAACAGAAAATCATTGATAGAAAAGGAAATGGTTCAGTTGACAGAGAAAGTTTCTGTTGTGCTCACTAAAAAGCTTCCCCCGAAGCTCGATGATCCAGGTCTCCCAATCATCCCATGTTCTATAGGTAGTATCGACTGTGGTAAGGGACTCTGTGATTTGGGAGCTAGCATTAGTCTGATGCCCTTGTCCATGTATCTTAAGCTTAGATTAGGGGAATGTGACCATACTCGTATTACTCTACAGTTAGCAGATAGATCCATCATTTTCGCAAAAGGTGTAGTTAGATATTTGGTTGTTTCTATTGGTACTTTTGTTTTTCCTACTAATTTTGTGATTCTAGATATGGAGGAAGACAATGAAGTACCATTAATTCTCGGACGCCCTTTCATGCGAACAGCTAGAACCCTTATTGATGTTGAGGGTGGTAAGATTATTTTGAGAATGCATGATGAGCAGCTGGTCTTTGATATGTCCAAGGTTACTAAACACCCTTCTGACATACATGCCTGTTTTAGTCTAGATGCAATTGATTCTTTGATGCAGGAATATATTTTTGGTCCAACTGAATTAGATGAATTAGAAAAGTGCTTAATTAATTCTTTCGATGGAGCTTATGAAGATCGAGAGATTGTTGAGGTTGCATTCCATTTATCAGCTGGCAGGCCGTTTCGTAGAGGTGCCCATGTGGAGAAGGAGAGATTAGAGCGAGAACCTAAGGAGTTGATTCCTTCCATCAGAGCACCACCCACCTTAGAGCTGAAACCTCTTCCTAGTCATTTGAAATATGTCTTTTGAGTTGAGCCCTTTGGTTTACCTGTTATTATCTCTGCAAATCTAACACATACGCAGGAGGAGCAACTTTTACAAGTACTCAGGAAAACAAGGAAGCAATTGGATGGTCTGTCACTGATATCAAGGGGATATCAGGTAATTTCTGCACCCACCACATTCACTTGGAGGAAAACTGCAAGCCAATGGTTCAACCTCAACGACGCTTGAATCCTAACATGAAAGAGGTAGTCAAGAATGAGGTAATCAAGCTTTTGGATGCAGGTATCGTCTATGCTATTTCAGATAGCGAATAGGTAAGTCCTACACAGGTTGTACCAAAGAAAGGGGGATTTACTGTACTCCCCAACAATAAAGGTGAACTAGTCCCTCAAAGGACTATTACAGGGCATAGGGTGTGTATTGATTACAGGAAATTAAATCCTGCAACTAGGAAAGACCATTTTCCTCTTCCATTCATTGACCAAATGTTGGAAAGGCTTTCAGGGCATAAGTATTATTGTTTCTTGGATGGATATTCTGGTTATTTTCAGATTCCTATTGCTCTAGAGGACCAGGAGAAGACCACGTTTACATGCCCCTATAGAACATATGCCTACCGACGCATGCCTTTTGGATTGTACAATGCGCCAGCTACCTTCCAGCGATGCATGACTGCTATATTTTCTGACTATCTTGAGAAATGCATCGAGGTATTCATGGATGATTTCTCTGTTTTTGGACTAACGTTTGATTCGTGATTGGACAATTTAGATCAAATTCTAGGCAGGTGCAGAGAGACACATCTAGTGCTGAACTGGGAGAAGTGCCACTTCATGGTGCAAGAGAGCATTGTGTTGGGTCACAAGATATCGAGCAAAGGTATTGAGGTGTATAAAGCCAAAATTGAGGTCATTGAGAAGCTACCACCGCAAGCCTCTGTAAAAGATGTTAGAAGTTTCCTGGGTCACGTAGGGTTCTATAGAAGATTCATAAAAGGCTTTCCGAAAATCTCAAAACCTCTGTGTGATTTGCTAATGAAGGATGTAAAGTTTGAGTTTATGCAGGTGTGTCTTGATGCATTCAACACGATAAAGGAAAAGTTGGTGAATGCCCCTGTTGTTGTTGCTCCAGATTGGTCCTTACCCTTCGAGATCATGTGTGATGCGAGCGACTTTGCTGTGGGAGCAGTCCTCGGTCAAAGACACGAGAAGGTGCTGCGAGTTGTCTATTACGCCAACAAGACACTCAATGACGCTCAGAAAAACTATGCCACCATAGGGAAGGAGTTGTTGCCATTGTTTTTGCTTGTGACAAGTTCAGACCATACATCATCAGGAGCAAAGTCATCATACATACTGATCATTCTGCTTTGAGGTATTTGTTCCAGAAAGCTGATGCTAAGCCCCGGTTGATCAGATGGATACTACTCTTACAGGAGTTCGACATTGAGGTGAAAGACAAGCCCGGAGTGCAGAACGGAGTCGCTGATCATTTATCATGGATGCAAGTTCCTGATAATGGTGTACCAATAAATGAATATTTTCCTCATGAGCTGGTGTATGCAGTTGGTTTTAAGGAGGATCCTTGGTATGCCGACATTGCAAATTACCTTGCTAAGCAGATTTTACCACAAGAGATGTCCTATCAGCAGCGGAAGAAATTCTTTTTCATTGTTAAGAAATACCGGTGGGATGATCCATTCCTATTCAAGGTTTGTGGAGATGGAATTATTCGTCGGTGTGTCCCGGAGACTAAGACACGTGACATCCTTGTCCACTGTCATTTAAGAGAAGCTGGAGGACACTTCGGGCCAGCCAAGACAGCAGCTAAGGTGTTGGAGGCAGGTTTCTTTTGGAAGATGCTACATAAAGACTGCCATACATTTGTGTCCACATGTGATAGCTGTCAGCGCCAAGGTAACCTTTCACGTAAGCTTGAGATGCCCCTGAATTATATCTTGGAGGTTGAGCCATTTTATTTGTGGGGGATTGACTTCATGGGGCCATTTCCATCTTCACATTCGAACCTCTACATTTTGGTAGCTGTAGATTACGTGACTAAATGGGCTGAAGCAGTGGCTGCGCCTACTAATGATGCAAAGGTTGTGCTGATATTTTGGAAGAAAAACATTTTCACTAGGTTTGGTGTACCACGAGCAATCATAAGTGATAGAGGATCTCACTTTTGTAACAAGCAGTTTGAAGCTTTGTTGCAAAAGTACGCCGTAAGACATAAGGTATCATTACCTTATCATCCACAGACCAATGGGCAAGCTGAGGTAACTAACAGAGAGATTAAGTGGATTCTACAGAAATCTGTTAGTTCATCCCGTAAGGATTGGTCTATGAAATTGGATGATGCTTTGTGGGCTTACCGGACAGCTTATAAGACACCTTTGGGAATGTCTCCTTACAAGTTGGTTTTTGGAAAGGCGTGTCATCTTCTGGTAGAACTGGAACATAAATCTTTATGGGCACTCAAAGTTCTAAACTGTGATCTTCAAAAGGCCGGTGAGGAAAGGAAACTGCAGCTCTATGAACTGGATGAATTCAGAGAGGAGGCCTATGAAAATGCTAAGATCTACAAGGAACAGACTAAGAGATGACATGATAAATTTCTTGTGAAAAGGGAGTTTCAGATTGGTTACCGAGTGCTAATGTTCAATTCAAGACTGAAACTATTTCCAGGAAAGCTGAAATCTCGCTGGTCAGGTCCATTCACAGTTACAGTTGTTTCCCCTTATGGATTCATTGGTGTGGTCAACGAAAAAGGGGAAGCATTCAAGGTAAATGGATCACAGCTGAAGTTGTATCAAGGGAGCGATGTTGATATGGTTCATTCAACACTTTGGCTCCGGGATCCTGATTCTTCAAACTGAAGCACCAAGGTCTAGCCAAAGACCGAAAAGATGGGCAGCTTGGTGGGAGGCAACCCACCAGTATAAAATCTCTTCTATATTTTCCTTTTTCTTGATATAATTTTCTTTTAATCTCTTGTGAATTTTTACATTTTACTATTTTACTGCAAGAGCTCCGACTCCCCTGTTTGAATAAATAACTCTGCCTGGTTCCACTTGAGTTCTCCTGGTTTAGCAGGTTTGATCTTTCAGTTACTCCACTTTGATGCTAAACTGAACTCAAGTGTGGGGGAACATCACGACATTGTTCATCACAAATCAGGGAGTCCTTTAACACTCTTGCTATTTCATTTCTGCATTTCTTATGATTGTTTTATTTTGCTCTATTATTTTTGGTAATGCTTCCTTTTTATTTAAATAAATGAGTTATTTTAGATTAGTGGTTTTTAATTTAATTAGATATAAAAAAGGAAGTTTTAACGTGTCCGGCTAATGTTAGCCGGACGCAAATCCGGACACTAAAAAAAACCTAATGCGTCCGGATCCGGACGTAAAATCCGGACATAACCAAAACTCGTGCGCCGAGATTTTCTTTTCTTTCTTTCTTCTTTCTTATTTTCGTCCTTATTCTGTCTACCACCATACTCGAACTCACTACCGATACCTAAACCTACCCTAATCTCCACCGCACCACCAATCTCCACTTTCTTAACCGGTTTAATTAAATACAGTTTGTTACGATTAAAGCTTATCTCTCGCCTTTTTAATAAATATCATGAATTTATTAAAATACTTTACTAAATCTATTTTGATCAGATTTGTGATAAATAGATAGGTTAATTAAGCCGTAAATCTGTAGAAAGCTTATTATGATTTAATAAGTTAGTATTTTCAGACGCAAATATAATTTCTCATACTTAATCCGTTTACATGTGTTTTGCTCGAATCTGGATTAGACTGAGCATGTTCTGGTAAACGAGTTCTTTTGAGTCTATGATTTAGCCCTCAAGATAATAACAGGAATGTTGCCAAACTACTATAATAAAACCGATACCTAAAGCCGGTCAAGAGTCCGAAGACGAAGAGTAGCCGGTCAAGAGCCAACCAGGAGCCCGAGCGTAAGCAGTCAGTCAGAAGCTCGAAGACGAAGCAAAAGAATTTGGGAGAAGTTTTTAAGCTCAAACTCCCCCATTTAATGACTTTTAGAATTGATGTATAGGTTTTCCCCTAGCATTCTTTTCTCCCTTGTCAATTTCTGAATAGACTTTGTGTATAGGTTATACATTTCCTTTGAATTCATTTAGATCATTGTGTATAGGGTTTCCTCACTCCCTATTTTATTTATGAATGGCCAAGCATCAAAATTCCTACTGCGAAAATCCACCGCTTCGGAAACACGTTTTTTCAGAATCGTTTTTCTGAAATGTAGCTTTTTTTTTGGAAACGAGCTAATAAAACAACCAGCAAATAAAAGCATGCAACACATTCATGGCAGAAAGGAAACGAGTTGTATGCCTTCTCATTCAGTTCAAATTCATTAATCATGCATGAATCACGCTCATCTCAGGAAAATGCATAATCACATGTTACATTTCCAACACACCTCACACGAGCATTCATCCCATTTTTCAAGCATGCTAACATTTGTTAGATTATTCCTTCTACAGTGATGGTCGTGTTTGCAGGTGAATAACTGCCTTTGCTTATGAGTGGCGACATGATCTTCGAAGTGATAGCAAGGAATATCGGGCATTCAAGCTTTTTTCCCATTCAGCATACCATGTACATAGAGACCAACAACCACAAAAAGGCATACACAAAAAAAAATCCCAAAAAAAAACCCGTACATCCAAAAATCCAAAAAATCATACATCCAAAAATCCCAAAAAATCATACCTTCAAAAATCCCAGAAAATGCAGCCCATGTCATATCAGTGGGTCACCATGCGGGAGTTGTCACTCCCTAAAAGTCCTAAGATCCACGAGCCAATCACCAACCTGACCTCACTCAAGAATTACTTCTTCGACAACAATCACCACAACTCGACCACCTTTAGAGCCAACAATGACGGGATGAGCTTCATGAACCGCAGGCTGAATTTGGCTCAAGCGAGACTAGTCATGACCTTACCACTCATGCATTGCATCCAAAAACAAAACAAACACACAAAAAAAACATTCAGTCAACCATCTCAATTCATCATTTTCAGCATTTCATGCATCCTATACATGGTAATTCCATATTACCACAATACATCGCATGGTAGATAATTGCATTTGCATACTCCCATATAGAAACGACTTCTTCGGGAAAATCACGAGAGATTGATTGAACAGAGTGCATGAACCACTTAACTCTCGACCTGTCAATGAGTACAAGGGTCCAATCAAAATCAGCACCACAAATCAAGTGAGTAGTGTGCGAAGAGCGGTATTTTCCTTTGAATTTCAAATGAATGTTTTGGACAATCCAGTGAGTGGTGAGGAAAGATGGAGCGACTCCACAGAGGTAAAACCACGAGCGACTTGTGCTTTCTTCAGCACATGGAGAGGCACAATTCATAGCGAGATCAATGTCGATAAACAGGATACAAACTGTGATTCATGCAAAGATCCAAGAATAGTAAGAAAACAATCATTGACTAATTGGGATGACGAGGCACTTAGGAATAAAAATCCCCACAAAACCAAAAAGCTTTGACTGCCCTTTACATAACCCCTTAGTGAGCCCCGCTGAGCCTTTCATGAAAAACTCTTTCTTCAGAAACTCCACAACATGCCAACCCACGTACATATACTTACTTACCCTTGCAATAGAGGATCTCAAAGGAGCCGGAGCCATGGTCCCTCCCCACCATCTTCCACAAAAACAATGAAATATTTGAAGAAATCAGTGAGTCAAAGCAACTCCAAGGCCAAACACCAAAAAGAAAGCCGAAAATGTAAGAAGCTCATAAGTCAATGCAACTTTGAAGCTGAACACGCAAAATGCAAAGCAAAAAATGCTTGAGAAAGTTGATGAGCCAAGTGCAATTTTAAAAAACACAAAAATGAGAAGAAAGTTCAAATCATAACGCCAGAAGAGGCAAGAAGGAGAAATCCAACCAAAAGGAACCCAATGATGTCCCGAAGAAGAACGACAGAAACCGATAAGGGGTTATCAAAACTAGTCTAATCATTCCACCCATGGTGAAGGCAAAACATATCCTCTATTGCACAAAAGCTCCACAATTCCTAAATAAATCCTTCAGTCCCATGTGACATACATCATACCCCTCAGCCCCATTGTAACCCAATAAAAGACCTCTGACTCGTTAGTTGATTAGTGTTAACTGAAAGTATCGGATCTGAAACATGAATCATAAGCTTTGTACTTGTTATCAGCATGTCCCGTCGTACCAAAGGGACCATGAGAGAATGAGCGCAACCTTACCTCACAAGGTTTTTCGAGTGCGAGTGACTCTTTGATCAAAGCACCAAATCATAAATAGCTAACCTCCATTGCAGGTGAAGAATTTGTAAGGATCGGAAAGTCCAGAACCTCATAAATAAATTCTAAGGAAAATATTGCTCCGAGCGTCGAGAGTATCATCACGACATTAGCACACCCGACCATACTCACGAGAGATTGACCCACATCCCTCCATGAGAGGAAAGTGATTCACGCATTCGAGCTTAACAATCACTCAAGCTCGAACCAAAAGATGTCTTATATTCGTAAACCTCATATTAATAAAGATAGGGTCATACCTTCTCTCCAAAAATTGCATATGCATTCTGCGTCGTAACTAGCATTTAATATCTGCATGCATCATAACCAGTCCATCATCAGCATCCGGCCGGTAAGAACTTTGCCTAGTCTCGCTGAAAGTGGACTTCAGTTGCAGTTGTTGAAATATAACTTCTGATCAAAAGATGTCAACTGGAGCCATCCTAGACCGTCATCAAGCTACATCGAACCATCTCGAAGCCATCCTAGGCTATCCTCAAGCTACATCGAACCAAACTAAAGCCATATGGAGCCACACAGAGACCATTCCGGAGCCACCCACTGTCATATTCGAGTCTCATCGACACCACTCCCAAAGCCAAGCCGAAGCCATGCGGGAGCCATCCTCAAAACACTGAGACCATCCCTAGAGCTACACGGGAGCCACCTTGAATCCCTGTCGGAGGCAATTCGTCACCAAGACCTTGCTCACAGAGTATCGAACTACATATGGTCTGATCTCAATCTAGAATTGAGTACGTAGGCAGCCCATCTAGGGTGCGACTACATCAAAGGCGAAAACTCCCCTTTTCCCCTCGGTGTCATCGAAGTGAACCAACCAAAGCATCGTCATGCTCAATCGGCACAAGGTCATCCCGAAGCATCCTGGAATCACGTCGGAGCCATCCCAAAGCTATGATTAGAACCACACCGGAGACATCCAATTAATTTTAGCCATTCAACCACTACAAAATCCAAAGAAAGAAAACCCCATCAAACAATAAATCCCTCTTCGGAGCCATCAAACCACCATCAAAATCTCAAAGCAAATCAAAGCCCACCAACTGCCATAAAATCACAAACCATGTCAAACCCACCAACCACCCTGGGATTATTGACCACACTGAAGCCATCAGTGCATGTCGGAGCCATCAACGTAACCTAGAGCCATCAGTGCACACTGGAGCCATCAGTGCATACCGGAGCCATCAACGTACATCGGAGCCATCAACAAATGCTACAACCATCTCAAATCCTTGAAGTAATAACGGAGCCACACTTGAGCTATCTTGAAAGTTATATAGCAACTTTGAAGCCATCAACTCCTAGCAGACGATCTACAAACACGAACAGGGGGTTTCAATTCAACTAATGCATTTGCTAACCACGTCTTACCTCATTTCATTTGCATGTGGAAATCCTTTCAAGGGTATCACAAAAAAAACAACACTCACGTCATTCGATCAATTGTTTGAAATATAATCTTCATTCCACTCAGGTGGCCTTTCACTCGTAAAAATTCTTTCTATTTAATTCACCTCTTTCGTTTCAAACCCGCTAGGCAGCTATTGCGCTACTGGTGCGGTCGCATTTTTGTTTTACACCCGCCAGGTAGCTATTA
The DNA here is from genome assembly GCA_023374045.1 of Limonium bicolor. NCBI lineage: Eukaryota > Viridiplantae > Streptophyta > Magnoliopsida > Caryophyllales > Plumbaginaceae > Limonium > Limonium bicolor. The sequence continues at coordinate 96,013,436 of CM041778.1, forward strand.
TGCTACTGGTGCGGTCGCATTTTTGTTTTACACCCGCCAGGCAGCTATTGCGCTACTAGTGCGGTCATATTTTTGTTTTACACCTGCCAGGCAGCTATTGCGCTACTGGTGCGGTCATATTTTCGTTTTACACCCGCCATGCAGCTATTGCGCTACTGGTGCGGTCGTATTTTCACTTTACACCCGCCAGACAGCTATTGCGCTACTGGTGCGGTCCCATCTTCGTTTTACACCCGCAGACAGCTATTGCGCTACTGGTGCGGTCACATTTTTGTTTTACACCCGCCAGGCAGCTATTGCGCTACTAGTGCGGTCCCATTTTTGTTTTACACCTGCCAGGCAGCTATTGCGCTACTGGTGCGGTCGTATTTTTGTTTTACACCCGCTAGGCAGCTATTGCGCTACCAGTGCGGTCGCCCTTTCGTTTTACACCCGCTAGACAGCTATTGTGCTACTAGTGCGATCGCCTTTTCGTTTTACACCCACTAGGCAGCTATTACGCTACTAGTGCGGTCCCGCCGTTTTTTTCTCCACTAAGCACCTATTACGCTACTAGTGCGAGATCGTTCATTTCACAACCCGCTAGGCAGTTATTACGCTACTAGTGCGGTCCCGTCATTTTTCCTTCACTAGACAGCTATTACGCTATTAGTGCGAGGTCATTCATTTCATAACCCGCTAGGCAGCTATTATGCTACTAGTGCGGTCCCGCCGTTTTTCCTTCACTAGGCAACTATTATGCTACTAGCGCAAGATCATTTTACACCCACCTGCTAGGCAGCTATTACGCTACTAGTACGGTACTCAATCAAAGTATTATAGGCTCGTCATAAGTCCTATAGCTAGATGTCAAAAGGTCTAGTTGAGGCACTCCTAAGTCCTCGTACTCTCAATTGCATTCTAGGCTCGTCATAAGCCCCAGGACTGGATATCATGAGGTCTAGTTGAGGCACTCCTAAGCCCTCATGAACCCTAAACCAAATCTGATTATTAGTATTATAGGCTCGTCATAAGTCTTATGGCTAGATATCAAGAGGTCTAGTTGAGGCTCGTCATAAGTCCTCGCACTTTCAATCACATTCACGGTCGCATCCCAATGCACCACTAAACCGCAGTGAGAATTTTTGGCGCCCCATCAACCTTGATTCAATTCTGCAAGGGCTTGTAGAATTGAATCAAGGGGAGCCATCTGTAGACACCAAAAATTCTCACCCCATAAAACAAAATTCAGACAAATAAATAAAATGGGAGGGTCGTCGCCTTTCTTTTCAAAACTCATTCATGTGCATACCAAAATGAAACTGTCATTTTATGAGACACTTAAAAAATAATTCTCAAAGAATTTCAAATACAAAAAACCTAATTCTTTGAAAGCGAATTTCCAATAATAATTCAGCTTCAAACCTCCCCTTTTTATTTTATTTTTATTTTATTTTATGATTTATTTATTAATTTGCCTATTCATTTTTATAGTTAAGCTATTTTATTACTTGTACATTTCATATAACTTCATTGACATTTCTTTTACATGTAGTTTATTTATTAGTAGTCACTTTTAATTTGTCTTTATCATTGTTATTTTTAGAATTATTTTCATCATTTTCATTTACATTTTATTATTATACTACCTTTATCTTCTAAAAAAGAACCAAACATTCATTGTTAAATGCAAACAAATGTTCTGAAGATTTTATTCAGGTTGAGCTATCGCTTTCAGTTCATTTCTTGCATTTCTAAGTTTAGTAATGATGTAGCTGGTTAGAAACACTCATGAGGTGCGAGATGTCCTAAGTTCAAGTCTCACCTGTGCATACTTTAAAGACATTCTTTTATTGTTTTACACTTTCCTTCTTCCTAGAAATCAAACAAGGCCTAAGGCTCCAAGCCAAACCCTACATCCACCCTTGCTTATAAATAGAAGAGCAAACGAACCCTACCACTGATGGTTACTGTAGCCGCCACTGAGGTCTCGCTCAGCTATCCATTATTCATCGACAGATTACCAGTCACCTTCTAATTTCTCCTATCTCCTCATCTTTCTCCCGATCCCGTCTCTGATTTTTCTCTCTGAAAACGAAAACCCACTGCAACCAACTGGTACTCCCCTCTGCTCCATCGATCTTCTTCAACCCATGAACAACAAAATGTGTCGACCTCTTACTCTTTTCTCTCAATTTCCTCAAAGCTATGGAGTACTGAAATCTCTCGTTATTCCCCATCCTTGGACCCACATTTTTCCTCATCCTCTTTCATTTGGCTTCAATTCCTGAAAACACTGGCGGATTTAGAAATACATCATTTCATTCTCTCCACTTTCAGCATTTTTGCAACCTAACTGTCAAACTCGAACATTCATGCGCTACATTTCATTCTCTTTGCTTCTTTGGAAATTTGTGACCCAACTGGGAAACTCAAGCATATGCTTCGTTTCTGTTCATTGCTCTTCATGACGGTAATTTTGCAATCGGCTAGCGAAACAAGGAAAAGGTGCCCCGCTTCTCCTTTCTCTTCATCGGGGGTAATTTTGTGAAAAACTGGCAAACAAGGAGCGAATCTGCTCTTCATTCTCTTTCACAACGGATTTTGCTAATCCCAGAACGGCACCAGAATTTTCTCCACCACGCCACCCAGTTCTTGAATTCGTTCATCGGAGATTCCATCTCCTCAGGTGAAGTTCCAGCACTTATATCAACTTTTTTGTGACTATGCTCATATTTATGCGAGGAGATCGTTTTTGTTCAAATCATTGATGTAGAAATCTGTTTGGAGTCGTTAATAACCAGAAGCAGGAGAATCGATTCCTATTTTCTTTTTTTTACTCTTTCGAGTATCTTCGGCCAGGTATTGGTCTCTTGTGGATTCTCGTGTTTGCTTGGACTTACTATTACTGTGTGTCGTCCTATATCTCTCTCGACTACATGTGGATCTATCCACAAACCAATATCGTCATGAATACTAGTTTCTCGATTTAGTTATCGATTTGGTATGCGCTGACCTGTTGTAAATCCTGGTGCCATATTTTATGCTCTTTATTGCAAACGTTGAATGTTTGGGATCCTGCTGGTGGATATCTTGTGAAAATATACTGATGTGCTCGTTGATTCAAAGGTTTGTGGGGCTTACGAGATTAATACCCCTGAGCACCCTTGTTAATTGTCGGTATTTGTGATTTACGATGTGTACTGTGACAGGCTCAATGAAACGATTTATGTTCAGTTTTGCTGGGACTTACATGTGGTCTGAAAATTTCTTGGCTCTGATCAGTTACATTCACTGTTTTACGGATTAGGCTTCGACGGTTTACTTTGTTCGAACTTAGCTGACCCGTTCCCTGAATATTTGACTTCTATGTGCACACGAAAGATATTTAAGTCATAATCTCAGATGTGGAGCGTGCAGACCTTTTACTTGCGAATTCTTATTGTGCTATTTTGGGCCTCTCATCCCTTTCTGGCCTTTGGGTAGTGGGAGCTGCGTCTGTCTGTTCCAGTATTTACTGATCATTGTAATGCTTGTGGGCTTTCAATTTTGGTTAGAAAGATCCTACTTACCTCGTCATTGGAGCTCGATTGAGATGGACAGAACATTCCACTATTTAACAGATCAGTCAGTTTATTCTTTACTTGCATTTTAGGCTTGTGGACCTATTTCACTATTTAACCTTTGATTGGGTTTGAGATTATGTTGTCTGTTAAGTTTGTATTTCTGTCTTAACCGATGTACACTTTTTCACTCGAGACATGGATCGAACATAACTATGAGTTGGACGGATCATCACTGATGGGCTTGGGCTTGGGGTGCATCCAAGGGTTTGAAAATCCTAACGGTCAGCTTTTCTATCACAAGCAACTTGTTAATTTTCTTGTCACGCCTTAAATTCGGTTTGGAAATTGATTGCTTTGGCTTTGAACTTGCTCCTTGCGCATTGATATGGTTTGGAGATTAAGTTGATAACTAGCATGACATTGTCACTCGCGCTTAGATAAGAACATGAATCGAGTGATAGTTGCCCCCATGTTGTAATTGTTAAGACAAAATCGCTCGTTGGCTGGTTGGTCTTTATTAATTCTTCATCTTAGAGGGAAATGACATAAACCCTTCTAGGTATGATCCCACATGACTCATAACCCCACCCCTTTGATACTACACTTCGGTTTGAGTCGTAATCTAGGATGTTGAATTAATCTGCGTAGCAACCCCAATGTTTGATTTATCTTACAATTCATAGCATTTGTTGGCAGCTTGAAACTCTTTTCTATGTTCTCGGTTGGGGTGTGGGAGATGATTAAATTGCCCCCTTTTCTCCCATTGAGAGGGGCCGTATGATCCCATTGCACACATCTCAACCTTCTTCCGTTCTTTTGACTGATTTATTTTACCTCTCTTGGTTGTGTTCTTTGACATGAACATAATGCTCGTGGAACAGGAAACTGCTCTAAGACTAAGGAATGAGACTGGGGGCTTGGACTATCGGGGTCATCACTTCAAACACATGTAATGGTCGGTGCACTTCTTGCTGATCCTATCAGCTCAAGTGAGGCGGCGTTGATGTGACCCCCCATAGTAGCTTTAGATTTAAAGTCCTTATTTGTATTTGTATCAATTCTCATTCTTATGACTTCTTCCCATGACCTTTACATTATTCTCTTGCTTGCAACCTTTGATTTATTATTGAAAGATAATAAGTAGCATAAGACTAATAATTGGTTAGCAACCCATACATTAGGACTCATCATGTTAGTTTTTGAGAGTTTTAGATTTGAATAATTATGATTTGCCACCTAGATAGCTTTCAAATTTTCATCCCATGTATACATCACTTGAATAACTGTGAACATATTTGTTTATTCAATCCGTTATTATTATTATTTGATCTGATTAATCGGCGTGTCTTCAGTGATTTTGATATGATTGTCTCTGTGTTATATGTGTATATATTGTATATCCAGCCTCATTGCAAATTTCGTTTCATTCCATTGTACAAACTTTACTATCTAAGCCCTAGTTATGCCCTTAGGTCCAAGCCATTAGGATAGTGGGAGTCCCTTGGCACTTAGTGGGTCATGTGTCCTTCTTGGTCAAGGTGACACTCTAGACCTTAAAACACACATCTAAAATTATGTGTATAAAAAAATGAAGAGCAATTCATTTCAAAAGTCTCAAGTCCAAAATCAACCATCTTCGACCCAAAACAAACCCGAGCCCATTTTCAACTTCAGCCCAATTCAAGAAACCCACTTCAGGCCACAAATCAAAAAGCCTAATTCAACCCAATTCATCACAATTCATTTGATTTTAGTTCAATCCAACTCACTTCCATTCAATTCAGCCTAATTCATTTCAATTCAAAATCAACTTCAACTCAATTTCAATTCAATTCCATTTCAGTTCAATTCCCAATCAACTCCAATTCAATCTCAATCTCATTCAATTCCATTTCAATTCAAAATTCTCAATTCCAATTCAATTTCATTCTAACTTCAGTTCAATTCAAAACTTCATTCAATTTCAATTCAATTCAAATTCAATTTCAATCAATCCCAATTCCGATTCAAATTCAATCCAATTCAATTTCAGTCTCAATTCAAATTCAATTTCAATCGATCCCAATGCTAATTCAAATTCAATCCACATCCCAATTCTGATTCAAATTCAATCCAATTCCAATTCAATTCATAAATACACTTCAATTTCAAGTCAAAAATTCATTTCAATCCCAAATAGTTTCAAACTTCATAAATCCCAAATTCCAACTTCATAAACTTCAAAGTCTCAAAATACCCCAAACTCCGATTATCTCATGGACTCAAATCATCTCCAAAATTCCAATTCCCCCCCCCCCCCACATTCGAATGTCTCACAGACCCGAGCGTCTCACAGACTTTGTCATCCCAATGATTCGAATGTCTTATAGACTCGAGCGTCTCATAGACCCGAGTGTCTCACAGACCCGAGCGTCTCACAAACTTCGACATCTCAAGGTTTCAAACGTCTCACAGACTCGAGCGTCTCACCGACTAGCATCCCAAACCCGAAACTTCTCAAAACTTCCTTCTAAATCTCAAACACCTTAAATCATCATTCAAACCCCAAATCATTTCATAGTCAATTCGTTTTCCAAAACTCCAAACTCAAATCATCTCCTAAATTCCGACTCCTCTCTAACTTTTAATGTCTCACAGGCCCGAGCGCCTCATAGACTCAAACATCTCAGTCTCTCCACTCTTTTAAAATTTCAAACGTCTCACAGACTCGAGCGTCTCATAGACCTTGACATCCCATTTCTCCCACCACCTGAATGTCCCAAATGTCTCATAGACCCGAGTGTCTCACAGACTAACCTCTCAAACACCTCAAAAAACCTACAAAACCCCAAAACCTCTAAAAAAACCCAAAAATCATGAACTACGTAAGGTCTGATCTCAACGGGGAGTTGAGTATGTAGGCAGCCCATCTAGGGTGCGACCCCATTCCAAACAAAAAACCTTTTTCCCCTTCTAAGGTGGCTCTCATATCTCTCAAACCTTCTTCAGCTTACATATACTTCAAACCATCAAACTTCAAGTCTTGTCTATTCACTCAACCTTGGACTTTTCCCAAATCTTCATTCTATACTCATCTGAATTCACTAATTCCTCTTCTTGGCATTGGCTTGGCAGAAAAGCTCGCCTCATCCACTCTCTCTCACTTCTCATCCTAATCCTATCCATGGCTTTTAAATGAATCTCTTTAAATAAGGTTTTGAAAGAAGAAAATCCTGACAATTGGAGACCGGGGTTTCCTCGGGCACCAATCCGAAGTCGTGGTCGTTGCCACTTCTAAGGGGTGTAACCCAATGCGAACCCACCATAGAATCTCTACTATGATCAGATAAGTCCTATCCATAGGAAACAAATCATCAGAGTCAATTAACGGTTCCTAGAACCCTTCTCCTCCCTTCCTAGTTCCTTAGGTCAAACTAGGTGGCGACTCTAGTCAATTCCGCCCTTAGGGCATAAGTCCGCGTGGAGCCCATTGAGAGCGGGTGTAGTGCACACTTGCATTCTCCCTTGTGCTTTCTGGGAAAGACGGACGATAGAGTAGGTATTTGAGGGTTGCCAAGAATAACAGGTTTTCACCCTCCACAGAATGGCAATTTCTAGGACCTAGGATTCTTAGTCAGGACCCGATTTAGATAGACCCCCTCATACCAAAAAATCACCCTCCACACTAAGTACTTTTGTATCTCTTCCCTAAATTGCCATAAATTGCCCTTTTGTTCCCATGTCGTGTCTTCCTTGGCCTCTCCCTTCTAGTGAATTAGGAAGTCTGTTCACTGGTTAGCTTTCCAACCTGCTCGCCGATGGGCGAGTACTTCTTGGATTCCTTTCTCATATTGAACAGATATAGTCGGCAGGGCCCGAGCTTTATCCTCATGCAAACATTGTTCATCTGTCGTGTAAGGTTTCAAGAAGCTTACATGAAAGGTAGGGTGCATCCTCAACCTTTCTGAAGGTCAAGACAGTATGTGGCCCCAGTTCAATTGATAACATACATATCAGTCAAAGCATGAAACCTGAGGGGAAGGGAAAAATTGGATCAGCCATATACTGGGACAAAACCAGGTGAAGTCAAAAGAGCTGAAAACCATCAGAATCAAACAAAGTATAGTAACCATGTGAGCTCCGCTTTGCACTTAGGATCAAACAGTGTAGCAAGGAATGAGAAGTTGAGAAAACCCGTGGTAGATACAACTTCCAAATCATGAAGCCCATACGCAGGACAATAGTAATGAACCACTCTTCCAAATCTCTTAGGGTTCATTCCGCAATCCCGCTTCAAAAATGAATTCTCGACACGTGAAATGAAACAAAGGTACAGAGGAAACTTCTTCGTCTGAGTACGAAGTTTACTTTGTTCGAATTCGAGGCATAGAAGCGTAATCGATCGAGACAGAACAAGCAGATTGATTCTCTATTGAATGTGACGGGTTTTGTGGGTGGTTTTGTCAAACAGAAGAGGAAGCTTTTGATTTGGGTTATGGGCTCTTGATGTCGGGATTTCAAACGTTGGGAAAAGACCGGTTCGAGAGAGAATGGAGAAGCTGGGAGTATAATCTGTCGACTGGATTTTATTGAAGATTGGAGATGGTGATTCTCTTAAAAGAAGAATAATGGTGGAGAAGAAGACGTTGGTGGTCGGATTAGGGCTATTTTTATTTTCAGAGAGGAGTCAGGAAGTTCACATCTGGATAGAAGAAGAAAACAGGAAAGAAAGAAGGAAAACGCTAGTAATGGCCACTGTACTCATCTCATAAATGCAGTAAGTTACCCTCATTGGAGGAATTTAAGAGCACGGAGATTTTAAAATTTGCAACTAGACAAGAAATTTCATGCTTTAATATCATGTTTTGGATGAATAGTGAAATACCCCGAACTTAAACATAAGGATTAAAATTAGTCTAATACGTGTTTAAGGGCCTAATGGTACCTAATTAATATTGGTAAGGAAAAATAAATCCAAAAGAAATAAATAAACGCTCAAAAAGCGGAAAACGCTAAATAAGCGTTAAGTAACCATAGGAGGTATGAGACCTTGGTTAGCATGTTATATGGATTCTAAAGGTTTAATAAGACCTAAATAATATACGGGAACAACTCCCGAAGAAAACGGATCCAAATAATGTATTAAAACGCTAATAGAGCTTTAACACACGTTTTTTGAGGAAACCCGAAAACGTGACTTTAAGTGGTCAAACAGACCCGTAAAAATTATGAATCATTAAATAATAATTATTAAGCATTTATGAAAGCTTAATAACCAATAAAAATAATTAAACAAGAAAATTCCAGAAAACGGGCCCGGTTAGTGAACAGTACCAAAACCGGGTAAAATAACAAGCGTTTTCTGTAGAAGACGAAAAACGCTCCAGCTAGCACAACAGTAGGGGGCCGGTTTTTAATCAGTCAAACAACCCCTCTCACACACTTGTAACTAGCTAATTAAATAAGGGAGCCAAAAAGTAAAAAGTGGAAAAGGGATAAAGTAACTCACCTCTCTCTCTCTCCTCCCATTTTCCCTTCTCCTTCCTTTTTCCCTTCTCCACCGATTTCTTCCTCCCTCTCTCTGTGCTGGGCGACAATGGAGCTCCCTCCATGGCTCCTCCACCTTCCTCTTCATGCCCAAGCTTTGTTTAAGCTCCAAACTCAAAAATAATCACATATTTGTGTTCCCCTCATCATCCTCTACACTTCCCTCTTTTCAAAATCCAAAAATGAGGAAGTTCATCTCCATGGGTTTTCCCCATTCAAAGAGAAAAGCACACCATTGTGGAGCTTGGAGTCTTCTCTCTCCAACAAGGTAAAAATCTACATGAAAAACTCATGTTTCCTTCACTTTCCTTCACAACCGATTTTTGCCCCATTGTAACACTCCATTTTCTCTCTCTCTTTCGAGCATAATATCAACCTTGCAATGGTGGTGGATTCACCTTCTTGAACCAAGGGCTAAAACCCCTCTTAAAAGCTTCAAAAGGTAAACCCTAGAAATTGTGTTTTAACACTTTAAATGAATTAGCATTAATTTAAGGATTAGTAGTTTAATTGCACTTGTTTTATGTGCTTTGGGTGATGGGAATGGAGTTTGGTAACTCCATTCCCCACATGGCCGAGTTGGACAAGAAAGAAAGAAGAGGAGAATTGGGAAAAGAATGAAGGAATTATAAGCTCAAGGTAAGAGCTCTTTACTAATGATTAATTTTTATGCATTAGAGCAATGGAGGGGTAAACAAGTAAAAGAACCTAAACTATTGTATTGGTATTGGAGTTTATGAAGTTTTGAGTATTTGGGAACTAGTGAGTAAGTTGTAGGCCTTAGAGCCAAGTATATTGTGTATGAGTATTGGTATTGATGTTGGAAGGAGTATTGATGTATTGTAATGATTTAGATTGCTTTGTACTACTGGTAGGACCCTTGTATGGGTGTGGCTAGAATAGGAATGATTTTGGTGATAATGAGTATGTGTGGATAAGTGAGAATTGTAGGTGAACTATGGCAAATTTTTGGTAGGAAATGTACACTTATGGATGACTTGGTGAATAGGAGAACCGAGGTGTGTATTGGAGTTGGTAGGTATGTTTAGTAGTGATGAAGAGGTAGTTGTAGTATGAGAAGTAAGAAGTGCAAAAATCTGTAGCAAAGTGTATTAACATGCATTGGAGAAGTTAGGAAAGAATAGAGTGTAAGACTTGGTAAAATGAATGCTGGACTTGGGTATAGAGGGTACAATTGCTTGGAAATGAATTGGCATGGTAAGAGGAGGTATTTGGGATGCTAGGAGTGACATTGGTAGAGGAAGTATTGAATGGTAGAAGTTGGTTTAAAAATCTGTAGCAATGAAGAAACAAAATAGGTATAAGTGCTGGAATGAAGTGAGGAAAATTGTGTAAGTGGATTGATGGATTTGGTAAGGAATTTGGTGGATGAACTAAGGCAATTTGGAGGGCCTAGGTAGTGTTTAAACATGTGGGATTACATGTAAGAAGATTTGAGAAACAATGGGTAAAGTATAGGACTGAAAACAGAAGTAAAAATGCAAATACTGGGCCGGACCGAACTTGCGACCGGACTTGCAAGTTCGGTCGAGCCCAGATTTACACAGACGGGAATGCTTCTGGAATGGACCGAACTTGCGACCGGACTTGCAAGTTCGGTCGGACCAGAAAAATTCTCCCGTCTGTAACCTACTGGAATCGACCGAACTTGCGACCGGACATGCAAGTTCGGTCGGCCAGAAAAAAATTTCCGTCGAGTAAGCTACTGGAATGGACCGACCTTGCGACCGGACTTGCAGGGTCGGTCGGGCTAAAATTTTCCGTTAAGTAACACACTAGAATGGACCGACCTTGGGACCGGACTTGCAAGGTCGGTCGGCCCTGGAATTTTCACCCGATGTAGCCTACTGACTTGGACCGAACTTGCAAGTTCGGTCGCAAGTTCGGTCGGGTCAAAACTTACAAAAAAAAAACTATCAAACTATGGTTAGTATATGTATGTATGTATATGTATACCCACCTATACATACGTGCATATGTATGTAAGTAAACCATTGTTAAGTAATTAAGAGTAAGTAAATAAAATGTAAGTATAAGAATGTGAAGACTTAGTAAGTATGAGTTAGGAAGCGTAAGGGTAACCGAATTAAATTAATGATAGTTAGATTAATTATTCGGTTGTATGTATATCATAGGATTTGAATTGTGAATACCGGAGGAACGTTGGGATACAAGTACAACGGTGAAAGGTATGATTTCTTCATGCCCTGTATCCTAATCTGGTTACCCCGATTTGTGTGCTTATTTGATCACCTAATAAGATAAATGCACGAATCGGATTATATTGCACCTACCTGTGCTTGTTTACATTGTTCTTGATATTTGTCTTGAACAATAGTTTGTATAATTCATGAAACATATGAATGATGATGATGTGTATTGTATTTTGTAGTGTACTTGTATATTGCACTGTATCTTGTATGGATGTGTATATGAGCTTTGTATTGTATTATTGTGGCTTAAATGAATGACTTCTGCTAATTCCTAACCACCTAACTCCTAACTTAAGTGAGTAAACCGGAATGAGTAGAAGTCCGATATAGCTTCGGCCACGCGTGAGGATGCGGAGTCACAAGAGGTTGGCTGCAATTCCTGACTCTTAAACTGGTCCGCGGCCCAAATCCCTTAAATGGGTAGCATCCCGGATTGGTGAGTCAAGTAAATCCCGGAGGTGGGACGGTGTAGTCCCCAGGGCCGGAGGTCCCGACGACTTAACTTGAGTAAGAGTAAGAGTAAGTAAGTATGGATCCGTAGTAAGTATGAGTATGTATGCGCATGTATGAAGTAACGAGTAAAAGAGTAATCTCCACCCGATTAACCCGGGTGGACCAATGAAGCTAACAAGAACTGTACTTTGTGTATGTAATGAATATGTGTATCCTGAAGTAGGTAAGTAAGTATTGAATGGTTATATCGTATTCCTTGTATGTAATGAATTGTATGTATGTATGTTGCGTAAGTATTATTGTACTGTGTGTAAGAGCATGTATGCATGTATGTTTGTATGAAAATGAACTGCATGTATTCGACCAAGTGGTCGGCGTACCCTCACTAGTACGCGGGGTATGCGGTTATCATGCTCGGCGAAAGCTGACCCCCTCGGGGGACCATTTTTAGTGTGCAGGTACCCGAAGCGAATTTGGTCAAGGAAGAGACCGGAGGCACACCCTTGTACATAGAAAGTAAGTAGTTGTGAGAAAATGGGTAGATGTAGACTCTTAGAGAGTATGTATGAACTTGGAAGAGACATTATAAATGTATAAGGATCCTAGTAGACTCGGTGAAGTATATTATTGTATGGATTGAGGAGGAGTAAGTATTGAATGGAGCATTGTTGTATTTGACTGATGAATGGAGTATGTATTATAGATGTGTAGTACTCGGGATTCCGGTCCATCAGACCGATGTTGTAAGCAGTAGTAGTAGCCTTGTTAGCCACGTGGGTGGTTAACGGCATTGTATCACCCATTGTATGTAAGTAAGTAACCGCTGCGTGTATCTGATGTGTAAGGAGATTGGACGGTAAGCATGTATTAATGGTAGGGGTGTTACAAAAAGTGGTATCAGAGCGAAGTATCGCTCTGATGACTGGAAATACCGAGTTTAGGAAATACCGAGTTAGGAATTAGAAGCTTAGGGCTAAGGGTTAAGTGTTAGCATTAGAGATATGCTAGTTAGGAACTACCGGTGAGTACCGGATACCTACAATACCAGACCCGCCCTCCACTAGCCCTATTGTATAACTTGGGAAAGGACGCCAGAGAGAAGAAAAGCCTTCTCATACTCGGGAAATCCCGATCTGGCAGTGGTGAAGCAATCACACAGTAAACAAGAACCGACACGTAGTAGGTTCCAAGGAATTGGAAGTCCCGGAGATGGATCCCGACTGGACAACAATACCCGCACTTAATGGCGGAAGAATGAGGACTCCAACCATAAGTAGACTACAACATGCAACAACACGGGGCGACGTGCTTAGCAGTCGTAAAACCTGGCTAACCAACCAGCAGCAGGAAATGGAGCACTAAGCGTACAACGACGCGGGAAAAGGGAGCAGTAACGGAACCCGAGACACAAGTCTACGGGATAGTAATACTTGAATAATACCACCAACGGTATGCTAGCCGACTAAGGACATAGTCGGAAGCGGTTAACTCCAAAACTACGATGCCATCAAGGTTGCAATACCTGGCCAATATAGCTCAGACGACTACAAGAACAACCATGAGATATAACCCAATAGGACTACAAGCGTAGTACCTAAACAAGGAAGACTTAGTAACCACCACAGATGTGTGGGAACGAGCCACAAGGAACAACACTGAACCAAATAGAGTGGGAATCTCCTAGGAGTGGAGAAGTACCCAGATCTACGACAGCCACGTCTAGACCACCAAGAAGCTACCTAAGGAATCGAGCATCCCAACCATAGATCAATAAGATCAAGGGAAGAGTCGACAAGACTACCAAACGCAAGCAGAAACCCTACCAAGATTGGTATAGGATTATCCAAAAACCATCAGTACCACGCACTTGCCACGGCAAGTGCAGTATGGACAGAGATACGTAAAGAAACTCTAACACACCACAGGTACATAGTAATGTATCGTGACTACAATGAAGCAATTACTGGATCACAAATCCTGACACTGAAGGAATGAAACCATGGGAAGGCCTGACGGCCTGACCACTGCATTTGGAACACGCCAGTCAGTGGGAAGCCGGACTGATCAAGATTTCGAACATGGCTATGCCATGAGAGATTTCTTTTAACACCGAACCATAGTTTTCAAACCAAGTTTTCTTTCAAAACCACAAACCTTCTTTTAAAACCTTGGATTTTAAAACCAGACCCAACAGCATTATGGTGAGTGTCATAGAATGATACAAGAATTGTTGACAACAGAATACTTCACCTAGGCGTGTGACGAACACTACGAGTGTACCCGTTACGGGATGTGGAACAACCGCACTCCGAAGGAGCTTGCAGGCCCGACATATAGTTGGGTAAGTGGTAACGTATCAATATGGTACCCCACGTATGTATACATGTAGTGTGCGACACACGGGAAGTAGTCAACTCTGTTCTACGGACCATGAGTGAGTTCAACCAGAACAGCTGGACACCTCAGACGACTAAGTATCAAGGAACTCAGAGAATCCATCTGAAGATGAGGAATAAGAACTAGAAGGTGCAAAGAGCACATACTAGTAAGTATAGACATTGGGTATGTCACAGATAATTCAAGCGATCACCTGACAGCTGGGAAGGATACCCAGACTGCGCACGGTAAGGCAAGAGCCTAATGTGAACACAAAGATGCTCAGCAAACGGGACAGAACTCCCAAGAGCAATCACAAGATTACTACGAAACACAATCCATCATTGGAGAGGAATATAAATCTAGTCAAGAATACTAGGAGCAAATGTAAACAGTCTACCCAAGAACGGAGACGTTATAACCCAAAAAAGGGATGACTCAAGTACAATACCATGAGACGGTATGGAGGACAACACATGTTATAAACATTAGCCAGAAGTAACGGCACAACTACCAACACCCAGGAGCGATCCTTGAAGGGTGTCTGCGTTAACAACAGTTGAACAAGCGTAATGATACGAACACGGGAGCTAAAACGAACACTCGGTTAGGACACCAAAGGGATTTCACTTAACAGGAAATGCCCTAAATTACCGAGAGGTACCTATTAACACCAGATTGCCTAAAGGGTCTCCTATGAACGGGAGCGTGATGCCACGACTTACCATGGAGCCCAATAATATCTCCAACCTACAACGGTATACATGGAGTGGAAACATGTATAAGCAGCTTGCAAAGAGCATAGCTTGCAGCAATACGGCTCAGAAGTCGTAAACCAAATACGTTATATGAACTTAAACGGTTGCAAAACCGGCACCAATTGTTAACAAGACCTGCAAGAGATATTTCCTCGTACGACAAGAAATCAACAACTGGACCATCGATCCAAACCCAACCTTATGAGTGGCTTGGAGTAATGGCCAACTCAGTGTCACTGTCACTAGAGCATCAGTCTAGTATACAGTTGACAAGCTTCTAATTACCTTCATGCCTTATGTAGCAATGGTAGCACAAAGGCATAAAAATCAGGATAATGCCAACATTGGCCTAGTCCACATGTGGACACTGCGAGAAACCCAAGGGAAGGTACCCCTCGTAACCGAAGACCACCAATGCGGTGATGATGTGAACTTTAGAAAAGGCTTCCATCTATTATAACAATGAAACTACGCAATAGATGTTGCCAAGGGGTGATGGAATAAAGAAATGAGATTTCCAAACCATTACGACTTAAAGGAGTAAGCATACTCCATAAGCACCCAAAAATATAGTGGACCATTGTGTAAACACCAACATAGCAAACCTTGTCATTAGACCTATGAGTGGAGACAAACCCCTCAACAAGAACTTTCATTATCAATGACAGAGTACTCTTCAATTGGAGAACGGGACCAGAAAACCCTTGAAGCTTCATGGGATGTCCCGGTGATGTACATACAAGAATAAAACCGCACAGCTAGAGCCTATAACCAATGCTCAGCCTTGGGAGGACAGTAATTGTCAAAAACAATCAATGTGAGTGCACATTGCACACCATGAATGACCAACGCTCAAGTGAGCTTGTAAACCGGTAAATTGCTTTATCCTTGGTCAACCAAGATACTTGGTAAATTGTATCACAAGTGATGATAGAATGTGAGGTAAGTTAACCTACACATAAAACTTAAGTGGAATAAGACATCTCCACATTGGGAAGACAATAAGATTGCCGTATGCTACGACAACCGTCATACACTTAAACACAGGAAACTCCTAGGGTATTTACACCATAAGGAAATGGTGCCAATGACAATGGCAATGAGTAAAGAGGAACTATCACAGTAACAGAAACAGTAAAAATGATGTTGTATAATGAGTAAGAATACGGTGCGCAACAAGCGACCGATATGAGGAAGTAGCAGACAATGACACGGAGTATAAATATGAGATGACAGGCAAAAATATTCCTTCCATCACATAAGTGACTTATTGTCAAGCGTTTATGCCTCTGCACTCTGTATGACTGAGTGTTTTGGCATTGCACTTGTTCAGCTAATGATCTAATGAGATGGCTAGGGATATGGAGAATGTAAACCGTAGTAAATCCTTTCCTTCACCACAAACATGGCATAAGCCAGTCAAGCAAGCTTAGCAACAAACCGTGCGGCCTAAGGCCAAAGAAGCACGAAGAGTGCGAAACACACTAACAATCACAGATGTGAATTCCAATGGAATAAAAGGTGAAAGGAGACTTAAGGAAGTCACTAGGACCGACACATACCAATGCAAGGTCATACAAGTAAAGAACAGTTGTACTAAACCAGGAGAACTGGTATAATTCAGAAGCTATTGACAATAGAGGAAGTACTACAACTAAGTAGTGACTTAACCTCGCCCGACAACAAGTCGGAGGAGCTTAATGAATAATCGTGGAAGCATAAATAGTATGTATACTAGATTACCAGAGAGCTGGTTATAAATCCTAACTCGTTGAGTTCAAACACGGTAAAAGAATACCGCAGTTGTTTAGTAAACCTTATTCCCATAATAGACGGATGAGAAGGTGATGTATAGCACATTAAGGATAACAGGAAGGGTGAATAACCCAAGTTATCAGGGTCGCGTAGCAGAAACTAGTGGGCCCTAGCTAGGAGATTAATGTACCTAGTGAGCATAATATAATGGCTATTAATGCCTCGAAGCCGATTAGGCTAGAATCGAATTAAATATGAGTTAAATAAACTCATATAGGAACTCTTGGTGCAAAGACTAAACCGTTGGTATGGTTAAGACCCTTTGACCAGAGCATATTCTATAGTATACCGTAGTGAAGCTAAACGCTTCAGTTTGCCCAAACTGATTAAACCAATGTTTAATAATAATAACATATGGTAGATTACGTGGGCGTAATCCCTTTTAAGGGGGGTAGAGTGAAAACCGCTTAATGTAAGTTTTGTGAATAAAACACATAAACCATAATGTGCATAGCACAAATGAGAACCAAACTGATGATTGATACTATGTTAAATAAACAGAAGTACTCATTCATATTGTAATTATGGTAACTAGACATTAAACATGCATTCATATTGTAATTATGGTAACTAGGCATTAAACATGCAAATACCATAGGAGGAATGCACCCATCTTGTAACACCAGTGTAAGAGTATTAGTAAAAGAAAAGTAATGAGTAGTGGACGGAGCTCCACAAGTATTGTAACCTTTGAAGAAGTAGTACGAAATGAATGAGGATAGTAGATGAATGAAGTTTATGAGTAGTGGAATCGTAAGTAAAATATTTGAAACAATCGAAGCCAACTAAATCGTATAAGTGTAGTATTCCTTAGTTAGAATATTGGAGATGATGGTAAGTAATGGATGGAAGTAGTGAAGGGTGATGAAATGAGCATTAGGATTGAACCATGGAGTAAAGCATTTGGGAAGTAGAGTGAGGATGATTGATGGATTGATTCCATCCTTTGGAGATGTATGAATTGGTAATCACGACTAGAAAGAATAAAAAGATAGAAAATGAAAACAATTAAATTATTTGTTTGGTTGAACCTGACGTGGGAAGTCGAACTTGATCCTGATCAGATCAAGAGAAACCGAACACAAATTGGGGTGGAAAGATAGTTCAACACTGATGCTGATCACATCAGGGTCGAATGATTCTTGAAGCTCCCCTCAAGTGGTCACAAGAATCAAACATAGGATAGAAGTAATGAATATAAATTGGAATTTGAATTTGTATGTTTTAGAAAATTTTTAATTGGTAGTAGTGAAAGAATTTCCTTTAGTATGGAGAATGAGGATCTACTAGAAGTGTACCGAAGAGGATAGTAAGGTAGTATGTCGTATTATTCCAAGGGCAGCGGGACATAGAGGAGTCCTGTGTCTAGATGACATGAGTGTCTGCGGGATTGTATGTGTATTGCATCGCTTTGGGGATAGCTTTGCATTGTATGTATGTACAAATTGGTAATGAGGAACCGGATGGTCGGTAGTAGTGCGGATCAGAGTAATTATTGTACATTGGTATGGTATGGAAAGGAGAAACCTTGAGTAACTGATTTGGGATTAGTAAGGAGGAAGAACGTATGGCTTCGGTATTAGACACGCAAGAATGAGTAAGCATTATAAACCCATAACCTCGAACAACTTTGAGGACAAAGTTCCTAAGGGGGGGTAGATTGAAATACCCCGAACTTAAACATAAGGATTAAAATTAGTCTAATACGTGTTTAAGGGCCTAATGGTACCTAATTAATATTGGTAAGGAAAAATAAATCCAAAAGAAATAAATAAACGCTCAAAAAGCGGAAAACGCTAAATAAGCGTTAAGTAACCATAGGAGGTATGAGACCTTGGTTAGCGTGTTATATGGATTCTAAAGGTTTAATAAGACCTAAATAATATACGGGAACAACTCCCGAAGAAAACGGATCCAAATAATGTATTAAAACGCTAATAGAGCTTTAACACACGTTTTTTGAGGAAACCCGAAAACGTGACTTTAAGTGGTCAAACAGACCCGTAAAATTATGAATCATTAAATAATAATTATTAAGCATTTATGAAAGCTTAATAACCAATAAAAATAATTAAACAAGAAAATTCCAGAAAACGGGCCCGGTTAGTGAATAGTACCAAAACCGGGTAAAATAACAAGCGTTTTCTGTAGAAGACGAAAAACGCTCCAGCTAGCACAACAGTAGGGGGCCGGTTTTTAATCAGTCAAACAACCCCTCTCACACACTTGTAACTAGCTAATTAAATAAGGGAGCCAAAAAGTAAAAAGTGGAAAAGGGATAAAGTAACTCACCTCTCTCTCTCTCCTCCCATTTTCCCTTCTCCTTCCTTTTTCCCTTCTCCACCGATTTATTCCTCCCTCTCTCTGTGCTGGGCGACAATGGAGCTCCCTCCATGGCTCCTCCACCTTCCTCTTCATGCCCAAGCTTTGTTTAAGCTCCAAACTAAAAATAATCACATATTTGTGTTCCCCTCATCATCCTCTACACTTCCCTCTTTTCAAAATCCAAAAATGAGGAAGTTCATCTCCATGGGTTTTCCCCATTCAAAGAGAAAAGCACACCATTGTGGAGCTTGGAGTCTTCTCTCTCCAACAAGGTAAAAATCTACATGAAAAACTCATGTTTCCTTCACTTTCCTTCACAACCGATTTTTGCCCCATTGTAACACTCCATTTTCTCTCTCTTTCGAGCATAATATCAACCTTGCAATGGTGGTGGATTCACCTTCTTGAACCAAGGGCTAAAACCCCTCTTAAAAGCTTCAAAAGGTAAACCCTAGAAATTGTGTTTTAACACTTTAAATGAATTAGCATTAATTTAAGGATTAGTAGTTTAATTGCACTTGTTTTATGTGCTTTGGGTGATGGGAATGGAGTTTGGTAACTCCATTCCCCACATGGCCGAGTTGGACAAGAAAGAAAGAAGAGGAGAATTGGGAAAAGAATGAAGGAATTATAAGCTCAAGGTAAGAGCTCTTTACTAATGATTAATTTTTATGCATTAGAGCAATGGAGTGGGTAAACAAGTAAAAGAACCTAAACTATTGTATTGGTATTGGAGTTTATGAAGTTTTGAGTATTTGGGAACTAGTGAGTAAGTTGTAGGCCTTAGAGCCAAGTATATTGTGTATGAGTATTGGTATTGATGTTGGAAGGAGTATTGATGTATTGTAATGATTTAGATTGCTTTGTACTGCTGGTAGGACCCTTGTATGGGTGTGGCTAGAATAGGAATGATTTTGGTGATAATGAGTATGTGTGGATAAGTGAGAATTGTAGGTGAACTATGGCAAATTTTTGGTAGGAAATGTACACTTATGGATGACTTGGTGAATGGGAGAACCGAGGTGTGTATTGGAGTTGGTAGGTATGTTTAGTAGTGATGAAGAGGTAGTTGTAGTATGAGAAGTAAGAAGTGCAAAAATCTGTAGCAAAGTGTATTAACATGCATTGGAGAAGTTAGGAAAGAATAGAGTGTAAGACTTGGTAAAATGAATGCTGGACTTGGGTATAGAGGGTACAATGCTTGGAAATGAATTGGCATGGTAGAGGAGTATTTGGGAGCTAGGAGTGACATTTAGAGAAGTATTGAATGGAGAAGTTGGTTTAAAAATCTGTAGCAATGAAGAAACAAAATAGGTATAAGTACTGGAATGAAGTGAGGAAAATTGTGTAAGTGGATTGATGGATTTGGTAAGGAATTTGATGGATGAACTAAGGCAATTTGGAGGGCCTATGTAGTGTTTAAACATGTGGGATTACATGTAAGAAGATTGAGAAACAATGGGTAAAGTATAGGACTGAAAACAGAAGTAAAAATGCAAATACTGGGCCCGACCGAACTTGCGACTGGACTTGCAAGTTCGGTCGAGCCCAGATTTACACAGACGGGAATGCTTCTGGAATGGACCGAACTTGCGACCGGACTTGCAAGTTCGGTCGACCAAAAATTCTCCCGTCTGTAACCTACTGGAATCGACCGAACTTGCGACCGGACATGCAAGTTCGGTCGGCAGAAAAAAATTTCCGTCGAGTAAGCTACTGGAATGGACCGACCTTACGACCGGACTTGCAGGGTCGGTCGGGCTAAAATTTTCCGTTAAGTAACACACTGGAATGGACCGACCTTGGGACGGACTTGCAAGGTCGGTCGGCCCTGGAATTTTCACCCGATGTAGCCTACTGACTTGGACCGAACTTGCAAGTTCGGTCGCAAGTTCGGTCGGGTCAAAACTTACAAAAAAAAAACTATCAGACTATGGTTAGTATATGTATGTATGTATATGTATACCCACCTATACATACGTGCATATGTATGTAAGTAAACCATTGTTAAGTAATTAAGAGTAAGTAAATAAATGTAAGTATAAGAATGTGAAGACTTAGTAAGTATGAGTTAGGAAGCGTAAGGGTAACCGAATTAAATTAATGATAGTTAGATTAATTATTCGGTTGTATGTATATCATAGGATTTGAATTGTGAATACCGGAGGAACGTTGGGATACAAGTACAACGGTGAAAGGTATGATTTCTTCATGCCCTGTATCCTAATCTGGTTACCCCGATTTGTGTGCTTATTGATCACCTAATAAGATAAATGCACGAATCGGATTATTTGCACCTACCTGTGCTTGTTTACATTGTTCTTGATATTTGTCTTGAACAATTTTTGTATAATTCATGAAACATATGAATGATGATGATGTGTATTGTATTTTGTAATGTACTTGTATATTGCACTGTATCTTGTATGGATGTGTATATGAGCTTTGTATTGTATTATTGTGGCTTGAATGAATGACTTCTGCTAATTCCTAACCACCTAACTCCTAACTTAAGTGAGTAAACCGGAATGAGTAGAAGTCCGATATAGCTTCGGCCACGCGTGAGGATGCGGAGTCACAAGAGGTTGGCTGCAATTCCTGACTCTTAAACTGGTCCGCGGCCCAAATCCCTTAAATGGGTAGCATCCCGGATTGGTGAGTCAAGTAAATCCCGGAGGTGGGACGGTGTAGTCCCCAGGGCCGGAGGTCCCGACGACTTAACTTGAGTAAGAGTAAGAGTAAGTAAGTATGGATCCGTAGTAAGTATGAGTATGTATGCGCATGTATGAAGTAACGAGTAAAAGAGTAATCTCCACCCGATTAACCCGGGTGGACCAATGAAGCTAACAAGAACTGTACTTTGGTATGTAATGAATATGTGTATCCGGAAGTAGGTAAGTAAGTATTGAATGGTTATATCGTATTCCTTGTATGTAATGAATTGTATGTATGTATGTTGCGTAAGTATTATTGTACTGTGTGTAAGAGCATGTATGCATGTATGTTTGTATGAAAATGAACTGCATGTATTCGACCAAGTGGTCGGCGTACCCTCACTAGTACGCGGGGTATGCGGTTATCATGCTCGGCGAAAGCTGACCCCCTCGGGGACCATTTT
Source organism: Limonium bicolor (assembly GCA_023374045.1). Lineage (NCBI taxonomy): Eukaryota > Viridiplantae > Streptophyta > Magnoliopsida > Caryophyllales > Plumbaginaceae > Limonium > Limonium bicolor. The sequence goes on from CM041778.1 coordinate 96,035,586, forward strand.
TAGTGTGCATACCCGAAGCGAATTTGGGTCAAGGAAGAGACCGGAGGCACACCCTTGTACATAGAAAGTAAGTAGTTGTGAGAAAATGGGTAGATGTAGACTCTTAGAGAGTATGTATGAACTTGGAAGAGACATTATAAATGTATAAGGATCCTAGTAGACTCGGTGAAGTATATTGTATTGTATGGATTGAGGAGGAGTAAGTATTGATGGAGCATTGTTGTATTTGACTGGTGAATGGAGTATGTATTATAGATGTGTAGTACTCGGGATTCCGGTCCATCAGACCGATGTTGTAAGTAGTAGTAGTAGCCTTGTTAGCCACGTGGGTGGTTAACGGCATTGTATCACCCATTGTATGTATGTAAGTAACCGCTGCGTGTATCTGATGTGTAAGGAGATTGGACGGTAAGCATGTATTAATGGTAGGGGTGTTACAAATAGGCTTGTAATAATTAACAATAGCTTCTATCAATTGAATTTCACGTTTGTTGGTGAAGATGCTCCTTGATTAAGCTCATGGAAGCCTATTATGACATAGAATATTAGGATATTGCTGACGTTCAGTTCATTTATAATTTTTAAATTTGCATCTAGACAAGAAATTTAATGCGTTAATTTTACGTATGTTGTGGCTTTCACTTCATTTATAATTTTAAAATTCGCATCTTGACAAGAAAGTTCATGCATTAATTTCACGTATGTTGTTGGTGTTCAGTTCATAAGATAATATTTAAAAGTGGTTAAAAAGTGGTTGGACACCAATCTTAGTGATTTCAATGACGGGATATCTACAATTTTATAATATTTCGAAGTTTTATACAGTGTGTATCCACGATTGCTTCATAACATTAAATAAAGAAAGTACATGCCTAATTGTTATACATTTTGTATCTTCAATGTTCAGAATATTAAATGAAGAACGTACATGTCAATGTGTTATACAATTTGTATCGACATATTATGTTAGATAATGTTTAGCTACGATATACAATTATATTTATATTTACTCCTAATTACAAAAATTTGGCGATCAATCTGGTAAGGTAACTCGGGAGGATGAATCATTTTGTCTTAACAATTGTAGCCAATAGGCACGTCTCTCGCTGTATACAACCTTATAATGTGAAACTTTAGGTTTGTGTCATCTTCGCCACATAGGTATCAACGTCGCGATGAGGCAACCAACAACTACCTCTATTTGTACAAAGTGTGTTTAGACGTTCACCAATGCAATACAGACCTCTACTACGGGCTGCATCATATCATGATCATCTCGTAGTGATAAGCCCATCAGGCCAACCCCCCCCCCCCCCCTATATGGCCAACTTGAGGTGAGAAGCTGATAATAAATATAGTGTACATTGTGCATAAAATAAGACCCAAATCTAGAAATTCATCCAATGATTAACAAGTGAAAAGCTTTCGCCAAACCAGTTCAGACGTGCACACTATCTGTCGTATCAATTCTTTTCCACTCACTGCAACCACCAATCAACTTTTACTATCAACTCGTTCAAACATGCCCATCTCACCTTTTTCGTTCAGTTTCATCATTGAATACTCAATCCGCAATTGCTCGAAAACCACACTTTTCATCCCCCACTATTTTTCTGTAACCCATAATGAAAAGAAGCAATTCAGAATGGAACAAATGGCAATACAAAGATTGTGAAAAGGATTTTCACGTATCCAGTTCATATTGACTTTGTTGTTTTGATGACCATCGATGTGATTGATGGTGCTGCATTGATGGCCCTTGTTCAGTTTGACTATGCTGCGTCGACGACCATCGCTAGGATTGGTTGTGCTGCATTGACGGTCCTTGTTTAGTTTGGCTTTCGTGCGTAGGCCGGTGTCGCTAAGATTGACTTCAACGCATCGATGCACCTTGTTTCTCAAGCTCAACATGTATGAGTTCAGACTTGTCTCCGGTGTTGGGCCACTTCTTGTGTGGTTTACTCTTCGACACCCTTAATTCTGGTGGCTTTAACCCGTTGTGATCATCCTCGGGCAGGTCTTCGTCGTAACACCCCATATGGGTAGTTATTCAACAATCTAGCTTCCAAGCCATTCAGGCTTGAAAACTAGCCACTTTAGACCCTTAATCCTGGTGGCTTTAACCCGTTGTGATCATCCTCGGGCAGGTCTTCGTCGTAACACCCCATATGGGTAGTTATTCAACAATCTAGCTTCCAAGCCATTCAGGCTTGAAAACTAGCCACTTTAGACCCTTAATCCTCACTAAAGTTTAAAAGTGGAAGGCCTTGTTATTGTAGTCAACTCATATGTATCCTTATAAACCAATCACTTTAGTACTCATATCCCGATGTGGTATGGGGGCATTACATACTTCCCCACTTAAAGAACACAACGTCCTCGTCACAAGCCTAACATCCAAGTCTCATGGACCTCCTCGGTAAGTCGAGTAGTTCATCCCGACATGGTATTGAGTCAGCCCTGATACAATTTGTAACATTGATCACCTATGGGTAGTTGCCAACAACCTAGCTCTCAAGCCATTTGGGCTTCAAACTATCCACTTTAGGCCCTTAATCCTCACTTGGGCTTATAAGTGGAAGGTCTTGTTGTTGTAGTCAACCTATATGTATCCTTATAAACCAATCACTTTACTACTTATATCCCGATGTGGTACGAGGTTATTGTGTTCGTACCACGGCCAATGCATGTGAATTGTTCATCGGCAATGTACAACTCTTCACAAGTTTGATGAGGTGTAAAAAACTCTTCTTCAGGATCATATTTTAGCATCCGCTAGAAATTGTGCACTTCTTCAACTAGTATGTTCTGAGTGATCGTGAGAAAGTGATACATACGGCGCACACACGGTAACCCATCGTAGCTGTAATGGTACACACTACTACCACTTTATAGCTCTGTTTGAAGTAATTTCAAGCATTAAGGCTCACGGGACCAACGGAACTCTCAAAAGGCACTTGTTGGTCTTGCATTACTCTTATATCAAGGGAAAACTTGAAGTCTTACTTTATCTCGAATTGTTGTCCCTCGATAAGACTATGCATACTATCAAATGTTGTGTCTAGCGATCCGATGGATGTGTGAAGCTAGCGTTTTAAAGCCGAGTGCGCGCTCTACACCCTGCACACGAATGAGTCATTAGTTACAAAGCTATCGGACAATAACAAAAGTGGACATTTATATATTGACAATTTAACTTAAAAGAATCTATTGGATGATGTGTTACAAAAATGTCTGACTCACTTGACCTATGGCTCACAAAATTTCTCAGGCTAACATAGCCAGTGGGTCTCTAAATAGACCACAAAAGGATGTTTACTTCCGTATGACTTGATCAATCGACCGTAGTGTTTGTTGTACTCTACAATAGTAGAAGCGTAGACAAGCCTCTACCGATATGCTACTTCTTTGGTGGCTTTTTCATCGTAGTGCAAAATCTTGACCGCTTTCGAAGCCACGTTCTTGGCGATATACCACCAGCATAAAAGGTTGTGCACACTTGGAAAAACCACTGAAAGTGCTTTCACTAAGGCCTTTTCATTGTCGGTCACAAACACTTGGGGGAGGGAAGTCGTCAACTTCATCAACTAGAAAAGCATCCAAGTGTAGGCAAACTCATCTTCTCTTACAACAAAACAGACTATAATAATATTGAAGTTCTTGCCACACGGTGTCACTCCGATGAACTCAACTAGCGGTGTTATAACCCAAGATTTGGTTATAATTTTATTTCGTTACTAAGGTTCATTAAGATGGTCCATTCTGAATTTAGGACACGGAAGTCCTTATTAAAGAAGCCGGGGGCGAGGAGGTCTTTTGTTTCCTATCAAATTAATCAGGTGAGGATAATACTTATTCATTTTCTTTTTCCCTCATTAATTACCCTCACTTCTAATCACGTTCTCACGATCGTTTACGCTCTTCTTCTCGCTCAGTTGGAAACCCTCAACCCTTCTCTCTTCTCTCTCAATTTTCTCTTCACGCTTTGTTCTTCTCCATCTGTCCAAGTGCTGTTGTTTGGGAATTCGAGTTTCTGCTGTGAATTCATCGTCTCCGTCGCAATTCGCATTCTGTCAAGGTATAGTGTTCAGCCCTCTCTCAGTTCTACAGTTGCGTTGATTTCACGTTCTGATTCGTTCTCTGCAATCTGATTATGATTCAGCGATTCTTCTCGACTCCTTCATCGGGTTCATCTGCTGTGGACTGCTCTGTAATCTGTAGACAGATTCAGGTGAGGGTTTTGATTCCGTTTTCGTTTCAGATTTTGGGTTGTGGACAGTTTCTGATTGTGGTGTTCGTTCTCTGCGTCGTTGTGAGTTTTCAGTGGCTGTCTGATTGCATTTTCTGGGTCTGCGTACTGCTGTGTCTGCGTTGGAGCGATCGTTTTCAGATTCGAAGAGAATTCTCTGTTGTAATTGAGGTAGGTGGCTTTCGGATTCGATCCGTGTGTTCAGCCTTGGGGAGTTTGGGTTCTGCATTTACATGATTTAATCTTGTTTTGTGTGTGGTTTATGTCTGTTTAATGCCATTTCAATGGATTAAACCCCCAAGGTTGTTTTGTAAATGTGTGTGTTGATTTGGATTGGTTTTTGTGTCTGTTCGTTTGATTTCGCTTCTGATTTCTGAGGTTTTCGGCATGTCCGAACTTCCGTCCGAGCTTTGAAGTTCGGACATGCCCTTCTGCGCTTAATCTTTTGAAAATCTTCGCTGTGTCCGAACTTCCGTCCGAACTTTGAAGTTCGGACACAGCCTTCTGCATTCTCTGATTTTGGCTTCGACTTGTGTCCGAACATTGGATGTCCGGACACAAGTTCGGACTCTCCGCGTCTCTGTTTTCGTAAAATGTCCGAACATCCGTCCGAACTTGGATGTTCGGACACCTCTGACTCTCCATCTGTTTTAAGGTTCGACTTGTGTCCGAACTTTGAAGTCCGGACACAAGTTCGGACATCTGTCTGATTTTGTCTTCTGAGTCTCGACTTGTGTCCGAACATTGATGTCCGGACACAAGTTCGGACAGGCTACTGTTTTGGCCATAACTTGCTCGTTTGAGCTCCGTTTTGACTTCTGTTTGCGGGGTTGGATTCCCCTTCTGATTTCCAAGCTATCTATGAGCTTTCTGGTGCCTTTGGTGCACATATGCTTATCTGTATTTAAGCTTCTGTTTTGGGACCTAGTTATCTCTGTGTCTGAGCCTTTGGATGGCTGGTTACGCTGTCTCGTAGCGCGCTATGTAGGATCCTTCTGTTCACGGGTGATGTTCCCCGTTCTGTTCACGGGTGTTTACACCTGTTCTGTTTACGAGTGAGGTTTCCTCGTTCTGTTCACGAGCTGGTTGCTCGTTCTGTCTGTATGCTGTGATCACTAGTGTCCCACTCTGTTTTCTGCTTCTGTCAGCTTCTGCTCTGTTTAGTCCCTTAATGATTGGACTTCTGTTTCTGATTTCTGATATATTTGTGGATTCTCTTGACTCCTTCTGATTTGTCAATATTCTGTAAATGTTTTGAGCATGCTGGTTGATGAAGTTGGTCATCTACTGGGCATAGTTGTGTGCTCATTCCCCTACTTCTAACGCTTTTGCAGATTGATTAGCGAGGATCGTCTCCCCTCAGCTTCTGGAGTTTAGCTGCTTTGTATTTAGCTCCTTTTGAGACTTGTATTTGGATTTGAGCCTTTGGGCCTTTTGTTAGCTTCCGTTTCTGTTATACGTTTGGTGGGTTCTGTAAAACCTTTTGAGGTGTTAAGACTTCATTGTGGATACTTTGTTCAAGTATTCTGTTTTGGGCCTTATTTGATTATCTGTTTAATTCTGTTTATTAGAGCCTTGCGTTATTATGTAATAATACGCGGCGTGTAATACCCCTAACTCCTAGGCCAGTGTTGGGGGTGTTACATTTAGTGGTATCAGAGCTCTGGGTTCTAATCTGCTGGGATTTTAAGTTAGCCAGTCAGTCAGAAATGTCAGTGTTAGTGTCGAGTTAACTGTCTGCTGTTGGACTTTCAGAATGCCGCCAAGGAGAGCGAATAACCCTCCAGGGAATGTTGCTGATGCTGTTCAGCAGTTCATGACGCAGCTCATGCAGACCATGGCTGCAGGGGGTCCAGCTGGCCAGCTGGAGCAGGCCCGGCTGGGGCAGATGCTGGAGGGAGGAACGTGAAGGCGCTTCAGGAGTTCATGAAGCTGAAGCCGCCATCGTTCGATGGGGCAGGAGACCCCAGGAGGCCAGCCACTGGTTGTCAGAGGTGGAGGATTTGCTTCGAGTGATGGGCTCTGAGGAGGAGCAGAAGGTCGACTTTGCCACCTTTCTGTTCAAGGCCGAAGCCAAGGAGTGGTGGAGGTCAGTTATGGGGAAGTTCCCACAGCCTTGGACGTGGGAGCAGTTCATTGGGGAGTTCAACAAGCAGTTCTACCCCGACGTCTACAAGGATCAGCGCATCCTGGAGTATAACCGACTACGCCAGGGTCGGGATATGAGTGTGGAGGAGTACGTCCGGAAGTTTATCAGCCTATCTAAGTTTGCACCTGAGCCTGACGAGCATAGGAAGGCCAGGAAGTTTGAGAGTGGCCTGAGGCCGGATATCCGATCTGCTGTGACGCCGCTGCGTCACAAGACCTTCAGGGACGTTGCTGATGTCGCCCTGTTGGTAGAGGCTGACTTGAGAGGTCGCCAGTCTGGAGGGAAGGACCAGAAGAGGAAGCAGAGGTCCGATGACAGTGATAGGAGGGATCAGTCTGCTTCTCAGAAGAAGCAGTCTACTGGAGACCGCTCTGGGGACCGTTCGCGAGACAGAGGTGGTTCGTCTTCATCAGCTCCCGCTCCGAAGTCCCGGGTCTGCGGCAAGTTTCATAGAGGCCAGGACTGCTACAGGAAGTCTGGAGCCTGCTTCAAGTGTGGGTCCTTGGAGCATAGGATTGCTGATTGCCCTCAGGCTGAGAGGAGCAGAGGTAGCTCTGGAGGTGGAGCTGGAGGATCTACATCTGGGTCTAGAGATCGAGACCGGGTGAGCAGAAGAAGCCCCAGGGCCAGGCCAGAGTGTACGCGATGGCTGGAGAGAGAGACCGATCGACTGACAGAGTTGTCACAGGTATTCTCCAGCTGTCATCTCGTTCTGTTTTCTGTTTGTTTGACTCTGGAGCCACCCACTCTTTTATTTCTGCTGAGTTAGTGGGTGAGCTCGGTTTGCCTGTGTGCCTCTGGGTGTTGAGTTGTGTGCATAGTCCATTAGTTAGGGACTCTTCTATGTTGTTGAATTCTGTTTGCAAAGATAGTCCTGTGTTAGTCAGAGATAGGACTCTGTGTGCTAACCTCATCCCGATGGAGATGACTTCTTTTGATGTGATTCTGGGCATGGATTGGCTTGCTGCGCACCATGCCCATATTGATTGTGCTGCTTCGAGAGTCACTTTTGAGGAGCCGGGCAGCCCCGTTTGATTGTAGCAGGGAATGGACTCCCGTGCTCGCCGCCAGTCATATCAGCTATGCAGGCGTTCCGTTTTCTGAGGAAAGGATGCCAGGGATATCTGTGCTACATCCCTGAGGTTCGCAAGGATGCGAAGTTGGAGGAGATTCCAGTGGTCAGAGATTTCCCAGATGTGTTCCAGGACGATGTGCCTGGGCTTCCCCCTGTCAGAGAGGTGGAGTTCTCGATCGAGCTCGCACCTAAGACTCAGCCCATTTCGAAGGCCCCATACCGTATGGCGCCTGCTGAGCTCAAGGAGCTGAAGGTCCAGTTGCAGGAGCTGCTGGATAAGGGCTTCATCCGCCCTAGTGTGTCGCCTTGGGGAGCGCCAGTGCTTTTGTAAAGAAGAAGGACGGTAGCATGCGGTTGTGCATTGACTACAGGGAGCTCAACAAGGTTACCATTAAGAATAGGTATCCTCTCCCGCGCATAGATGACTTGTTCGACCAGTTAGCAGGAGCTAAGGTGTTTTCGAAGATCGATCTGAGGTCGGGATATCATCAGCTGAGGATTAAGGCAGATGACGTGCCTAAGTCCGCTTTCAGGACTCGTTATGGACACTACGAGTTCCTAGTGATGCCATTCGGGTTGACGAATGCGCCGTCAGTATTTATGGATATGATGAACCGGGTGTTCAAGCCGTTTTTGGACCAGTTCGTGGTAGTCTTTATTGATGACATCTTGGTGTATTCCAAGAGTGCTGAGGAGCACGAGGAGCATTTGAGGACCGTTCTCCAGACTCTGAGGGAGAACGAGTTGTATGCGAAGCTGAAGAAGTGCGAGTTCTGGCTAGATCAGGTGGTATTCTTGGGACATGTGGTCTCCAAGGATGGTATCTCCGTGGACCCGGAGAAGATTCGAGCTATTACTGAGTGGGCCAGGCCTACTAATGTCGGGATATTCGTAGCTTCCTTGGACTAGCGGGCTACTATCGCAAGTTTGTGGAGGGCTTCTCCAAGTTGGTGATTCCGTTGACTCGTCTGCTGCAGAAGGATGTGAAGTTTGAGTGGAGCGATGCCTGTGAGCAGTGTTTTCTGGAGCTAAAGAAGAGGTTGACTACTGCGCCGATCTTGACTCTTCCGGAGGGGACCGAGGGTCTGAGGTTTTCTGTGATGCGTCCCATAGGGGACTTGGATGTGTTCTGATGCAGCATGGGAAGGTAGTAGCATATGGCTCTCGTCAGTTGAAGCCATATGAGAAGAACTATCCGACCCACGATCTGGAGCTGGCTGCGGTGGTCTTTGCGTTGAAGATTTGGAGGCACTACTTGTATGGGGCAGCGTGCAAGGTGTATACGGACCATAAGAGCCTCAAGTATCTGTTCACTCAGAAGGAGTTGAACTTGAGGCAGAGGAGGTGGCTGGAGTTGCTACACGATTACGACTTAGAGATCCTCTACCATCCGGGTAGGGCGAATGTGGTGCTGATGCGCTTAGTAGGAGGGGTCCGTCTGGGACCGTTGTGCTTTGTCTGGTGTGCAGAGGTCTGCTCTGGAGTTGCAGCGCATGGGTATCTGGGTTGTCCGTCCAGAGAGGTCTGGGATGTTGCAGCACTGCAGGTTCAGCCTACCTTGATCGACCGGATCAAGGCCAGTCAGGAGCTTGATGTCAGTCTGTGTAAGATCAGAGAGAGTTTGTCTGCTGGTCAGGAGTCCGAGTTCCGGGTTTCAGAGGATGGCTGCCTGAGGTTCAGAGGCCGTGTTTGTGTGCCGGCAGACGACGCGTTGAGGCGTGAGATCATGCAGGAGGCTCAGGAGCTCCTTACTCGGTACACCCAGGAGGTGTGAAGATGTACCGGGATCTGCGTGAGACTTTCTGGTGGAGCAATATGAAGAGGGACATCTCAGACTTTGTATCCAGATGTAGGACCTGTCAGCAGGTCAAGGCCGAGCATCAGAGACCGGCCGGTTTGCTTCAGCCTCTTCCCGTTCCGGAGTGGAAGTGGGAGAGCGTCGGTATGGATTTTGTCATGGGACTGCCTAAGACTCCGGGGGTTTCGATGCAGTTTGGGTCATTGTGGACCGGCTCACGAAGAGCGCTCACTTCCTACCTGTCAGGAAGACCTTCAGTTTGCACCGTTTAGCCCAGTTGTACATTGATGAGATAGTACGTCTGCATGGGGTTCCGGCTTCGATTGTGTCTGACAGAGATCCGAGGTTTGTGTCCAGGTTCTGGCAGAGTTTGCATCAGGCTTTGGGGACGAAGTTGTCTTTCAGTTCAGCTTATCATCCTCAGTCAGACGGGCAGACAGAGAGGACGAATCAGGTCCTAGAGGACATGCTCAGGGCTTGTGTACTCGACTTTGGGGGCAGCTGGGATCAGCACGTGGCACTGATAGAGTTCGCGTACAATAACAGCTTTCAGACCAGTATCGGGATGGCTCCCTTTGAGGCCTTGTATGGCAGGAGGTGCAGATCACCCATCTGTTGGGATGATCTGAAGGAGAGAGCTGTGATTGGTCCAGACTTGGTTCAGGATGCTGTGGGCAAGATTCAGTCTATCAGAGAGCATCTGCTTGTGGCTCAGAGTCGTCAGAAGAGCTACGCCGACCAGAGGAGACGACCTCTAGAGTTTGAGGTGGGCGATCATGTGTATCTGAAGGTTTCTCCTGTGCGAGGAGTCGTTCGTTTTGGGAAGAGAGGCAAGCTTAGCCCTCGTTTTGTGGGTCCTTTTGAGATCCTAGAGGGATCGGACCGGTTGCCTATCGTTTGGCTCTGCCTCCGTCTTTAGCAGCAGTGCACAGTGTTTTCCATGTTTCGATACTGAGGAAGTACATTCCGGACCCATCTCATGTGATCGACTTCAGTCCGCTTCAGTTGAGGGAGGACTTCACGTTTGAGGCAGTTCCTTTGAGGATTTTGGCGAGGGATGTCCGCAAGCTCAGGAGTAAGACCATGCCCTTGGTGAAGGTGCAGTGGTCGGGTCAGTCCGAGGAAGAGGCGACCTGGGAGGTCGAAAGCGAAGTTCGTTCTAAGTTTCCCGCGCTCTTCGAGCAGTAGGTATGTTTTAATTTCGAGGACGAAATTCTTTTAAGGGGGAGGTGATGTTATAACCCAAGATTTGGTTATAATTTTATTTCGTTACTAAGGTTCATTAAGATGGTCCATTCTGAATTTAGGACATGGAAGTCCTTATTAAAGAAGCCGGGGGCGAGGAGGTCTTTTGTTTCCTATCAAATTAATCAGGTGAGGATAATACTTATTTCATTTTCTTTTTCCCTCATTAATTACCCTCACTTCTAATCACGTTCTCACGATCGTTTACGCTCTTCTTCTCGCTCAGTTGGAAACCCTCAACCCTTCTCTCTTCTCTCTCAATTTTCTCTTCACGCTTTGTTCTTCTCCATCTGTCCAAGTGCTGTTGTTTGGGAATTCGAGTTTCTGCTGTGAATTCATCGTCTCCGTCGCAATTCGCATTCTGCTCAAGGTATAGTGTTCAGCCCTCTCTCAGTTCTACAGTTGCGTTGATTTCACGTTCTGATTCGTTCTCTGCAATCTGATTATGATTCAGCGATTCTTCTCGACTCCTTCATCGGGTTCATCTGCTGTGGACTGCTCTGTAATCTGTAGACAGATTCAGGTGAGGGTTTTGATTCCGTTTTCGTTTCAGATTTTGGGTTGTGGACAGTTTCTGATTGTGGTGTTCGTTCTCTGCGTCGTTGTGAGTTTTCAGTGGCTGTCTGATTGCATTTTCTGGGTCTGCGTACTGCTGTGTCTGCGTTGGAGCGATCGCTGTTCAGATTCGAAGAGAATTCTCTGTTGTAATTGAGGTAGGTGGCTTCCGGATTCGATCCGTGTGTTCAGCCTTGGGGAGTTTGGGTTCTGCATTTACTCATCGATTTAATCTTGTGTTTGTGTGTGGTTTATGTCTGTTTAATGCCATTTCAATGGATTAAACCCCCAAGGTTGTTTTGTAAATGTGTGTGTTGATTTGGATTGGTTTTTGTGCCTCTGTTCGTTTGATTTCGCTTCTGATTTCTGAGGTTTTCGGCATGTCCGAACTTCCGTCCGAGCTTTGAAGTTCGGACATGCCCTTCTGCGCTTAATCTTTTGAAAATCTTCGCTGTGTCCGAACTTCCGTCCGAACTTTGAAGTTCGGACACAGCCTTCTGCATTCTCTGATTTTGGCTTCGACTTGTGTCCGAACATTGGATGTCCGGACACAAGTTCGGACTCTCCGCGTCTCTGTTTTCGTAAAATGTCCGAACATCCGTCCGAACTTGGATGTTCGGACACCTCTGACTCTCCATCTGTTTTAAGGTTCGACTTGTGTCCGAACTTTGAAGTCCGGACACAAGTTCGGACATCTGTCTGATTTTGTCTTCTGAGTCTCGACTTGTGTCCGAACATTGATGTCCGGACACAAGTTCGGACAGGCTACTGTTTTGGCCATAACTTGCTCGTTTGAGCTCCGTTTTGACTTCTGTTTGCGGGGTTGGATTCCCCTTCTGATTTCCAAGCTATCTATGAGCTTTCTGGTGCCTTTGGTGCACATATGCTTATCTGTATTTAAGCTTCTGTTTTGGGACCTAGTTATCTCTGTGTCTGAGCCTTTGGATGGCTGGTTACGCTGTCTCGTAGCGCGCTATGTAGGATCCTTCTGTTCACGGGTGATGTTCCCCGTTCTGTTCACGGGTGTTTACACCTGTTCTGTTTACGAGTGAGGTTTCCTCGTTCTGTTCACGAGCTGGTTGCTCGTTCTGTCTGTATGCTGTGATCACTAGTGTCCCACTCTGTTTTCTGCTTCTGTCAGCTTCTGCTCTGTTCAGTCCCTTAATGATTGGACTTCTGTTTCTGATTTCTGATATATTTGTGGATTCTCTTGACTCCTTCTGATTTGTCAATATTCTGTAAATGTTTTGAGCATGCTGGTTGATGAAGTTGGTCATCTACTGGGCATAGTTGTGTGCTCATTCCCCTACTTCTAACGCTTTTGCAGATTGATTAGCGAGGATCGTCTCCCCTCAGCTTCTGGAGTTTAGCTGCTTTGTATTTAGCTCCTTTTGAGACTTTGTATTCGGATTTGAGCCTTTGGGCCTTTTGTTAGCTTCCGTTTCTGTTATACGTTTGGTGGGTTCTGTAAAACCCTTTTGGAGGTGTTAAGACTTCATTGTGGATATACTTTGTTCAAGTATTCTGTTTTGGGCCTTATTTGATTATCTGTTTAATTCTGTTTATTAGAGCCTTGCGTTATTATGTAATAATACGCGGCGTGTAATACCCCTAACTCCTAGGCCAGTGTTGGGGGTGTTACAAGCGGCATCTTGTTCTTGTTCGTCTTGTAAATGTTGTCAATAAGCACTACATACGGGAACATCTTAAATAGCGTGGGCCCGAACATAATATGCCCTAACCTAGTATTATCCTCTGCCAAAAGAACATTAGGAAAAGTATTTGCCATAACCGAATAACAAAATACACAAGGATCCTATAGAAATTAGGACACTTACCTGGATCTTTCTCGGACCATCAGTGGTACTTACGTTCATCCAACAAATGCATGTGCGATGCTACATTAGTATGCCCGGCACGGTCCTCCCTCCTGAAGTTTGCTACCAAGTTATGAATCGAAGTTTTGTTCACCATGCTCTTAGGGTTCTTATCATGTAGATGGGCCCACATCTATTGTGGCGCAACTCCACTTCTATGCAAGATCTTCATGTTTGCTCTTTCATCCACGCTAAAGCAAAGACACACGAAATGGGAGTGTGGATTATGAGCCAATTCATGGTTATGCATCGGTTGCATTATCAAAATTGACCACCCAACAACCATCCAACCGCGGATGCTTATACTGAACAGACAGTTTCCTTTCTTTGTAGTATGTCATCGCCTTTGACTAGATGAAGACGATTCACCTTGGCTATTTCATGGTCTACTCTTGCCATACCTCTCGCCTGTCAGCACTAGTTCACCATCATACCTAACAGTTTGTCTGATTAAATAGATGTTATTCTCGGCAACGTGTATCATATAGGTAGCAGCCTCATCTCTATCCGTAAATATTTGACTCGTACTGAAAAGATAACCAGTGTCTATGCTCACTTCTTCGTCATCAAATACACCATCATTCTCACCCTTGACAACAAATAAATACTCCCTCCTATTTTATATGTAGATCATTTTGAAGATGAATCTGGACTGTAAAATAATCTAGATTCATCTCTAAAATGACTTTCATTAAAAATAGGATGTAGTATTAATAATGTGCGGTCAACTAATGCTCATAGTTCTGACAACATAAATGGTGAAAGTGCATACTTAAGAAAAAAAATAAAAAATAAACAGACATATCAAGAAAATTATCTTCAATGTATAATGATGCAACATATACATGGAGAGGAACGCGTGTGCACAAACAGTTCCAAAATCGGGGCTAGAACGAAGAAGACGAAGCGTTTTTAAGATGTCGGGGGCAAAAGCTGGCCGCCGACGCCGGTATGAGTGGGTGGTCGTCGACGCAAGTATCAAGTTGTAGCCGCCAACGCCGGTATCAATGGGTGGCCGTCGACGCCAAGTTCCCAGTTTTCAATTTGTGCCTTTTTTACTGTTTTTACCGTATTTTGTTCTATAATTGTCCCTAATCAAATTTAAAAGAGCAACAAATGCATAAAAATACCTCTGAATAAGTCTCTCGTAAGTTCTCATTGAAGTTAACATCATCTACGTACTCTTTGAAGATCTGTGCATTATCACCTTCATTATTTCTTCCATTCTTTATGCTCTGCCTTCTAACAAATTTCTTCAAATCTTTCAAAACTATTTTTCTCTCTCTAACTATATGATGTATGAATTTAAATATGATTTCATATCATATCCACCGTCTTTATATAATGAAATTTGGGTACTCCTCATAATATATCACAAGTTTAGATACATGAAAAAATCTTATAAAAGATAAAATGATCATTTTTTTACCAAACGAATTGAAATTCCTTGATTGTAGCTAGTGACCCTCATAAATTAGATTGATTTAGGATAGGTTTCGCATAATAGAATAAGATAAGTGTAACAGAAACAGAACTATTAAGTAACTATATCTCTTACAAATGAAGCCAAAAATAGTAAATGATGATCACAGGCATTCAAACTTCTTTGTCATTCATCTACTTCCAGCTTTGAGAGTGAGAATTTGAGCGGGCGCTCCTGTACAAGTTTCACACAGTCCGCGTGTCTTTCTTCTTTTCTTCCACAACATTTGGATCACCCTCACGACGTGGCAACGGGATTTACGTCATTGGCTCACTGCGGTGCTGGTAGATGTCCTTTTATTAGCTAATGTGCAGAGGAAGGTTTACAAATATTCTCCTTGTTGATAATTAAGTTTATTTGTGATATTTTTATGTGTAATATTTAACACGTTTTATGCATTAATGTAAGTTTCAATGCAAATACTATTACTTTGGGTGTTGATAAAATTTGTTCATATTTCTATATTAAATATTATATTATTACTGAAAAAAAACATATTACAAAAGTAACAGGTCATCATCAGCAATAGAAACTAAGACTGGCAGTTTTGTATCACTTAAGGTAGTTATCCAACTGATGCAGACAACAAAGACAAAACTGTATATGTATATCATGCCGCCCTTTGTTTTCACTGAAACCAGCCAACCATATCTCAGCAGCAAAGCTGTATATAAAAGGAAAACCTTAGCCTTAATCAAATCCCTAAAACTCAAACCAAGAGAAAGCATAGAAGCATCAACAGGCAGAGGCAGCCACACGGCGCTGTGCTTTTTCGTTCTGTTATTTTTCCTGGGTCAGATATAAATCAAAGATGTCTACTTGGACAGGTGAAGCTACAAGGAAGCACGAAAGAGAAACCAACCACATGGGCAACACTGAATTTTCTGTTTCAACACCGTCACGTCGTTACCTAACGAAAAACAATCATTATTTCAAGGAGCTGTTGTTGGGATGTTCACTGGCAACCAAAGCGCAAAGCTTATTCCAAGCAAAACCGGATAATTGTCACTATTCAGATGTCAATCTCTCGATGCTTATTGATTGGATTTTGGATTGAAGATGGTAAGCAAGCAGACACAGAGAGAAGAGAAGAGGTGTGCTTCAACCTTAACTCCTTAATTATTTCAGGAATTGGCAATTGGGTAGAGCAAGCGAGGCAGTCAGCCAATCTTTTCATTGCCATGAGGATGTATAAGTGAGAGTATACTCTATATCTGATCTTGCTTGTTGGTGTATAGTTGCTCAGACAAATGGCGTTTGCCTAGCTAATTCTCAGTCTGGTGTAGCTAGTTTAGTCATCTCGAAATGGTTGTACAACATTCTTGTCAAATGATGCTTGCACAGATTGAATATTATTATCTGGAGTGTGGTTCCAGATATGAATCCCATGATCTCTTTTTAGAGATCAGATTACGTACTTTCTGCAAAAGCAGCTACTTTGATTTTCGAGTGCAAGACTATGGTTCTCAACAACTTGTTCTCTCACAAAATATAATCAAGTTTATACACAATGTATTTAATTAGCTGATGAACAATATTACCATTTATAAATGAATACTCCCTCCGTCCTGAATTGACCGTCCTGTTTATTATTTGAACATGTCGTTTGATTTCAATTTTTAACATATATGATAAATTAATTTTGAAAATTTAAGTTTTGCATATGATTCCTTACATCATAAACTATATATTACAAAATTTAGTTTTATAAAATTATTTTATATTATATGCTTAATATTGAAGTGGAAAAACGTGTCATAAAGCAAACAGGACGGTCAATTCAGGACGGAGGAAGTATTAAAAACAATCATCAACTCAAAGAGAATTAATTATATATCTCGTTTCAGATGAACAAGGCGTTTCAATCTGCGTTGAGCAATTAATTAATCATAATCGCTAAATATTACTGTTGTTAGAACTGAACAAAATGTAATCCAGTGTATATAACCAAAATGTAAATTTAATAAAAATAACCATCATAAATTTGACTTTTTTATGACGAATAACTAACAATAAATCACAAACACAAATGTGACTCTACCTAAAACGTTTCGTATGTGCAATCCTCCCGATTGCCATAAATATGCAGTATATAACTGAGATTGTAAAGATACACTACGTTATAAAATTTGTTGAACTTCAAACAACAAGTCCGTCTAGCTCAGTTGGTAGAGCGCAAGGCTCTTAACCTTGTGGTCGTGGGTTCGAGCCCCACGGTGGGCGTTTAGTGCTTTTTGAAACTTTCAATGCCTGGTTGCTGGTATTAATGGTGGATAAGCTCACAGTGCTCAAGGAAAAAGATCGCCACGTACCCGCACACAAATAAGAACAGCAAAACTTTATCTCTTCTGGTCCATATACAACATGGATGAAACTCATAACACACAGAGATGGGGGACATTCGGGAATAGTTCCTTTTTCTCTTTATGAAACTAGACATTCATATGATCATATCCCTAACTAATAATAGGAAACAGCGAACAAATGTGTACACCCTTTTCATATCAGATATCGGATGGCGATTCACATCTTTAATGACAGTTTCTTTCCGCACAGGGAGGAGAGAAGAGCGGAACTAAACTACCTGCAGTCATATTTCATCAAGCCAAGCCTTGTTTATTTATATAGTTGCTGCACTCATTCTTCCTAATTGTTTGTTGTTTCTCCTTACAAAACTAACGCTTAAGCTTTCTTCATCGACACACCCCCTCCCTCCAAAGTCAAAATCCTTTCCAAAGAAGAAAAAAAAAGCCATTTCACTCTGTATGACAACAAATTCTAATTTCTATTGATACTTTACTTCGCATCAATCCAATACAACAGTATTATACATACTTAAATCTCTACGAAGAACTGGCCTCAATGCTCTCTGACGAAATCTCATTCATGCTGACGTGGTGGTTATATTTCTCTTCCTCCCACCTCAGGATCTCCCTTGCATACCTAAGCGCACCATCCACCGTATCCTGCTCCAATGCCGTGACTGGGGAGACATACAGCTTTCTCCCACCCGTCAACTCCTTGAAAAGCCGTTTGAATTTAACCGCGATGTAGTGGAAAGCCCTTTGGGCCAGTGGAGGTGCGTAGTTGGGATTGTTTTGATGCCGGCTCAGCACTGGATTGAAGTCTTGAAACCACTCACACTGGGTTATTGGTGACCGCTCAATCTTCTCCTCTAAGAGATCAAACTTGTTCAAGATTAGGAGGAAGTTCATGTCTTTAAAGGCTGGATGTGTCACAAGGTTTTCAAACAGCCTCTTGCTCAGTAGCATCTTGTTAATCAGAGCTTCTTCCCCGCTACAGGTGGTATGATCTACCTCGTATTCGTCATAATCACACAAGGCGACGCAGAATATGACCAAGTTAATGTCCTCGAACATCTCCACCCATTTGCAGTTTTCTCCTAGGCTCTTTGCGTGCACCCGGATCAGTTGGTAACTGCAAAAATATAGAACTGAGCAAGTTAGATTCACATGTACACCCATAGAGGAATTATGATTGATTGCTGGATCATGGGACACAATATGTAAGATCCACATGATTGGCGAGACTTACCGCGCCAAATGATTGTATTGGTCCACAGAGTCCATCAAGCCATCCTCAGGTGTATTGGGGAAGGAAAAATCCACATGGGAAACTCCACTGCATGAAGTGATGCCTTCAGCATATAAAATGTCTATATCAGATGGTTCATAGTCCACTTTTGCGATCTCAACCGCCTGCATGATTAAGAAAATATATCTTTGATTAAATCCATCCAAAACTTGAAACCATGGCAAATTTAACAAGTGCATTTTCATTGAACTGCTTAACTTAATTAGTTCACAATCAGCTTAATGTAGAAAGAGTAGATTATATTACTCTTATGTTTTCACCTTGTCTAAGAAGTAATTGGCACTTCTGGGAAGCCCAAGCTCATCTTTTCGGCTATATGTGGCTTGAAATGCTGCACTTCTCCACAACTCTTCAACACATGGTGCATACTCTCTGGTGGCAGCTGGGAAGACGATATCCAGATTGCCAGCAACCATTATCCCAATCAGCCAATCTGAAAAGCCCTTAAGCTTCTTGTTGATAGAGTAGATGGTATGCTCATCCATATTAGACCGATCTGTGGTAACATGCCAAATGGTTAGGTATTTAGGGCATATATATCATGTAGTACTATATTTTTTTTCTAGGAAAATATCATTTCTGCACTTGAATTGTCAAAGGTCTGATTTGCTAAAAATGAAGCAGTACTTCAGAAATAAAGATTCCACAAGAAGAAGGGACTGGAAAGGAAGACATGCAGAACGAGTGTCAAGTCTAGTTAGTGGTACCTGAAGGACCGGGCTCTTCAGTAGCACGCCTTCTGATTTCCTGTACACTTTCTTCTTCAAATACTTCACGTGCTTCTAGTAGAATGGCTAGATATCCATACAGCTTACTTTGGATCATCCATTTTATATTTTCATGCTCTTCTTCTGAGAAAGGTCTGTTGTACAAAACTCTTGCCTGAAAAGAAATGGGAAAAATTACTCCACACAATCAAACAAATTATATCATTATTGATGGACATATATAATAAAATTATTGTCAGAAAACAAACATGAGGTTCAGTATAAAAAACAGCTACGAGACCAATTGCTTCGATGGATAATAATATTATCTCCGACAAGTTGAGCATCATGACAAAAAAATACCAACCAAACAAGGAAATGAAAACCCATTTCTGTCACAGCATAAAAAATTCAAAAGAAGCTAAAGAGATGAAGACCATTTCCCATAACATTCACCGACCTGCTTATATATGGTGCAAGTTCCCGACTGATCATTGCCAACCAAAAGGAGCTTATTGAGCGCATGTTGTTCCATGAATTTAGAATGAGCATCAGAGTCGAACCGCTGTTGAATAGACTGTGGAGATTCAGGGGTTGGCAAAGATAAGAGACTGCACAAGACCTTTGTTCTTTTCTGCAAAACCAGATGGCAGAGTTTGTTTAATCATTATTAGGAAAACACATAAAAGATGTTGAAAATTACGGCAATTGAAGCACAGCAGAAATAAATATACACCATACCTTGCCCCATATCTTCCCCTTCACAACATTCATTCCCTCTTCTGAAAAGGATCCATCTGGGTTCAACCAAAGAGATGACACACCATCACACTGAACACCAGATGACTGCAGATATTACAAACATGGAAAGTGTTATCTCATCATTTCAACCCATAACATAAGCATTATAATTAGGTATTATCAACAAACCTGCAGCATCCAGAGCTCAGCTTTGGTAATAACTCGACCATTAATCTGTACATTCGTGTCTCCATTACTAGCATCTCGACTCAAGTGCCCCCCGACATCGAGGTTATGGGTGATGATCTGACAAGGTTTATGTCCTTCCTGTTCTCGTTCAAAAGATAGTCAAGGGCGTTTAGAAGATGAAACTAACTGGCAATGTTGCGTCAATAAAGAGAGAAAGAGAAAAGCAAGCCAAAAATACCTTTCCCCACAATCCAGACACTTTATCATACCAATAGTTTCCAGGGTTCAGGTTTCTGGGTGGAATAGGGCAACTTTGCAACAGAACCAGCTCTTCCTGGCAAAGAGGCGTCTGATTCACAACAATGAGATCCGAGGGGATCTGATTTGCTTCACAAGAAACCTCTGTTCTCAATATCTGCTTCACCTCATCCTCACTCAGCAACCGCTTCAGTAACTTGGAAGATCTACCAAGTAATCTTCTCTTAGACTCGAGTATGGGATACCCTATACAGGTTAGACACTTCCTTCCCTCTGGCATGGATCCCATAGCCCTCAGAACACAGTTACTGCAATATTTTGAATCACAGACAAAGCAAGCTACCTTGTCTGTGAACCGATTCCCCTTCAAGCATCGACAGCAAAGCCCTTTCTTCACACTGACCCTCTGAGGAATTGGCCTCCTCTCTGGAATCAACCCATCCTCTACGCTCATCATGGATGAATCCTCATCTCCTATTCCTGAGTCCTGATACTCGTCTTCAACCAATTCACCTGATTCAGGTTCCACAAAAGTCACAGTTGACCTCCGATTTCTATGTTTCAGTCCTCCATCATCCGAACCCTCTTCATCCGAAGATGAAACCTCAACTGAAAAGACTTGAGGGTTTGAATTCCAATTACCCGAATCCATATACCTTCGTAAACCTCGAATCTCCTGGCAATCGAGGGGGGTCTCCAGCATATCAGAGCTTCCAGACAACTCATGGGAGTGATCCCTGCTGTCAGAGAATCCAAGAGTTCCAGAACTCTCCGTCCCATTCACGGGGGAGCCATCTGAGTTTCTCCGAGAAACTACTTCCCTGTCTTTACCCCCGATTCGATTAATACCCAATCCAGAGATGCCAATATCCGAACCTGTACTATTACAATTACCACTATCAGCATCTACAGCGTATCTCCCAAGGTTTGAACTAGTAGTCGTAGTCGTAGTAGTAACAGTACCACCACCTACAAATGAACTCTTGGTCCTCGTAGCAATCGGTTGAACCACAGGCAAAGCTGCTAAGTTACCCACAACGGCAGTCGAGGTTGCCTCCTTGGCGACGGGTATTTGATCGAAGTCAAGCGGGACCGCCCTTGGGATGTTGTGGTGATGTTCTGGAGGTGGTGACGGCCCAGTATACTCCAACGCGATGGAGTATTCGACGCTGACGTCGCCGTATTCCGAGGTTGAAACCGATCTCGCCATCGGTATGTTCATTTTCCCCATCTTAGCTTCCCGGACCCAAACCAACTGATTTTATAGAAAATTGAGAGATTTGAAGATTGAGATTGAAAGTACGGAGCTCAGAGTTGGATCGAATAATAAGAACAAAAACTTCTGGGTTTGTTTGTATCACATGATTCAGATTCAAATTCAAATTAAAGCGCAAAGGGTGAAAAAAAGAGGGAGGGATTTCAGGGAGGATTAAGCGTTACGCCATACTGTTTGTCTTTTCAGCAGAATAAAGTGAGAGTCATAATAGAGATAAGCAGCACGGAGTGGAAGGAGGTCTAACCCCTGAAAAGGTTAATGAAAAAGAATTAGACATGTAAGTAAGAAGACGCAGAAGGTGGTCGTGAGTCAAAAGACGAAATAAGAGGGAGGGAGGGTCGGCGACTTTGAAACAGAAGCAAGGGGATGGAAAATGGAAAGAGAGAAAATCTTTAATGGGAATTGATCAGAAGTTGGTGATAGGTAACAGCCAGGAAGGTGAAGCAAGAAACTGGGTGGATTAGTTTGTTGATAGTACCCGGCCCCCTTCTTCACCAATCTCTCTATCGCTATCGAGAAAGAGGGGAGAGAAGAAAGGGAGAGAGGAAAATAGCGGAGTTCTCTTCTTCTACTTCAACGACGCGTTTGTCAAGAAACGCGAATTTTCCTGGAGAAGGTAAGAAAGAGAGAAGTCGAACGCGTGAGAGGCACGTGGGATGACAGTACTGGCGGCGTTTTCTTCCGATCCCCAAATCCATGATTGGTTCTACTTTTTAATGATTTCGTTTTACAGCGGAATGATATTTTGTTTTCTGAACAGTAGACGGCCGATTATTGGTGCTGCCATGGCTGGCGGACCTTCCTAACAAAAATTACTGCTGAATACTCTAGTCTCTTTTGTGAGAACCCATAAATTAAAGTAGTGTAAATCTTAATCAGCGGTAATAAAATCAACCAAATGAAAGAAAGAAGGAAATGCTATTCAAAGGTTTCGGCAGTGATACAGTTCGAGGTTCTTATCCAGCACTGACCGATTCAATCCCAATTGCGAGGAAATAAAATTAATACCGATTGCCCACTGTTGCAAGTATCATGTAGTAGTAGGGTACCCAATCAAAGGTGATTTGTTTTCTGGATTTCACTTTGTCTTCGTTTCCACACGCTCTATGAACTATGCGAGTGGGTGGTCCATCACTGTTATTGTGATCATTCGTGAATTATGGGTCAAGAAGAATCTACTTTTTCTCTAAAGTCAAGTGATGTGGATCTTTGGAGTACATGTGCGTTTCTTTTACTCGGTCTAAACTGGTCGGTCATCATCTCCCGAGGAAGAATGATTCAAGTGATACTCCAAATTTACATGTCTCTATTCTTTTTAATGATTATTAGTTCCAACTATGTATAGTTATTTTTTTGTTACATTTTTGTTGTATATCAGAATTTACTGTATATATTTACAAATACATCAATACAGTTTGAATGTACAATTTTAAATAATCAAATATACATGTATATAACTATCTTTTTTAGAATGGTCAAACTATTGGTTATTTTATAAAGAAAATAGTTCAAAGCTAATTTTCTTTTAAAAAGCTGCATAGGCTTATTGCCTCTATAGATTCATTAAGGCTCCGTTTTGTGTTGGCATTTCTATGATATAAATATGACATTTTTGAGTTTGGTATTTTTGATAAAAATGTCAAACCATCACGCTGTCGAGTAACAATTTTTAAAACAACCACAAATATACCACCACAAAACAACTATAAAAAGAATAAATACCGTAAACAGAAGCGGCCAGAAAACTGTAATTAAGGAGAGAATATTTTAATAATATTAATTAATTTTTAATGAAATACCCCGGACTTAATTAGGGTGATTAAATTACTCTAATATAATATTGAGGGCCTAATAGTGCCTAATAAATCTTGGTAAGGAAAATAAAATCCAAAGAAACAAGAAACGCTTAAAAAGCGAAAACGCCTAAACGAGCGTTAAGTGACCCTAGGAGATACAACCTTAAAAAGGGTACTAAATGAATTTAAAAGACTTAATAATCCTAAATAATATGGGAACAATTCCCGAAGAAAACGGATTCAAATAATGTAATAAAACGCTAATAAAGCTTTAGCGCACGTTTTTCGAGAAAACCGAAACGTGACTTAAGGGTCAACGAACCCGTAAAAATTATAGTTCATTAATAACTATAAATAAACATTAATGGAAGCTTAATAGCCATCAAATTAAAGAAACGAGAAAATTCCGGAAACGGGCCCGGTTAGTGAATAGTGTTAAACCGGGTAAATTAACGGGCGTTTTCTGTAAAAGACGAAAAAACGCTCCAGCATATGTAAGTGTGGGGGCCGGTTTTTATGAATGAATGAGCCTCTCACACACACTCACCTGCTCGTTGAGAAAAAAAGAGAAAAGTAAAAGCATAAAGTAATAAAACCTCTCTCTCACCCTTATTTATCTCTATTCTCTCTCTTTCCCTCTCTCTTCCACCATACTCATCCTCCTCCCTTCCCCATGCTGCCGATTTTGAGCTCTCCACCAAGCTCCAAGGCTTCCTCTCTTCTACATCATGCTCTAGCCAACTCCAAGCTCCAAATACAAAAACAAATTACATATTGACTCTCCTCATCCTCCTCTACTACCTTTCCCTCTTTTCGGAATTTCAAAAGGATGAGTTTCATCCCATGGGTTTTCCCCCATTTGAAGAGAAAATGACATCAAAAGGAAGCTTGGAGTCTCCTCTTTCAACAAGGTAAAAATCTCCATGAAAACCTCATTTTTCTTTATCTTGTAGAGCTGGCCGATTTTGCCCTCTCTCACACCTTGTTTTCTTCTTGATTTTGAGCTTCCAATTCAACTCTTTAATGGTGGTGGAGTTTCCCCTTTTGCTTCATGAGTGAAAAGCCCTCTTAAAAAGCTCCAAAGGTTAAACCCTAACTTATGACATTTAAGTCTTTCATTGAATTAAGTATTCCAAAGGCTTAGAAAGTGTAATATCCTTTTGTGTAATTTGGGTGCTGGGATGGAGTGTTGACAACTCCATCCCCCATTTGGCGATTTGGGCAAGAGAAGATGAGAAGGTTGAAAAGAAAAGAAGGAATTGTGAGTTAAGGTAAGAAACTCACCTTGATGCCTATTTTAATTGTGTTAGAACTTGGATGGGTAATTAAAGAAATGAAACCAAAAACTTGTGTTAGTAATGTGTTTAGAGGATATAAGAGAGAATTGTGAATTGTGTTTAATTAAGGGCTTAAGTGCCAGCTTTTGAGCTATTGTGGTTTATTGAGATATATGAGAAATATAGTTGTTGTAAGAGGTTTGGTGGATTTTGATTTGGTGGGTATTATGCTCTGGTAGGACCCTTCATGGGTGTGGCTAGCTTAGGATTGATTTTGGTGGTAATGGGTGAGGATGGACATGTAAGGTTTATGGGGAGGTTATGGCAAAATTTTGGTAGAAAATGAGTGTTTTAGATGGCTTGGTAAGTGGGGGAAACTTAAGTGTTCATTTGGGTTGAGTAGAGTAGATTAATAGCCTTGAAATGGTGAATGAAGAATGGGTTTGGAAGGTGTAGAAATCTGTAGCAAAAAGACTTGAGAGGATCATAGAGATGCTAGAAAAGAGTAAGTGTGCAAGACTTAGGAAATAAAAGTTGAACTTGGGTTTAGTAGTGTCAATGTATAAGAATGAATGGGAATGGTCATTAGGTGAGTTGGTAAGGTTGGTAAGAGGTAGAAACTAGCAAGAAGAAGCTAGAAATGCATAAGAGTGCAAAAATGCAAAATGTGAGAATGTGAATTTGATGAATTTGAGCAAGAATTGGGTGGTGGATTTAACCAATGATTTGGAGTGGTTTAAGGAGTGTTTTGAGGTGTTTAATTATGTAGGAAACTTGTGGAAATATTAGGGAAAGTTTGAGTGTGGTTTAAGGGTGGATTTGGGGCTTAAAAAGTACCTTAATAGCAGTTTTTAGCAGGGTCCGGGACTTAGGATATGTACCAAGTCCCGGACCGCATCAAAAAACAAGCCGAGAGTAAGTGCGGGAATTGGTCCGGGACTTAAGTCCAAGACCAAGTCCCGGACCACTAGTGAATTTATGGCCGAGAGTTGATTTCTACATTGGTCCGGGACCTAGGGTCTGGACCAGGTCCCGGACCACCCCCAGAATTCACCAGAAAGTGTTTTTAAGGCTTTAAAACATGGGGGATTGAATGGTATTGGTTTTAGATGATGTTTAGGAGTTGTTTGGTGACCTTTACAGGTCCTAAGAAGTATAAACAAAGGTTGGAAGTGATTGAGAAAGTTGTGAGTTTAAGCACATTAAGTTAAACCGAAATAACGGGATAACGGGGTAAGTACGGGAGTAGCATTTAAATACGTACCGTAACACCTTAATATTAATTGAACAGTTTGACATGTAAATACTAAATAGTGGTTCAAGAGTAAGACATGAGGAACAAGTGTGAGCCAAAGACCATGAGACCCCCGGTAAAGATAAACCCCGGTGAAAGGTATGATTTCCTCATGCTCTGTATCCTAACTTTGTTACCCCGATTTGTGTGCTTGTTTGATTGTGTAATCACCTAACAAGATAAATGCACGAATCGGATTGTGTGTACCCTCTTGTGTTTGTATTGTAATGCTTGTGATTGGTTTTTGACTAAACTAAAGTTTGTATAATTCATGAAATGTGGATTGGGGATGAAATGCTTGTATGAGAATGTGTATGGTAGTGCGACTCATAGTGGAGTCTTGTTTGAGTAGAGACTCGTAGAGAGAGTCAAGTGCGAACTAATAAAAGATGGAAACACACTACAACTATCGAACCAATACACGGTAACATAAACCTACGAATTCACTAGAACGTGAGAAAGTATACGGGAGTAGTAACCTCCCGATAACGGTTAGAGAACCGAATTGAGTTAACCCACACAATAACTAATAGTGGAAGCAGATGAGTAACCTCTAACTAGAGGATTAATAATTGTTCAACATATGAACCTTGAGTAAAGTAAAGCATGGTAAGGGATCACCAAACCCCTTAGAAATATAGTCGCACCCAAATGAGAGGAACCGACTTAAAAGAACAATGTCACGAACATATGAGTATTCCATAAGTTGGGTAAAACCCTAAATCTTAGAATACTAGACATTAAGAATTCCCTAAGCCAATAGATGTTATCGAGAGAGATACCTCTAGGCTGATCCTTGTGGTTGCGAAATGACTTCGAGAGAGGAGTTTTGGGAATTTGAGTAGTCCGGTAGAGAACTGGGCATTTATGAACTTGAGGAACTAAACGCATAGATCCTTTGTATTGTTGAGCCCGGTGGTGGGTCTTGTGTATGACCCTGCCCGGAGGTCGTGGATAAGACTTAAAAGATGCCATTGAGTATTGAGTAATGAATTGAGTATTGAGTATTGAATGGAGTATGTGAGTTACGAGAATTGAGTTGTGACTTGAGGGACTTGAGAATTTGAGTTGAGTGAGAATTGAGTTGAGTGTTGTAGACCTTGTTGAGATTGTGAGTAAGAGTACCCAAGGAATGGGTAGAACATGAGTAATTGAGTAAGGCATGGTGAGGTAGAACCCTCAAGCCTAATTAAGAACATATTAAACTGACCCCTCGATGTGTGTGTTAGTGCTTGTGTTTAATGTTGAACTTGATTGTGAATGTACATATATAATGTATGTTGCATGCATGCTGTTTGAATTAAAATGAACCGCATGCTCTCGACCAATTAGTCGGCGTACCCTTGCTAGTACGCGGGGTATGCGGAAGTCATATTCAGCATAAGCTGCACCCCTAGGGGCAACGTTTTTAGTGTGCAGGTACTCGAAGCGGACATGATCACTGTAAGAGACCGACAGCTAAGCAGGGATAGCTAGGAGTGAAATATAGATAGTGGTGAATTGTATAGGGCTTGTAGCCGGTCACTGTTCGAGAGTAGGACGGGGTTGTTATTGATATGGGTAGTCTTATAAGAATTGAATTTGTTGTATTATGGATTTGTAAGACCGAAAGGTCAATGATGAACTTGGGAATTGTAGATACTCGGTATAGAACGGATTTGAGATTGTATTGTATATAATAGATTTGAAGTTGTATTCAGTTTGAGAATTGGTTACGTAAAGGAAGTATCTTTTGTATAGTGTACTCAGTATAAGACCCATCAGACCGATATTGTATTTGTTGTTGTAATTGAGTTTGGATTGGCCTAGTTAGTCACGTGGGTGACTAACGGCATTGTCTCACCCCCGGTTGTGTTGGATTTACCGCTGTGTTGTTGTTAATATTTGAGAGGGGTTAGAGGATAATGGTGTGATTACCGGTAGGGGTGTTACAAAAAGTGGTATCCGAGTGAAAATACCAAGTTAGGAAAATACCGAGTTAGGTATTAGAAGCTTAGGGCTAAGGGTTGAGTGTTAGCATGTGAGGTACGCTAGTTAGGAACCTCTAGTGTGATCTGGATACCTACATAACTAGTCCCGCCCACCGCAACCCCCGTTTTAAAGTTGGGGAAAGAACGCCAGAGAGATGGAAAGACCTCTCATACTCGGGTTAACCCGATCTGGCAGTTGTAAATAAACCTTATAGAGAGTAAGAACCAGTCATACGGTAGATTCCAAGGATAGAAATCACGAAGACGGTTCCCGTTTGAAAGACAAACACCGTACATAACGACAAAATATTGAAGATCCTAGATACAGGATAATGGAATTTGCGGCACCATGGGGCGACGTGCTCCGCAGTCGCGAGAACCATGCGCAGCCAACGCTTGATAATATCCGAACAACATAGTTCAGACAATTACGAAAATAGTCATAATACATACACCAACAGGACTACGATGTAGCTCCTAAGGACTTGTCAAACCTCGGTAACCACCGTAAGGGCATGGAAACGAGCAGCAAAGCAAGGTACATGGAGTACCATAAGAATCGGGGAGGCACCCGAATTGACGTCAATCATCACTAGAACACTGAGAAGCCACTCAGGGAGTTGATCACTAAGATCAAAAATGGACGGAAGATCCAATAAAACCACCAAATACGGATGAAAACAACTCCATAATCGGTGCATGATAACCTAAAAACCGACGTACCCGCGCACTTGCCAAGGCAAGTGCAGCAACAACAAGACAATTGGAAGACTTTTGACGACCAACAAGTACTTACCAAGTACCATGTGGAGATGGAAGCAATCATAGGATTGCCAATCCTAAAAACTTGAAGAATCAACCTTGGAAAGGCCTAACGGCCCGACCATTACATTAACGAACATACCAGTCGGCAGGAAGCTAGACTTGGTCAAGACTTCGGACATGGCTACGCCATAAAGATTCCTGTCAAACTCAAGATTTTAATTTCAAAACCCGGAATTTTTCTTTCAAAACCACAACTTTTCTTTTAAAACCTCAGATTTTAAAAAACCAAACCAAAAGAATTACGGTGAGTATCATAGAGTGATACAAGAAGAGTTGACAATAGAATACTTCACCTAGGCGTGATGGACACTGCGAGTGTACCCAAATCCGGAATGTGGGACGACCGCACTCCGAAGGAGCTTGCGGGCCTGACAGACCACTTGTGAGTTAGTCAGGTAAGTGGTAACGGACCAATAAGGTACCCCACATATGTATACATGTAGTGTACAAACACGGGAAGTAGTCAGTTCCGTTCTACGGACCATAAGTGAATACAAACCGAAACAGTTGAATACCTCGAATAATCGAAGAAACTCAGATGAGCTTACAAGCTAAAGGAGTCAAGAACTATTCTAGGAGGACGACTAAAGTCAAGAAGTGCGAGAAGCACTGGTAATTGATCAAAGACATTGGATATGTCTCAAGAATATTGAAGCAAAAGCATAATAGCTGAAATGAGAACCCAGCCTAAACACGATGAGGCAATGCCTAACATGAACACACCAATGTCCAATGGACAAGGTGATATACCAGAGTGATCATCTAAGGTGCCGGAGGATACCGTTCACCACTAAAGGAAATACCAAATTGGTTAAAACCATAAAAGAAGTATCCATAGTCTACCCTGAGAACAGGAGACGTATAACCCCAAACGGGACAATTTGAAATCCGAACCGCCATGCGGAGTAAACTTGACACACTCAAATGCTAGCCAGATGTAACGGCATAATCGACAACACCCAGGAGCAATCCATAAAGGGTATCAAAGTCAACATAGTTAAACGAAGTATCGTAATATGAGCATCAAAGCTATAATGAACACTCGGTTAGAACACCGAAGGGATCCCATTTAAGGGGCATCCAACAGACGGAAGCATGATGCGATGATCTTATCACGAAGCCCAATGTTACCTCCAACCATTTAATGGTATAAGGAAAAGTAATCATAAGTGAACCGCCTATAATGAGCAGAGCACTAGGAAACAAGGCTAGTATGCCATGAAACTATTACAATGCATGAATTCAACGGTTGCAAAACCATTGTGAATCAGAGGGAGGGTTGCCAAGAACTGAACTAGTAAGATTGTTTAATAACCAACAAGCGAGGATACCACTCTTAATCAGCGAATGTCTGAAAGCACATCCCTTCCAAAACTACTACTGTAGTGAAGCTTGAGCATACAATTATTGCCAAGCAAAGTGGAAATATGCTGTCATAGTGATTGTCGAAAACCAGAAGAGTAACCGGTTGTAAAATTAATGACGCTCAAGGAGCTCAGAGATATAAGAATATCATATTCTATAATCCGCCAAGTAAACGGCAAACCATAGTATAAATGGTGGAAATGCATGATCTGAAGCTAGCAACAGCGGATGTTGTAAACCAATACTGTAAAATCAGTAAGAACATGGTGCGCAGTAAGCAACCAACGTATGTGAATAAATTACACAATGGCATGGAGTTGATGAATAAAGAAGGTAGACAGACCGAGAACCAAGGAAACAATATTCATTCCTATTGCTAACCTCACAGGAGAGTTACTACCAAGTGTTTACGCCTCTGCACTCTGTAGGACTAAGTGTTTTGGTATTGCACTTGTGTAGTAATGATCGAGTGAGATAGCTAGGAAGTTGGGAAGATGAAAATTGTGGATAAAGGTAGAAGGAAACGTACGAAGTCATAGTTCAGAAGCTACTACAACAGAGGAAGCACTACAATTAAGTAGTGGCTTAACCTCAACCGACAATAAGTCGGAGGAATCAAGTGAATACCACAAAAATATACAACAGTATGTATATAGATTCCTAAAGAGCTGGATAGAGAATCCAAAGCTCATTGAATTCGCGTGCAGTAAAAGAATACCACGCTTGATTGACAAACCTTATTCCCAAGATAAAAAGGGATAAAAGGATATTGTATAACACATTTAGGATAACGAGAAGGGTGAATAAACCCAAGTTATCAGGGTCGCGCAGTAGAAGCTAGTGGGCCCAAACTCTAAGGTTTAATACACCTGATGAATGAATAGATAATTATCAACGCTTTGAACCTTTAAGGATAGAACCAAACCCGTTAAGAGTTACACAATTCCGATGAGAATTCTTGGTGCAGGGACTAACCAATAATATGGTTAAGACCCTTTGACCAGAGTACATTGTATAATAGACCGCATGGAAGTTGAACCACTCTATGACGGCTGAATGCCTTCGACCTATGTCCAATGTTGACACATGGTAGATTACGTGGGCGTAATCCCTTTTTAAGGGGGGTATGGCGAAAACCGCGAAATGTATGTTTTACGTGATAGGGCGTAAACTACAATGCGCATAGCACAAAAGCATTTGTTGTGATGATTGATACTTATGTTACATAAACATAAGTAGCCATTCATAATGTAATTAAGGTTGACTGTGATATTTGAAGTGGAAAGGATTATTGATTGTGAGATATTTTAGGTGAATGGAGTAGAGAAACTCCATGGGGAATGAGAACCCCGATTGGTAATGGTTTTGGGAAATGAGTATGTTTGGGGAGTTTGATGAGTATAAATCGGTATGGAACCGATGTTGAACCTAGTGGGAAGTGAGTCCCCTAGGTAATTTGATTTGATTAGATTTGAGGATAGAAATTGTTTTAACTTGTGAACTGTTGAAGGATAGAAAAACTAACTGGAAAACTAACTTGGAATTTATTTTAGGTAAGTATTTTGGGATAAAATGAGTAGTAGTTGATGAGATGACTAGTAAGTAAATAAATGAATTTTAGGAATTGGTAAATGTATGGTTGCATGATTATGACTATAAAGATTAAGAAGATAGAAAACGAAATAATGATTGACTATTTGATTAGGTGAATTGAGGTGGGAGGTGGAACTTGGTTTGTGTAACACCCCTATTAACCATAAATACAGCGGAAATAAAACTCTAAGGCGATTACAGACCATCGGGTTCCAAACACCCGGCACCAAACCTCACCAAATACAACTTACAATCTACAAAAGCTACGGTCTGAACTCGAGAAAAACTTAACGCAAACATAATAGAAATTAAACACATTAACTCTCCACAAAACCTAGTCCCATCCCAAACGCTCATTCTCTTCGTGGCCACCTGTAAATCAATTCGTACCTGCAAGATGAAACCAAGCAGCCCACCCCAAAAGGGGCGGGTCAGTTCCCTGGAATGGAACTGGTACAATTCTCCAAAAATAAACTTATAAAACATAACTCTTCAAAATAAACAGTAACATGAAAACAAACTCTTAAAAGTAAAACAGAGATAAAGCACTTCAAAACAATCAAGTTAAAGAGAAAAGAAAACAAGATAGAGATAGAGATAGAGAACTTCCAAAACAAGTCATCCACTTAAGTAGTCACACCATATAGTTAGTAAGCATTCATTGTTGATGTTAGAACCAATTCTGGTTAAGAAGAGACAGACTCAAGTAGTCACAAGGGACTAGGAATGATATGAATACCCATAACCCGTGGTAGACAGTTTATGTCCCCACCATTTCAGAAAGCTGAATCCCATAGACAAGATATACTCAAGAATGGAATAATTTTAACTGGGAGAGATGGCCCCCACCGCCAATCACGTCCACTAAGGACAGGGGATATACAGCCCCTCACTGTTTATCACGTCCACTAAGGACAGGGGATATACAGCCCCTCACTGTTTATCACGTCCACTAAGGACAGGGGATATACAGCCCCTCCCTGTCTATCACGTCCACTAAGGACAGGGGATATACATCCCCTCACTGTCTATCACGTCCACTAAGGACAGGGGATATACAGCCCCTCACTGTCTATCACGTCCCTTTCTGGGACAGGGGATATACAGCCCCTCACTGTTACCATTGAAGACGCGCGCACGTCGAAACATCAAGATCCAGCTCATGGATGAAATGATATCCAGAGTCAAAAGAAGAATTTCCAAGATTGACCTTTTTCCAAATTCCCACTAGATCACCAACTACCCAGAGTAATACCAAAACACTCAGTCCTACAGAGTGCAGAAGCGTAAACCCTAAGCAGTCAATGTCTAATGGAACAACCAAATAGAAGGAACCAATACCCAAGTGAGTTTCACATCCAAGGCTCAGTTAGTCACACGAGCTGGGTTAGTCACACAACCATTTCCATTTTAGAAATTCCTCTTAAAGTCAGTTAGCGTTTTCCAAAACATTCCATAAGTCAATCAACAAAAATATCGGAGTACGAGAAATCTTACAAAACATTCCATAGAGTCCAAAACACAACAAGCTGAGTACGAGAAATCGTACAAAACATTCCATAGAGTCCAAAACACAACAAGCTGAGTACGAGAAATCGTACCTGGATAACGCCGTAGCAGTTCTAGTCAACTTGCGCAAACAATCAACAGTACTCTGAAGAATATTAAAGGTAGTCTATCATCAATCACTTGTAGCCTACGTTAAGCTTAAATAAACTCCTCACTCTTATTTCTAAGTCCCAATTGTCTTTTAAGCCCTCACTTAAATGTTATGTATAACCTTTGACTTGTCTGAGAACGTTGTATAGCCCAAGGTTGTAAGATCAAGGGATGTATTCTTCTAACACTTATCAATTGTTCCACTCTTATCCACTTTACTAATACTTAACCGTAGTCCTCACATTAACCTTTATATCTTAAGTGTATTTATATTACTCAATTAGTCTTAGAATTTCAATAATAACCCTTAAGCTCAATACCTTTATTCTTATTTTAGGACAGACATCGTATTATAACCTATGATGGATTTATCTTAGAATACTATACTATTATTCCATAAGGTAATGATTAGGTATTTTATCAATATTTACTAGATAATCCTTTATGATTAAGTCTTCCCCTTAACTTAATTAAGACCTACAACCTGTATATCGGAATCATAGTGTCGTAGATGCATTTCATTACAACTTCATTGATCTTAGAATTTAGAGACAACTACTAGACTCAATTATTTTATCTTTACTTTAGAATGACTTAATATTATAACCATTTAATTATCTTGTCTTAAGATGTTCAATTACTCTTCATCCTGAAACAACTATATTTTAATTAACTCAAACCCTTCCAACTCTTTTACTTAGTATCCACAAAGTATGTTATTCGCTTAATTATTACCTATATAATAAGGTGTTTTAAGATAACCCTTTTTATGTATCCTTACTTACATTTTAATTTTCCCAAGTATTTAATTTTTACACACATTCTCTCCATAGAGTATGTATAATCCTTTACTAAATTTTAATAAACTTATGTCTCAAATACATTTTATATTACACAAGACCAAAGGTTTCAAAGGAATAACTTAATAAATTAATTTCCTTTATTGTATTTTAGGATAAACATTATATCTCGACATAAGGTAAAATTTATCTAAGAACTAAATTCTGATTCATAAGTGAAATTGTTAATTATGTAATAAGATAATCTGTTCTGAAAACCCCATACCTTATTCAAATGACACATTAATTTCCAGTGTCAAAAAGGTAAATCAATATAATCTCTTACGTAACCCAGTTTCATCTAATTAAAGGTTTAAAGATTTTAAGTATCTAATTTCTATTTA
Source organism: Limonium bicolor (assembly GCA_023374045.1). Lineage (NCBI taxonomy): Eukaryota > Viridiplantae > Streptophyta > Magnoliopsida > Caryophyllales > Plumbaginaceae > Limonium > Limonium bicolor. The sequence goes on from CM041778.1 coordinate 96,069,765, forward strand.
TAAACCTTCTTATAATTCTAACTACTAAATACATTACTTAATTATAAACTCACATCCTGAACATCGGTATTAAATGTATTTTATATGGCTTATCAAATTCTAAGAACGTAAGGATTATTATTTAGATCAATTCCCCAATCATAGTTTAATTTAGTTTTATATCATAATCCTTTTAATGATTTTATCACAAGATTAAGTTATTACTCAATACTATAAATATTAAGAAATGATTAAATCTAGACTTATTTATCCTCTTCACATTTAGATGTAAAAGTAACTCATTTACTTTATTATGTTTATATAATAAGAACATTTAAATGTAAAAGTATTTCATTCATTTTATTATCAATTAAATAATAAGATCTATTTGTGTAACACTTTATGTAAACTAATTACAAATATTCCTAAATTTCAACTTATTAATTTCTTAACCCAATTATAGATTTACATTGTGGTCACTGACTAAATATATACATGTATTTTAATACTGTTTATATAAATCCTAGAAATTCAAAGGTAACTAAAAACTCAATTCATAACCATAAAATAATACCACCTCATATAGTATTCTATTATTAGTATTATGTAGAGGTTTAGTTTAACTCATTAATTCCTTCATATTATATTTTCTATAAGGTATTTTATTCCTTTTATTTATTAATTTATCGTATATATATATATCCTTCCTATTATATTTCTCACAAGGAATGTTATTTCCTTTATCTATTTTTATTGTATTTATATATATAAATATATATATCTACATATATTAAGATTTATCCAGAACATTCTTTAAGAAATTCTATTGTATTTAATTATATTTAATATCTTTTAGACATATCCACAACTGATTTATGGTTTACAAAATAAAGTATTTCCCTTAGTTTTAGTTAAACATATTAGCTTCCATATTATATAATAAATAAAATGTAGTTTAGTTAAATTCCTTGATTTAATATAAGTTTCTATTTTATTTCTCTCATATAAACATATATATAAATATATGTAACAATTTTTACCTCACTTAAAGTTAATACCCAAAATATTTATAAACATACTGTATTAAATGTTAATTAGTCTTATTATATTTTCCCCAACCTATAAAGTTCATTAATCAACTACCCTTTAATTTTTGATTACATTAAAAACCTTATATTATAGGTTATTCTTATGAAAAACTCATAAACACAATTTTTAAAACCTTTTACCATTGCCCAAAAATTCCCAAATTTAATATACAGTAACTATAACATTTTAGACATATTATAAAAATTTTATTTCATAAAAATATCTTTTAAATTTAGCCAAATAATTCCAGAAAACCCGTAACTTGTAAAAATCATAACTTATGTTTAAAAACTCCAAAACCATATTAATTTACATCAAAATAAACTAGATAAAATAAGGAATCTATGGTTAAAATTTCAAGTCAAAATACATTCGGGAAGATATTTAAATTAACCCAACAAGTTAAGACTATTTACTGGAATTTACTAAAACCCTTATAAACTAATTCTGGTATGTTTTAATCTCGGCCGTCCAATCTCTTAAAACGAGATCGGACGGCCCCTGTGCATCGAGTTCATCAGCGAACTCAATTACCAAACCGAGTACTAAATCCCGTTTTTCTCACAATCTACAGAACCAAATTGAGTGATTCTTGTTTCTATGGTTTCGAAATTCAATTACGGTTCTAATGATACCAATTTCCCCAATTATAATGCAGTATTCAATGGTTTTCGAATTCGATTTCGAGGTTAGGGTTCTTAAGAGTTTTCGAATTCGATTCTCCCAAATTCACTCAATCTAAAGCGTAATTGATGCAATTGAATCATGGTTTTGACCGATAATGTAACATAGTTTAGCAAGGTTGAAGGAATTTGAAGAAAACTTACCGGAATTGCTCGAATCGAAAGGAATTGTTTTCGGTTTCCGGAAAAATGCCCCCTTTACAACTCGATTGAGTAGCCTACTTTGCAACACTATAATTTACAGTACAGAGGGAGTTAGAACTATTTCTTGGGCTTAATCTAAAGAGGAAACTTAGCTCTACACAATGATAGCAAGAAATAAGCCTAACTCGCAACACACAGAAAGAAATCGAACCCGAAACTTACGAGTTTACCTTCTCGTTTCTGGAAAAATTCTGGGCAAAACGCGACCAGATCGGGGTCGGAACTTTAGACGCCTATATCTTCCATATGATTGAGAATTAGATTTGGTCATCAACATGAAAGTTGTAGAGGGATTAGAGCTCTTTAAAACGAGCTAAAGAACATGAAATTTGGATGAGAAACGAAGAAGTTATGGCTAGACGAAGTTACCTGATTCGAAGGGAAAAACTGGAAACTGCAGTTACGGTTTTGCAGGGTGGCTACTTTGGATCGAATTTCCGGTTGATTTAGGATGAGTTAGGGTTAGTGTGAGTTATGGTTGCAAAGAGGAGATTAAGGAGAAGAGAATGCAAAAGACGGCACTCAAAAATTCCAAAAGATGAGAAAGTTATGGAGGTCACAAGTTAGGGCAAAGTCGGTTCCGAAAATCGTGGAGATAAAATCTATCAAGTGTGGGCGCGTGTGAGCTTGACACGTGGCAGATTTAAAAATTTTGACTCAAAACTTCAATCTAGCATAACTTTGGCTAGGATGATCCGTTTTTGACGTTCTTTTTATCGATCTTCATGGTTTTCCATAACCTATTTATTGGTATAGGTTTCATGGCCTGGTTTGACCATTCTCAAAAAGTCAACTCTAGCAAGGCTTAATAAGCTTTAAGGTTTCTAGAATTTTATATTGACTTTTATGTTTCAAAACAATGTTCCAACACTTCCTAAAATCTTTATAACATAGTTGGAGTGTTTATAAATTTTCCCTATATTTATTGACTTATAAATCTTATTATTAAATTCATAATACTATATAATAATGTATAATAATTAGGGTTAAATAGGAGAAAACCCCTAAATAAATTTCACAATTCCATATAATAATTTAATATTCATAATTCCATATAATAATTTAATTTTTAATAAAAATCCCCTAAATTAATTTAAATTAATTTAGGGGTATTTCAGTATATCCCCCTTAAAAGAAACTTCGCCTCGAAGTTTACAATCAACTAATGCACTCACACCGCTTCGGGTGTGCTGCGACAATAATAATTCCAATGAAATTCCATACCATTCCATCCTTTATTTCCATCCATTTCCATAACAATATTCCACTCGAGATTACTCAAAATCAAAACACAACCAAGATATACCAAGACATAGCATGCTGAAAATCAACAGTCACGTACTGTGTCATATTGTAAAAACCAAGCACATACAAACACCTCATTCTGCTAATACTGTTCTCCTTTTACTAACAATGCAACGAGGCATAATCCGGATGAGATAACGAAGGAGGAATATGCCAGCATATCCCCCTTAAAAGCTAAGGTACGCCCTCGTACCGCTACTAACGGCACATTCAAAGAATTCAACACCTTATTAACCAGCTTTGTTGTGAATTTACTGCACCGTTTGATTTTATCTATGATCGTTACATATATCGTATCTCTTGATTGTTAGTAATTGTATTTCCTTGGTGGTTATAAAATTTTATCTTATGATTATTATCCATTCATTTAATGACTGATACGAATTATATGTCCATATATGATCATTTATCATATCAATTATATTTAACAGCTATAAATCAGGAGTACGTATTGAGTAGTTTAAATAATATTTCAGATCATTAATAATCCTCAATAATCTTCCAAAATCATCTTCAAGGGTTTATTAGTCAACCCTATGCTAAAACTCTAAAATAAATATTTTCTATGACTTTTCAAGTTTCAATTGTTTTTATAATTAACTATCATATTTTAGACGAATCATTCAGTGTTTACTTCATAAAATTTACTTATTATATATTTACATAATTTCACCCAAGGGAGAATCTAGGAAGTTCTTATCAATTATAATGTAGCTCCAAAATCTGATTTCTTTATCTTAAAATTTATTTTTCAAGATAGGGACTCTATATAAAATTTTAAGTCAAATGAACTAGTCTAATGAAACTCACTCACTCTTGGTGATTATTTTTCGTAGGGTTTGTTCTATGTAAGTGTTCTTCTGATTATTAAATCTTAGTACTCTCTTAGACAATGGTGGCTTTTAGTAAATATCACTCTTAGTGTGTCTTTTAAAATTTATACCTGTATAATGTTAAACTTCCAAGTAACATGAGAATTTTCAATCTTTAAGTAACTCTCAATTTTTTTTTAAAAAATGCTCAATACTCAAGTATTTAAGGATCAATGATACTAGTTTAGTTTACTCTTCTCTTCACTCATCTTTAAGTAACTTCTTTTATTGATTTTTTTTTTTTTATATTCAACCATGGGTAGATGTTTATCTTGGAGCACCCAAACTCAATCCCTTCCCTCCATATATAGGTATTTTCACCAAAGATTTAACTCAATAAACCCTTTACATTTATGAGTTTTTAATACCGGATCTTAAGATACAAATTTTGATTTGTTCATTGTGGTTAGCACTGAAATATGCCTAGCTCAAGATTTCATGATGGTAACGTCTTACCACCACTTCCCCTCAAGTTCAACACAATCCATCACCTGCGTGGAAGATTATATACGGTTAGATGACAAGGCTTGTCTAGCCCCTAAACTTCTAGAAGTGGGTATGCACCCCCACTACTTTTAGCCTAGGAGTTCGTCGCACCAGGCACTTCCCGTAGGGTGTTAGGTTTAGGTGTTTCTTCCTAAAGTTAGCATAGAGTTTTAGTGTGATTTATGGGTTCGGATGTTGATCTTTTCTAATACCCTACTAGTTCTTGTTAGCTTAATAATTTTCTAGACTTAAGATTTATCTTAAACATTATCTTTAGGTAATAAATTGATACCAAGTAGTTCATGAGATTTATTTTCAAACTTTAAAGAGTTGAAGTACTTTCACATAACATCAATACTAATTTAGTTATGAAAGTTTTATTTGTATACTGTTTTCAACCAAAAGTATTCTTTAAATTCTAGGAATTTGTGTACTAGCTTTTAAAGGATTGTATTTTTAGCAATGTATTCTCCATGGGTATGCTTTTGAGAAATAGCTTAATATTTGGTTTATCTCAACCAAAATCTTATCGTACTTAATATAGGGTTCCAAACTTATATATATATATATATATATTTCTGTAGTTTACTGTTGGAACGGTATAACAACACATCACACTCACAAACATTCACAAAAGAAAAGTGTGTAAAGGAATCGTTCACAATTCCAAAAAGGGTTAGGAGTCGTGCCTTACTGGAGTCCTCACTTCCCAATTCTACCCCAGTTCCGCAGTTTTAAGTGCACCTATAATCTAAGTATTTCACTCGGCTTGTTTTCTCGGGTTCAGAGCGTAACTACGCTCTGATACCACTTTCTGTAACGCCCCTATTAACCATAAATACAGCGGAAATAAAACTCTAAGGCGATTACAGACCATCGGGTTCCAAACACCCGGCACCAAACCTCACCAAATACAACTTACAATCTACAAAAGCTACGGTCTGAACTCGAGAAAAACTTAACGCAAACATAATAGAAATTAAACACATTAACTCTCCACAAAACCTAGTCCCATCCCAAACACTCATTCTCTTCGTGGCCACCTGTAAATCAATTCGTACCTGCAAGATGAAACCAAGCAGCCCACCCCAAAAGGGGCGGGTCAGTTCCCTGGAATGGAACTGGTACAATTCTCCAAAAACAAACTTATAAAACATAACTCTTCAAAATAAACATAACATGAAAACTCTTAAAAGTAAAACAGAGATAAAGCACTTCAAAACAATCAAGTTAAAGAGAAAAGAAAACAAGATATAGATAGAGATAGAACTTCCAAAACAAGTCATCCACTTAAGTAGTCACACCACATAGTTAGTAAGCATTCATTGTTGATGTTAGAACCAATTCTGGTTAAGAAGAGACAGACTCAAGTAGTCACAAGGGACTAGGAATGATATGAATACCCTAACCCGTGGTAGACAGTTTTGTCCCCACCATTTCAGAAAGCTGAATCCCATAGACAGATATACTCAAGAATGAATAATTTTGGGAGAGATGGCCCCCACCGCCAATCACGTCCACTAAGGACAGGGGATATACAGCCCCTCACTGTTTATCACGTCCACTAAGGACAGGGGATATACAGCCCCTCACTGTCTATCACGTCCACTAAGGACAGGAGATACAAGCCTCCTGTCTATCACGTCCACTAAGGACAGGGGATATACAGCCCCTCACTGTCTATCACGTCCCTTTCTGGGACAGGGGATATACAGCCCCTCACTGTTACCATTGAAGACACGCGCACGTCGAAACATCAAGATCCAGCTCATGGATGAAATGATATCCAGAGTCAAAAGAAGAATTTCCAAGATTGACCTTTTTCCAAATTCCCACTAGATCACCAACTACCCAGAGTAATACCAAAACACTCAGTCCTACATAGTGCAGAAGCGTAAACCCTAAGCAGTCAATGTCTAATGGAACAACCAAATAGAAGGAACCAATACCCAAGTGAGTTTCACATCCAAGGCTCAGTTAGTCACACAAGCTGGGTCAGTCACACAACCATTCCCATTTTAGAAATTCCTCTTAAAGTTAGTTAGCGTTTTCCAAAACATTCCATAAGTCAATCAACAAAAATATCGGAGTACGAGAAATCTTACAAAACATTCCATAGAGTCCAAAACACAACAAGCTGAGTACGAGAAATCGTACAAAACATTCCATAGAGTCCAAAACACAACAAGCTGAGTACGAGAAATCGTACCTAGATAACGCCGTAGCAGTTCTAGTCAACTTGCGCAAACAATCAACAGTACTCTGAAGAATATTAAAGGTAGTCTATCATCAATCACTTGTAGCCTACGTTAAGCTTAAATAAACTCCTCACTCTTATTTCTAATCCCAATTGTCTTTTAAGCCCTCACTTAAATGTTATGTATAACCTTTGACTTGTCTGAGAACGTTTATAGCCCAAGGTTGTAAGATCAAGGATGTATTCTTCTAACACTTATCAATTGTTCCACTCTTATCCACTTTACTAATACTTAACCGTAGTCCTCACATTAATACTTTATATCTTAAGTGTATTATATTACTCAATTAGTCTTAGAATCTCAATAATAACCCTTAAGCTCAATACCTTTATTCTTATTTTAGGACAGACATCGTATTATAACCTATGATGGATTTATCTTAGAATACTATACTATTATTCCATAAGGTAATGATTAGGTATTTTATCAATATTTACTAGATAATCCTTTATGATTAAGTCTTCCCCTTAACTTAATTAAGACCTACAACCTGTATATCGGAATCATAGTGTCGTAGATGCATTTCATTACAACTTCATTGATCTTAGAATTTAGAGACAACTACTAGACTCAATTATTTTATCTTACTTTAGAATGACTTAATATTATAACCATTTAATTATCTTGTCTTAAGATGTTCAATTACTCTTCATCCTGAAACAACTATATTTTAATTAACTCAAACTCTTCCAACTCTTTTACTTAGTATCCACAAAGTATGTTATTCGCTTAATTATTACCTATATAATAAGGTGTTTTAAGATAACCCTTTTTATGTATCCTTACTTACATTTTAATTTTCCCAAGTATTTAATTTTTACACACATTCTCTCCATAGAGTATGTATAATCCTTTTGTACTAAATTTTAATAGACTTATGTCTCAAATACATTTTATATTACTTACAAGACCAAGGTTTCAAAGGAATAACTTAATAAATTAATTTCCTTTTGTATTTTAGGATAAACATTATATCTCGACATAAGGTAAAATTTATCTAAGAACTAAATTCTGATTCATAAGTGAAATTGTTAATTATGTAATAAGAATCTGTTCTGAAAAACCCCATACCTTATATTCAAATGACACATTAATATTTCCAGTGTCAAAAAGGTAAATCAATATAATCTCTTACGTAACCCAGTTTCATCTAATTAAAGGTTTAAAGATTTTAAGTATCTAATTTCTATTTATAAACCTTCTTATAAATTCTAACTACTAAATACATTACTTAATTATAAACTCACATCCTGAACATCGGTATTAAATGTATTTTTATGGCTTATCAAATTCTAAGAACGTAAGGATTATTATTTAGATCAATTCCCCAATCATAGTTTAATTTAGTTTTATATCATAATCCTTTTAATGATTTTATCACAAGATTAAGTTATTACTCAATACTATAAATATTAAGAAATGATTAAATCTAGACTTATTTATCCTCTTCACATTTAGATGTAAAGTAACTCATTTACTTTATTATTGTTTATATAATAAGAACATTTAAATGTAAAAGTATTTCATTCATTTATTATCAATTAAATAATAAGATCTATTTGTGTAACACTTATGTAAACTAATTACAAATATTCCTAAATTTCAACTTATTAATTTCTTAACCCAATTATAGATTTACATTGTGGTCACTGACTAAATATATACATGTATTTTAATACTGTTTATATAAATCCTAGAAATTCAAAGGTAACTAAAAACTCAATTCATAACCATAAAATAATACCACCTCATATAGTATTCTATTATTAGTATTATGTAGAGTTTAGTTTAACTCATTAATTCCTTCATATTATATTTTCTATAAGGTATTTTATTCCTTTTATTTATTAATTTATCGTATATATATATATCCTTCCTATTATATTTCTCACAAGGAATGTTATTTCCTTTATCTATTTTTATTGTATTTATATATATATAATATATATATCTACATATATTAAATTTATCCAGAACATTCCTTAAGAAATTCTATTGTATTTAATTATATTAATATCTTTTAGACATATCCACAACTGATTTATGGTTTACAAAATAAAGTATTTCCCTTAGTTTTAGTTAAACATATTAGCTTCCATATATATAATAAATAAAATGTAGTTTAGTTAAATTCCTTGATTTAATATAAGTTTCTATTTTATTTCTCTCATATAAACATATAATAAATATATGTAACAATTTTTACCTCACTTAAAGTTAATACCCAAAATATTATAAACATACTGTATTAATGTTAATTAGTCTTATATATTTTCCCCAACCTATAAAGTTCATTAATCAACTACCCTTTAATTTTTTATTACATTAAAAACCTTATATTATAGGTTATTCTTATGAAAAACTCATAAACACAATTTTAAAACCTTTTACCATTGCCCAAAAATTCCCAAATTTAATATACAGTAACTATAACATTTTAGACATATTATAAAAAAATTTATTTCATAAAAATATCTTTTAAATTTAGCCAAATAATTCCAGAAAACCCGAAACTTGTAAAAATCATAACTTATGTTTAAAACTCCAAAACCATATTAATTTACATCAAAATAAACTAGATAAAATAAGGAATCTATGGTTAAAATTTCAAGTCAAAATACATTCGGGAATATTTAAATTAACCCAACAAGTTAAGACTATTTACTGGAATTTACTAAAACCCTTATAAACTAATTCTGGTATGTTTTAATCTCGGCCGTCCAATCTCTTAAACGAGATCGGACGGCCCTTGTGCATCGAGTTCATCAGCGAACTCAATTACCAAACCGAGTACTAAATCCCGTTTTTCTCACAATCTACAGAACCAAATTGAGTGATTCTTGTTTCTATGGTTTCGAAATTCAATTACGGTTCTAATGATACCAATTTCCCCAATTATAATGCAGTATTCAATGGTTTTCGAATTCGATTTCGAGGTTAGGGTTCTTAAGAGTTTTCGAATTCGATTCTCCCAAATTCACTCAATCTAAAGCGTAATTGATGCAATTGAATCATGGTTTTGACCGATAATGTAACATAGTTTAGCAAGGTTGAAGGAATTTGAAGAAAACTTACCGGAATTGCTCGAATCGCAAGGAATTGTTTTCGGTTTCCGGAAAAATGCCCCCTTTACAACTCGATTGAGTAGCCTACTTTGCAACACTATAATTTACAGTACAGAGGGAGTTAGAACTATTTCTTGGGCTTAATCTAAAGGGGAAACTTAGCTCTACACAATGATAGCAAGAAATAATCCTAACTCGCAACACACAGAAAGAAATCGAACCCGAAACTTACGAGTTTACCTTCTCGTTTCTGGAAAAATTCTGGGCAAAACGCGACCAGATCGGGGTCGGAACTTTAGACGCCTATATCTTCCATATGATTGAGAATTAGATTTTGTCATCAACATGAAAGTTGTAAAGGGATTAGATCTCTTTAAAACGAGCTAAAGAACATGAAATTTGGATGAGAAACGAAGAAGTTATGGCTAGACGAAGTTACCTGATTCGAAGGGAAAAACTGGAAACTGCAGTTACGGTTTTGCAGGGTGGCTACTTTGGATCGAATTTCCGGTTGATTTTGGATGAGTTAGGGTTAGTGTGAGTTATTGTTGCAAAGAGGAGATTAAGGAGAAAAGAATGCAAAAGACGGCACTCAAAAATTCCAAAAGATGAGAAAGTTATGGAGGTCACAAGTTAGGGCAAAGTCAGTTCCGAAAATCGTGGAGATAAAATCTATCTAAGTGTGGGCGCGTGTGAGCTTGACACGTGGCAGATTTAAAAATTTTGACTCAAAACTTCAATCTAGCATAACTTTGGCTAGGATGATCCGTTTTTGACGTTCTTTTTATCGATCTTCATGGTTTTCCATAACCTATTTATTGGTATAGGTTTCATGGCCTGGTTTGACCATTCTCAAAAAGTCAACTCTAGCAAGGCTTAATAAGCTTTAAGGTTTCTAGAATTTTATATTGACTTTTATGTTTCAAAACAATGTTCCAACACTTCCTAAAATCTTTATAACATAGTTGGAGTGTTTATAAATTTTCCCTATATTTATTGACTTATAATCTTATTATTAAATTCATAATACTATATAATAATGTATAATAATTAGGGTTAATAGAGAAAACCCCTAAATAAATTTCACAATTCCATATAATAATTTATATTCATAATTCCATATAATAATTTAATTTTTAATAAAATAAATCCCCTAAATTAATTTAAATTAATTTAGGGGTATTTCAATTTGCTAGCGATCAAGGGAAACCAAACACCAAAGTGGGGTGGATGGATAGTTCAACACCAATGTTGATCACATTGGGGTTGAATGACTCTTGAAGCTCCGTATAAGTGGCCATAAGTAATCACACTAGTAATAGGTGAAACTAACATAAATTGGAACCTGGAGTTGCACTGAAATTTTCAAAATGAATTTCCAAAATGATTTTGGTAAATGATTTTCTTCAAACTTGAGAATGAGGATTGGTTTTGAAACCACTCCCACGGGCACTAGTGGATCTTTCATGGCTAGGCACTGGTATTCGGTTGAATCATGGAGGTGAAGCTAGTTGTGAGTCGGTGGAGGTGTTGAATAGTTTTGAAACCACTACAACGGACGAGCAAGGGTACTAAGTGACCTGTAGGACGTTTGTGGTGTGTGTTTTGTATTTGTCCAAGGGCCGCCGGATATGAGTAGTCCGGTCAGGGAAGAGTACCCACTTTGGAGCCTGAAGATTCTCTAGAGTTGCAAATGAATTTTGATCATAACCAAAGGACCATAGGGCCAGAAAGAGTAAGTGCTCAATGTCATGACGGTCGTGAACCAGAGAGCGTAAGTGTTCAAACGTGACCGGTACCTAAGAGATCACTTGATTTGGGGGAGGACTTAGTGCCTAATTGTCTGCGGATGGACCCCCATTGAGAGATTTGGGAAAAAGATATTTTTGGTTGTTATGCATGCTTGACATGTTGTTTGGATGTGTGGTAGGCATGGAGTTATACCTTTGGAGACTGACAGGTTATAGAGAGAGTATAACCTTAGTATTGAGAACCTTGGTGACTGACAATCTTATGCGCACTAACTTTGTGGGCAAAGTTCTTTAAGGGGGGTAGATTGAAATACCCCGGACTTAATTAGGGTGATTAAATTACTCTAATATAATATTGAGGGCCTAATAGTTCCTAATAAATCTTGGTAAGGAAAATAAATCCAAAGAAACAAGAAAACACTTAAAAAGTGAAAAACGCTAAAACGAGCGTTAAGTGACCCTAGGAGGAATACAACCTTAAAAAGGGTACTAAATGAATTTAAAAAGCTTAATAATGCCTAAATAATATATGGGAACAATTCCCAAAGAAAACGGATTCAAATAATGTAATAAAACGCTAATAAAGCTTTAGCGCACGTTTTTCGAGAAAACCCGAAAACGTGACTTTAAGGGGTCAAACGAACCCGTAAAAATTATAGTTCATTAAATAACTATAAATAAACATTAATGGAAGCTTAATAGCCATCAAATTAAAGAAACGAGAAAATTCCGGAAAACGGGCCCGGTTAGTGAATAGTGTTAAACCGGGTAAATTAACGGGCGTTTTCTGTAAAAGACGAAAAACGCTCCAGCATATGTAAGTGTGGGGGCCGGTTTTTATGAATGAATTGAGCCTCTCACACACACACTCACCTAGCTAGTTGAGAAAAGAAAAAGAAGAAAAGTAAAAGCATAAAGTAATAAAACCTCTCTCTCACCCTTATTTCTCTATTCTCTCTCCTTCCCTCTTCTCTTCCACCGTACTCATCCTCCTCCCTTCCCCCATTCTGCCGATTTTGAGCTCTCCACCAAGCTCCAATGGCTTCCTCTCTTCTACCTCATGCTCTAGCCAACTCCAAGCTCCAAATACAAAACAAATTACATATTTGAACTCTCCTCATCCTCCTCTACCTTTCCCTCTTTTTGGAATTTCAAAAGGATGAGTTTCATCTCCATGGGTTTTCCCCATTTGAAGAGAAAATGACATCAAAAGGAAGCTTGGAGTCTTCTCTTTCAAACAAGGTAAAAATCTCCAGGAAAACCCTCATTTTTCTCCATCTGGTAGAGCTGGCCGATTTTGCCCTCTCTCACACCTTGTTTCTTATTCTTGATTTTGAGCTTCAATTCAACTCTCCAATAGTGGTGGATTTTCCCCTTTTGCTTCATGAGTGAAAGCCCCTCTTAAAAAGCTCCAAAGGTAAACCCTAACTTATGACAATTTAAGTCTTTCATTGAATTAAAGTATTCCAAAGGCTTAGAAGTGTAATTATATCCTTTTTGTGTAATTTGGGTGTTGGGATGGAGTTTGACAACTCCATCCCCCATTTGGCCGATTTGGGCAAGAGAGAGAGAGAAGGAGAAGGTTGGAAAAGAAAAGAAGGAATTGTGAGTTAAGGTAAGAAACTCACCTTGATGCCTATTTTAATTGCGTTAGAACTTGGGATGGGTAATTAAAAAATGAAACCAAAAAAATTGTGTTAGTAATGTGTTTGGAGGATATAAGAGAGAATTGTGAAATTGTGTTTGAATTAAGGGCTTAAGTGCCAAGCTTTTGAGTATTGTGGTTTATTGAGATATATGAGCAATATAGTTGTGGAGAGAGAGTTTGGTGGATTTTAATTTGGTATATTTGCTCTGGTAGGACCCTTCATGGGTGTGGCTAGCTTAGGATTGATTTTGGTGGTAATGGGTGAGATGGACATGTAGGTTTATGGGGAGGTTATGGCAAAATTTTAGTAGAAAATGAGTGTTTAGATGGCTTGGTAAGTGGGGGAAACTTAAGTGTTCATTTGGGTTGAGTAGAGTAGATTAATAGCCTTGAAATGGTGAATGAAGAATGGGTTTGGAAGTAGTGTAGAAATCTGTAGCAAAAAGACTTGAGAGGATCATAGAGATGCTAGAAAAGAGTAAGTGTGCAAGACTTAAATAGGAAATAAAAGTTGAACTTGGGTTTAGTAGTGCCAATGTATAAGAATGAATGGGAATGGTCATTAGGTGAGTTGGTAAGGTTAGTAAGAGGTAGAACTAGCAAGAAGAAGCTAGAAATGCATAAGAGTGCAAAAATGCAAAATGTGAGAATATGATTTGATGAATTTGAGCAAGAATTGGTGTGTGGATTTAACCAATGATTTGGAGTGGTTTAAGGAGTGTTTTGAGGTGTTTAATTATGTAGGAAACTTGTGGAAAGATTAGGGAACGTTTGAGTGTGGTTAAGGGTGGATTTGGGGCTTAAAAAGTACCTTAATAGCAGTTTTAGCAGGGTCCGGGACTTTGGATATGTACCAAGTCCCGGACCGCATAAAAAACAAGCCGAGAGTAAGTGCAGGAATGGTCCGGGACTTAAGTCCAGGACCAAGTCCCGGACCACTAGTGAATTTATGGCCGAGAGTTGATTTCTACATTGGTCCGGGACCTAGGGTCCGGACCAGGTCCCGGACCACCCCAGAATTCACCAGAAAGTGTTTTTAAAGCTTTAAAACATGGGGGATTGAATGGTATTGGTTTTAGATGATGTTTAGGAGCTGTTTAATGACCTTTAAAGGTCCTAAGAAGTATAAACAAAGGTTGTAAGTGATTGAGAAAGTTGTGAGTTTAAGCACATTAAGTTTAAACCAAAATAACGGGATAACGAGGTAAGTACGGGAGTAGCGTTTTAATACGTACCGTAACACCTTAATATTAATTGAACCGTTTGACATGTAAATAGTGGTTCAAGAGTAATACATGAGGAACAAGTGTGAATCGGATTGTGTGTACCCTCTTGTGTTTGTATTGTAATGCTTGTGATTGGTTTTGGACTAAACTAAAGTTTGTATAATTCATGAAATGTGGATTGGGGATGAATGCTTGTATGAGAATGTGTATGGTAGTGCGACTCATAGTGGAGTCTTGTTTGAGTAGTAGAACTCGTAGAGAGAGTTAAGTGCGAACTAATAAAAGATGGAAACACACTACAACTATCGAACCAATATACGGTAACATAAACCTACGAATTCACTAGAACGTGAGAAAGTATACGGGAGTAGTAACCTCCCGATAACGGTTAGAGAACCGAATTGAGTTACCCACACAATAACTAATAGTGGAAACATATGAGTAACCTCTAACTAGAGGATTAATAATTGTTCAACATATGAACCTGAGTAAAGTAAAGCATGGTAAGGGATCACCAAACCCCTTAGAAATATAGTCGCACCCAAATGAGAGGAACCGACTTAAAAGAAACAATGTCACGAACATGTGAGTATTCCATAAGTGGGTAAAACCCTAAATCTTAGAATACTAGACATTAAGAATTCCTTAATCCAATAGATGTTATCGAGAGAGATACCTCTAGGCTGATCCTTGTGGTTGTGAAATGACTTCGAGAGAGGACTTTTGGGAATTTGAGTAGTCCAGTAGGAACTGGGACATTTGTGAACTTGAGGAACTAAACGCATAGATCCTTGTATTGTTGAGCCCGGTGGTGGGTCTTGTCTATGACCCTGCCCGGAGGTCGTGGCTAAGACTTAAAAGATGCCTTGAGTATGAGTATTGAGTAATGAATTGAGTATTGAGTAATGAATTGAGTATTGAGTATTGAATGGAGTATGTGAGTTACGAGAATTGAGTTGTGACTTGAGGGACTTGAGAATTTGTGTTGAGTGTTGTAGACCTTGTTGAGATTGTGAGTAAGAGTACCCAAGGGAATGGGTAGAACATGAGTAATTGAGTAAGGCATGGTGAGGTAGAAACCCTCAAGCCTAATAAGAAACTATTAAACTGACCCCTCGATTGTGTGTTAGTGCTTGTGTTTAATGTTGAACTTGATTGTGAATGTACATATATAATGTATGTTGCATGCATGTTGTTTGAATTTAAATGAACCGCATGCTCTCGACCAATTAGTCGGCGTACCCTCGCTAGTACGCGGGGTATGCGGAAGTCATATTCAGCATAAGCTGAGCCCCTAGGGGCAACGTTTTTAGTGTGCAGGTACCGAAGCGGACATGATCACTGTAAGAGACCGACAGCTAGCAGGGAGTAGCTAGGAGTGAAATATAGATAGTAGTGAATTGTATAGGGCCTGTAGCCGGTCACCGTTCGAGAGTAGGGCGGGGTTGTTATTGATATGGGTAGTTGAAATACCCCGAACTTAAATATAGGTTTAAAATTAATCTCATATGTAATTAAGGGCCTAATGGTACCCAATTAATACTAGTAAGGAAAAATAAATCCAAAAGAAATAAAGAAACGTTTTAAAAGCGGAAAACGCTAAATAAGCGTTAATAACCATAGGAGGTATGAGACCTCGGTTAGAGTATTATAGGGATTCTAAAGGTTTGATAAGACCTAAATAATATATGGGAACAACTCCCGAAGAAAACGGATCCTTAAAACGGATTAAAATCACTAACGAACATTAAAGCGCGTTTTTCGAGGTAACCGGGAAAACGTGTCTTTAAGCGGGTCAAATAGACTCGTAACAATTTTGGTCAACTAAATAATCATTAATAAATATAGTGAAGCTTTTAGAATCAATAAAATCAATAAAACGAGAGATTAGTAAAAACTGTCAAAAACGGGAAGTTGTGGGGGAGAAATATAAATAACACAAACTTATGTGTCCACTTTTAAAATAAAAGTGAAAAATTGTGTGTGTGGGGCCGTACTAATCGATGGGCTCCCCCTCTCTCACACTCTCTCACACCCTCACTCTCTTATTTACAAACAAACAAAATAATAAACAACCCCCACTCACCTTTATTTCTCTCTCCTCCATTTCACTCCCTCTCTCACGTGAACCAGCACCCCCACACTCTCTCCTTTTCTTCCTTTCTTCTTCCATGCGATTTCCATGGAGAATTGAAGAGCTCCACAAAAACATCAACTTCTCTCCTCTTGTTACTCCCTCAAACATTCTCCAAAAATTATAAAAATACCACCATTGGAATCCTCTCATCAAGAGCTACATTCCTATCTTTTCAAAAATCGAAAACAACAACTTTCATCTCCATGGGTATGGAGCATTTGGAGTTTCAAGACCACCATTAGAACCACCTCTTCCTCCTTGTCATTTTAAGGTAAAAATCTTCATGAAACTCCTTTGTTTTTCTAGCCTCATGGGCAAAACGAAAATGAAGCTAAAACCTTGTTTGGTTTCTTTGCATTCTAGCCGATTTCGGCTTGTTGAAGGAGTTGGAAACTTTGTTCTTGAACCACTCCAAGCTTCATTTACACCCTTGCAAGGTAATGAGAATTCTAAACCCCTAAAACCTACTTAAAGCTTAATAAGAGCTAGGGTTAGTTTTTAGTGTATTGAAATGTGTATGTATATGGGCTTGTAGTGTAAGATTGTTGAAGTAGCTAAAGCCGGTGGAAAGAGGAAGGAGGAAGAGAGGAGAAGCTGGTGAAATAACAAGGTAAAATATACTTGTCCTTGTGTAGTTTTGTATGTGTTTGTGTAACAGATTTTGGAAGTATAAAATGGTATTGTAAAATGGTAGTGTAGTGGTGGAGTAGTGTATAAGAGAATACAAATGTTTTGAAACCTTAAAAGACATTGGAAACTTGTCAAAACAAATTGGGAATGAGAGGTTGAGTGCAGGAATTAAGGTTGTTTAGTATGGTATTTTGTATATGAGAATGGGTATATTGGTATTGGTTGTGAACAGGTGGTATGGATCAATAATGTGAGTGAAACCATGTGGGAGAATGTTAATAATATAGGGGAGACTATGTCAAATTTATCTAGGAATTTGAGGACTTAAGTGTTCAAGATGAGAAAACAACCTAGGTAGTGACTAGGTGTGTGTGGAGAGTATAATGGGAGCGTTTAGTAGCATGTAAAGATTTGGGTATGATTTGTTAATGGGATGTAACTAGGGGTGAATGGATGTATTTTGGATACTAGGAGTAGCATTAGTTGAGGAAGTAATGGAGGAAATAAGAACCAAAATCTGCAACAAAGTGTATAGAGACACATTGGAGAAGTTAGGAAGAATTAGTGTGAAAGAATTGGTGACAAGAGTGTTGAACTGGGGTATAGATATTGTAGTGGCTTGGGATAATTGGAGGGTAAGATAATACATTGTAGGCTTTGGAAATGGCATTAGGAGATGAGAATATGCATGGGGGAAGTAGGAACAAAAATCTGTAGCATTGGAGGATGAAAAACTGTTGTAGTGTAAGTGGAAAGGAAGTGAGGAAATTGTGTAAGTTGATTTATGGATTGAGTAAGGAACTTGGTGGATGAACTAAGGCAATTTGGAGGGCCTAGGTAGTGTTTAAACATGTGGGATTACATGTAAGAAGATTGGAGAAACAATGGGTAAAGTATAGAACTGAAAACAGAAGTAAAAATGCAAATACTGGGCCGGACCGAACTTGCGACCGGACTTGCAAGTTCGGTCGAGCCCAGATTTACAAAGACGGGAATGCTTCTGGAATGGACCGAACTTGCGACCGGACTTGCAAGTTCGGTCGGACCAGAAAAATTCTCCCGTCTGTAACCTACTGGAATCGACCGAACTTGCGACCGGACATGCAAGTTCGGTCGGCCAGAAAAATTCCGTCCGTCGAGTAAGCTACTGGAATGGACCGACTTGCGACCGGACTTGCAAGGTCGGTCGGGCTAAAATTTTCACATACGAAACTTACTGGAATGGACCGACCATGGGACCGGACTTGCAAGGTCGGTCGGCCCTGGAATTTTCACCCGATGTAGCCTACTGACTTGGACCGAACTTGCAAGGTCGGTCGCAAGTTCGGTCGGGTCAAAACTTACAAAAAAAAAAACTATAAGACTATGGTTAGCAATGTATGTATGTATGTATATGTATACCCACCTATACATACGTGCATATATATGTAAGTATACCATTGTTAAGCGATGAAAAGTAAGTAAGTAAAATGTAAGTATAAGAATGTGAAGACTTAGTAAGTATGAGTTAGGAAGCGTAAGGGTAACCGAATCAAGTTAATGATAGTAGATTAATTGTTCGATTGTATGTA
The DNA here is from genome assembly GCA_023374045.1 of Limonium bicolor. Classification (NCBI taxonomy): domain Eukaryota; kingdom Viridiplantae; phylum Streptophyta; class Magnoliopsida; order Caryophyllales; family Plumbaginaceae; genus Limonium; species Limonium bicolor. Next base: position 96,088,669 of record CM041778.1, read on the forward strand.
AATCATAGGATTTGATTTGTGAACACCGGAGGAACATTGGGATACAAGTACAACGGTGAAAGGTATGATTTCTTCATGCCTGTATCCTAATCTGGTTACCCCGATTTGTGTGTTATTTGACCACCTAAATAAGATAAATGCATGAATCGGACATATTGCACTTACCTGTGCTGACTTATGTTGTGCTGATATTTATTGTCTTGAGCACTAGTTTGTATAATTCATGAAATATTGAATGATGATGAATGGTATTCGAACCTCGTATTGTACTTGTGTAATGTATTGTACCTCGTATGTATGTGTATATGGGTACTGAGTATTGTGGCTTGTATGAATGACTTATGCTAATTCCTAACTACCTAACTCCTAACTTAAGTGAGTAAATTGGAATGAGTAGAAGTCCGATATAGTTTCGGCCACGCGTGAGGATGAGGAGACACAAGAGGTTGGATCCGATTCTGGTTCGTAAGCTGGTCCACGGCCCAAATCCCTTAAGTGGGTAGCATCCTGGATTAGTGAACCAAGTAAAGCCTGGTGGTGGGACGGTGTAGTCCCTGCCCAGAGGCCATACCGGCTTAACATGAGTAAGAGTAAGCAAGCAAGTATGTATGAGTATGAGTATGAGTATGAGTATGAGTATGAGTATGAGTATGAGATGAGTATGAGTATGAGTATGAGTATGAGTATGAGTATGAGTATGAGTATGAGTATGAGTATGAGTATGAGTATGAGTATGAGTATGAGTATGTATGCGTATGTATGGAGTAAACGAGTAAAAGAGTAACCTCCACCCGATTAACCCGGGTGGACCAATGAAGCTAACAAGAACTGTACTTGTGTATGTAATGAGTATGTGTATTCGGAAGAAGGTAAGTATGTATTGGATGGGTATATTGTACCCCTGTATGTAATGAAGTGTATGTATGTATGCTTGCGTAAGTATTCTTGTATTGTGTATAAGAGCATGTATGCATGTATTTGTATGAAAATGAACTGCATGTATTCGACCAAGTGGTCGGCGTACCCTCACTAGTACGCGGGGTATGCGGTTATCATGTGCAGCGAAAGCTGACCCCCTAGGGGGAACGTTTTTAGTGTGCAGGTACCGAAGCGAATATGGTCAAGATAAGAGACCGGAGGCACACCTTGTAATTAGAAGCAAGTAGTTTGTGAGGAGGTAGGAAGTAGAACGTAAGTAAGTATGTATGATCTTGGAAGAAGCATTGTAATTGTATTGGGAACCTAGTAAACTCGGTTATGTATTTTGTATTGTATGGTTTACGGAGGAGTAAAGTATTGAATGGAACCTTGTAGTACTCGTTTGATGAATGGAGTATATGTTGTGGAAGTGTAGTACTCGGGATTCCGGTCCATCAGACCGATGCTGTATGTAGAAGTAGTAGCCTTGTTAGTCACGTGGGTGACTACGGCATTGTATCACCCATTGTATGTAAGTAAGTAACCGCTGCGTGTATCTGACGTGTAAGGAGATTGGACGGTAAGCATGTATTAATGGTAGGGGTGTTACAGTAGTCGTATAAGAATTGAATTTGTTGTATTATGGATTTGTAAGACCGAAAGGTCAATGATTAACTTGGGAATTGTAGATACTCGGTATAGAACGGATTTGAGATTGTATTGTATATAGTAGATTTGAAGTTGTATTCAGTTTGAGAATTGGTTACGTAAAGGAAGTATCTTTTGTATAATGTACTCGGTATAAGACCCATCAGACAGATATTGTATTTGTTGTTGTAATTGAGTTTGGATTGGCCTAGTTAGTCACGTGGGTGACTAACGGCATTGTCTCACCCCCGGTTGTGTTGGATTTACCGCTACGTTGTTGTTAATATTTGAGACGGGTAGAGGATAATGGTGTGCGGTAGGGTGGTAGGGGTGTTACTTAATAATAATTTGAATTTTCAATATTTATAATTATATTTTAAAATATATTTTATATTAAATTTGACACAAATATTAAATTAAAATTGAAATATATAAATTAATATATAAAAAAGTTTATTTTTCCTTTTTTATTTTAGTTTTTTATAAAGATTGGTATACTAAATTATAAGTTAATGACAATAATATAGAATAATTGTTTTAAACTAATAGTGTTTTTCTAAAAAACTTATACGAAAAATTATTTTGAGTAATTCTAATATGTTTTTGATTAAACAGAATCTGTAATAAAAAAACTAAAAAAATATTTATATTATGGATAGAGGGGGGATTACTAAGAATGATTAGTTTTACGTTTGACTATATTGCTAAAAATAAGATAAAATCTGAATATTTAATTATATCTGCATATATTAATATATAGGTCGTATTTTTTAATAACTAAATTGTTTATTTTTTTGTAATAAACATAAAGTCCACTAATTATTATTACATTTTCTTTTTATTCAATGTGAACAAGTAATCTGGTGTGTTAATCCATGTATAGTTATTGTTTGTTGTTATGATTGATATTGTGTTTTAATAATAGTGAAGTTATTTGTATAGAGCTAAATATAAATGTTAACAACTATTATTGTAATAAAATTTTGTTTTTTCTAATTATAAATTATGTATATATTAATCTATATATTTGTTAGTAGCTTCTTTATTTACATCTTTAACATAATTTTTTTAAAATGTAATATAAAATTTGTAATTGTATCACAGACATCTGTAAACGCACTACACGTAACTAACTTATTTAAATACGCCAGACAAAACCGTCATACTGCCGAACAACAGTTTTCAAAACAATCACAAATAGTCAGCACAAAACACCAACAAAATACACAAAACATCTGCCCAAAATAACCAGACCAAAATAACTACAAAATAACAAAAAAAAAATCATCCCGAACAATCCTAAACAGCCGCTGACTGTTTGCCTTCTTCAACAGAAAAAAAATACTACTATTGTTATTCTTTGTTAAATTTCACCAAGTTTCGACGAGGTTTGGTAATCACGATTTTAATCTAGTAATCAAATAATATGTCGCATGCCCATATTGTTTAAATGAAGCGCAGTGGTGCACAAATCAAATCAGGCATTATTTGTTAAAGAAAAGCACAACGCATGAACAAAAGTATTTACTATATAGTATTTCTTTTCAAACAATATCCACCTCAAGTAAGCTATTGCAATTTTTTTATTGCACTGTCTTTTTTTTAACAAAGGATAGTATTATATTAAGAACAAAGTGTCAGTACATAAGGGGGAAGTCAGCCCACTCCCAACAACTCGCTGTGAGCTGTGAATTTCTAGCTAAGAATGCTAGGTTGTGTGCAACGAAATTATGCAGACGACTAACGTGATAACATTTGACATCCGAAAGAGGAGGTAAAGTCGCCAGCGCATGGTGGAGAAGCAGCTTTGCACCGTCCGTGAGTCCCGAAGGGCCAAAGTCCGAAAAGTAGTCCACAACTAGCTTGCAGTCTGACAGCATCCGCACATTGAAATAACCAAAGTGCTTGGCAAGATCAAGACCTAGCTGAAGAGCGGCGGCCTCGAGATGAGAAGGATCCACAACTGTAGAACCGCCCATAAGTGCAGCACTAATGACAGTTCCATGCCTAGCTGCCACTGCTGCAATGCCAAACCTGCCAAACCTGTCTAGACCAGCATCCACTGAAATCTCAACCGTCGATGGATTCCTCTCACGGGCAGCAGTCAAGGTGTGGGATAAGATAGAGGCAGAGACTGCACTGCCGAGACTTAAAAAGCTGTCTGCCTGAAACCAACCAGCCTCAAAAGAAGTAACCTGGTTATGCGAGAACTGATAGCGGGCAAACCATAAGCGCCAAAGGAGCGTAAGAAGATCTGCAGTGCGAAAACGGGGCATGGTGATGCAAAAACTGGCAAACCAGTCAATGAAAGCAGCATCAGAGGCCATAGGCGGCGGATGGGAGACAGCAAGGCGGGACCAATAAGCGCGCGATGTAGGGCAGCTAAACAAGGCATGAAAAATAGTTTCACATTGACCACAAAGTAGGCAGGACTGAAGGTCGGGACGGTGTAGCCTATGAGCCAGCAGGCCACGACTTGGAACTACCCCATGCAGCAGTTTCCAGCCAAACAAACGAACACAAGGGGGGGGAAGATCAAGAGCCCAAATCCGTTTGTTCGCCAAACTCGTTGGTGAGCCAGAGACGGAGGAGGTCGATGGCTGGTCCTTACGCAAAAGTGCAACATCACAGTGATAAGCACTCTTAACTGTGAACTGACCCGACGGAGAGAGACCCCAATACCAAGAGTCCGCCAAAGTGGCATCCCCCAACAAAGGCGTGCGGCAGACATGCGGAACATCATCTGGGTGACAAAAGTGCGGAGAAGAAGGGAACATTCCAAGCGAAGGAAGAGAGTGAGCATGAAATCTGAAACAGGGGCATTGTGAAGATGCGGCGGGATGGACCAAAGATAAAGCCGGCCTCCATCCTTGGAAGGCAGCCATCTGTCACATAATCGAGTGATAGCCCATTCCCAACCCGCTTACGGCCCCCCTCCTGAACAAGATCCTGCACAGACAAAAGGGCCTGCCAAATGGGGCTAGGATTAGCTGTTGGTAGAAAGCTACCAAGAGGAGCCGCACCAATGTAACGGGCCTTGTAAAAGGTGGACATCAATGAGCCTGGGTGATGCAAGATACGCCATAACTGTTTTGCCAGTAGGGCACGATTGAAACTATGCAAATCACGAAAGCCTAGGCCACCTGAGTGTAGGGGTAAGCACAGCTGCTCCCACTTCTTCCAATGCATTGTGTTATCTGTGGAGGAGCCACTCCACCAGAACCATGAAATCATGCCTTTGATCGCCCGGATTAGTGATTTAGGCAACGAAATGACGGACATGACATAAGTTGGGATGGCCTGAAGAATAGATTTGATAAGATGCAGACGCGCAGCCTGAGATGTGTGATGCGACCAACCCTGGATTCGTCTTGCTACCCTGTCCTTAATGTAGGCACAGACGGAGGTACGATTACGGCCCACTTGCACAGGAAAACCGAGGTACATGCCAAAGTCCTGAACAACACGCCCTTGCAGGATCCCCGCAACTGTCTGACGAAGCTGCGGCTGCAGATGATGGGAAAACATTAAAGCAGACTTGTCTGTGTTTATGCATTGGCCCGACGCCAGCTGAAAATCCTGGAGGATATCCGACAGAGCTTGAGCATTAGCAGTTGTTGCTTTCCCAAATAATAGGCAATCATCAGCAAAAAGCAAGCTGGTGATTGGTGTAGAGAGCCCTGGAAAAGAAAATCCCCGGAAGAGATCAACTTAATTGGGCATAGAGGTTGATGGCAGAAGTCAAAACCTCCATACAGCAAATAAAGAGCAAAGGAGATAAAGGGTCTCCCTGGCGAAGACCGCGTTGAGGACTAAAGGTGGCCCCTGGATGGCCATTAATAAGAACCGACATGGTGGAAGTTGTCAGACACTTGCGTACCGCGTTAACCCAAAAAGGGTGAAACCCCATCCTGGCTAAGACTTCCAGAACAAAAGACCACTCCACCCGGTCAAAAGCTTTGGACATATCGACCTTATAAGCAAAAAAACCCTGCTGGCGCGCCTTGGATGTGCGCATAAGATGGAGCACCTCATGAGTAAGAAGAACCTGATCAGAGATTAAACGATCCCTTACAAACGCAGCCTGATTGTCAGAGATGACATCTGGCATAACATGTTGCACCCTGTTTACCAACACCTTTGAAATAACGCGGTAAATAGTATTACACAAGGAAATGGGTCGGAAATCCGTGATTGATGTTGCTCCTGCCTTTTTGGGTATAAGACCAAGATGCGTATGATTGAGATCGGAGGCCACAACATCAGTGTTAAGAAAATCCAAAGCAGTTGCAATAAAATCTTCACTTATAATAGGCCAATAGCTGCGAAGAAAAACCCCATTAATGCCATCGGGACCTGGTGCCTTAGAAGGGTTTAATTGCTTGTAAGCGGCAACTACTTCCTTCCTGGTAAAAGGGTGACCCATCGTGGCATAATCGTGAGATTGAACATGACCCTCAACCAAGCCAGGAGATGCTGATCCGCAGGAGGGTGGGTAGAGGCAAACAAATCCTGAAAGAAAGAGCGGGCAACAAATTCAACACCAGGCCAAGTGGTCGCCACTGGCAATGCAGGCGAGGAGAGGACTGAAGATTGCATTGCGCCGAGACGAGCCGGCCCGGAACCTATTGAAGAAAAGCTTGTTGTTGCGATCACCGGCCTGTAACCATGCAATCCTGGAACGTTGTTGAAGGCGAACTTCATCACGTTGTAACAAAGTATCGACCATAGCAGAGCAAGACTTCCATTTTGCCAAATTAGCCGGGGTGCAGTCCTACTGGTCAAGGCGATTAAGTTCAAACTGAGTCTGGCGTAGAGCCTTCTTTTCAATCCAGATCTGCTTGACACCCCAAGTACGCAAACGCTGACCACATGCACGAACCTTGGATGTGAAACCATGCAAGTCTGTGCGGGCAACCCAAACAGACTGAACAATAGCACGGCATTGGTCATTCATTGCCCAACAATTCTCAAAGCGGAAAGGCTTAGGACCACGACGAGTAGATGTTGCAACAATAGTTAATGGGCCTATGATCGGGACGTCCCCAGCGGAGGTGATAATTCTGTGCATGGGGATACAGCCCGAGCCATGCATCGTTTGCAACAAAACGATCTAGTCGACTCTTGACATTATATGGATATTCAGCCCGTTTTGTATAAGTAAAGGATGGACCCCGATACCCTAGGTCATGTAAGCCACAATCCGCTAAGCAAGTGCGAAAAGCCGTCATTGCTGCTGAGATCTGAAACCCCTACCTTGATGCTCACGCAAGTGCATAACCTCATTGAGGTCACCACCCAAAACCATGGACCTCGCCACTACGCATGCAGATAACGCAAAAGACGCCAAGTTTTCCATTTATCAGTAACATGGGACCATCCATACACCCCCGTTAACCGCCATTCAAAACCACCAAAATTACGGACAATTACATCAACATGGTGACTCGAGCGCATCTCAAAAGAAGACAATTTTGTTTCTAATAAAACAACAAAAACTGGTGCATGACTAGCCACCAACCCCACTAACCAGCGAACCACCGCCTTGCTCCCTAACCCACGGCAGTTCGCCACCAACACCGACATTATTCCGGGCGACCCGAGGTTGCCCCGGCGTCGCCTGTGGTGGATCTCCACCGGAATCAGAGCACTTCAACCTCTTCGAACCGTCTGGTAAGTCCTCCTCTGGTGAAGATTCTACTTGCGAAGAAACAGACACATCTTCTTGCTGCTTGCGCTTGCGATTGCTTGAGCTTGTTGGTGAAACAGCAGCAGTCATAGCCTCAGGCTGCGGTTCTCCTTGCAACTTCTGATCGGGAGATGAGGGAGCAATCTCCCCTTCTTCAAGCTCCTGAACACCTGGGACAGGTTGGTGCGAGGGTGAAGCAACATGCGGGGATCGATGGCCCGCAACAGCTGAAACCCGGTGACCAACTTCAACTCCCTCCATAGCCTGAACTGGTTCGACCGCAACATGATCATCCGCATGAACTGACTATGGCTGCAGATTCTGAACCCGAGAACGAGCAGAGCCAAACGTACTAGATTTGAGCCACAATTCATATGGGAAAGCTTCCCCTGCAACCTGTGACTTGTGAGGGCAGTCACGAACAGTGTGGTCAAAAAACCCGCAAATGAAACACAGTGTGGGCAATCGTTCATAGGATAAACGAAAAACAGAGAGCCTTCCTTCAATATTGATAGTGACAAATCTCATCAGAGGCTTGGAGAGATCAAGCATAACTTTAACCCGAACATAAGGGCTTACAAAGCGACGGTCATAATCCACATAATCCATGAAAGACCCTATCCTATCACCCAATCGTCGAGCAAACATACGGTTCATAAGCCACATTGGGACATCATGCACTCGCACCCAGAATGGAACGTACTGAAAAACATGTGCTTGTGGTGCGCGGAAAAGGGTCTATCTCAGTGAGTACAAGGAGGCACCCCTCAAAAGTCCAGGGCCCTCGACCCAGAGCCTCACGCTTGCAGTCCTCATCAGGAAATTCAAACAAGTAAACACCATTACCCAAAGTCCTAACAGAAAGCTGGTCTTCCAGACGCCAGAGCTTAGTAAACGAACACCCCATAGCTTTAACATCCACTGATTTTGCAATTAAAAGCTTACCCAGTAAGGAAGTAGCGTAGTGGAAACCTGGCTCAGTGGTAACAACGTCCGAGACATCCAAACTCGCCTCCTTCGCTTCGGTAAGAGCAAGACTGGCGTAGTGAGCAGCAATTTCGTCGACCTTAGAAGAAGACGCAGCCATTGGTGGGAGAAAAAGAGCTCCGAAACTCTGAAGTAAGAGAAGTAGGGTGCGGAGGCGGGAGAAAGGCAAAGGATGCAGAGTGTATAGGCGTAAGAAACGGTAAACACCGGGGAGAGAAATCTTAAACTGGCGTCGGAGCTTGGGGATGCGAAAGGGTTGTTGCTTTTGCAGGGATGGTAATGATTCGCATGTTGAACAATTAAAAACGTGGCTTAGAGGAGAAAGAAATGTGTTTAAGGGTGCATAAATGAGGAGATTTGGTGGAGAAGGTGGCATCAGAAGAGTCGGAGCAGGCATTAGCAACCAATGCATGAGGAGCATGTTGCAGACAGGGAAGAACCCTAGCGCGTCCTAGGTTTCCTTCAGAGAGAGGAAAAGCATCTCACTAGCGTCTCTTTTCTGTGTCTCACTTTTTATTGCACTGTCGGATATATAAGACATGAGTAATGCACACTGATTCCAAGAGTGACAAACCGCGTAGCTTTTACTTGACCCTATTAGGAAATGTATATTATCATGCATTTTTAACTGGAGATGAGTTAAGGAGCCTAGTTCTTCTCTTCCTAGCGGATCCAAAAATTCTAATATTTGCTCTTTACCTTATTATAGACCCAAAAGTCCTAAGGGCATCCACAATGGTTTTAAGTTTCTTAACACATTCCTAGGTGCCATGTCATCTAAAAATTATATTTTATTACTTAAGAAACTCTATTCACTACAATAACAAAGTTTCTTAATCTCCTCTCTCTTGATGAACAACCAATAAACTATCATTATTTAGATGTGAGATAAAATATGAAAGAGAGATACACATAGGTGGGTCTAATGTGTCATAAAAAGTGGGATTCTTATTTAAGAACCTTGGAGAGAGAAAAGGGGGGAATCCACACCATTGTAGAACATTTCACATATGTAACCGTGTCAAGAACCCCTATTGTGGATGCCCTAAAAGTTCTAATCCGCGTGTTTATCCCATTTCATCTTTTTGGTATATTTAATCACCAAAAAATAAAATACAATTGTTGCTAAGTTTCTATCAATGACCATATTAAAGGTCAATCAAATAAACCAACCTATTGTTTAGACACTCGTCATACCTTAGACACTGACAACGCATACCATCTTTCTTCGATCATCACATTATATTTTTATTTTCGGTCTAACATACAATTTCAAGCTCTGGGTTTCATCCTACCAAGTTAAAAAACTATACATACAAAATGCATAAAGAGGTAACACAGAGGCGGAAAAAGAAAATTTTATTAAGGGGTCGAACTTTTTTGAAAAAAATATTAATTATATTTTTATAATAATTAAAATAATATTCAAAAGTTAAAATTTTTACAATCAACATAAGTTATCAAATATTTCTAATTATAATATGATTTAAAATTAAATGTTAGATTTGATATAAAAATTTAAGGGAATTTAAATGTATATTTGTATTAACACATAATAAAGTTAATGATTAGTAACATTAAGTTACATTCTAAATATGTGACTACTAAGATTGACAATAATAAAAAAATTTCTACTAAAAAAATAAATTGGTGAATAAAAATATTAAAAGTTGTTATCCATATACACTAAAAAGATTTTTTATGTATTGATCTAATATAAATATTACATATTGATAGTAAAAAATTAGGATAAATACTACATGCGTAATCATGATTATATTTTACAAAATGTTATATGGGCATTGGGAAAAATATACTAAACAAGTATACTATATAACATATAACTTAAAAAATTAAACATTAGAACCGATGAGTTGGGGTGCACTAGGGATGACAACGGGTCGGGTGACGCTCCACCCGACCTGTCACCAGCATCACCCGAACCGACACGTCACCCACAACTTCATCACCTGTTACCTGTGGATGAAACAGGTGAACCTGTCACCCATTTTTTCTAACAACACTTTAGTCTTTAACACCTCATATAAGCTTAGTTTTTCGAAAAATCACACTCGTATTTGTTTAATAATACATACCACGTCAACTAATGTCACCAACATATTCAAACATAGAGTGTTAGCCAAAATATTTCCAACTATCTTAACAAATAGGGATAAGTATATTTTTATCTAATATAATACATACGGGTGACGGTTCGGGTGAATGGACCCAACCTGACCCGTCACCCATTTTTCATCTGTTTTTTCGGGTTTTCACCTGTTTTTGCATATCGGGTGGCTAGGTGAACGGACACCCATCACCCATTGTCATCCCTAGGGTGCACCCCCCAGTCCCTCTTAGCTCCGCCACTGGAGGGAGATAACCTCATTTTTTTTTTGCAAAGCTAAAGCTGATAACTGATGTCAGTTATGAGCTGAAGTTAGAAAATATGGAGAGAAAAAATAAAAAAAAATGATATGACAATTGATGTATGTGACATATAGAGAGAAAAAATGAACTAAACAAATAAACTTGTTTTCATAACTCGTAAAAGAATGGAAAGTAAAATGGATGGTGGAACCCATAATCAGTCCACCCACCTAAAGCGTACCTACAAGTTAGTCAAACCCAAAATAAAAAGAAAAAGGACATATTGTTGTATTTTATGGCTTTTCAAGTTGAAGTTAAAAATAAACATATATTAAGGTAATGTTCATGTTAAGTTGACGTACAAGTTAAAATGTGGATAGATTAATGTGGAAAATATTTCATGGTTCTCAAAGTTGTCGAAGCATAGTTTTATGCCCATTAGTGTTTTTAAAACCTAGTTTATAGTTGGAACTGAGGGTCAAGAAACAAGAATGACTTTTTAAGAGTTGAGTGGTTGCTGAAGTCCTAATGTGGTAGCTTTGTAAAACGATGATATCGTAGGGAACCAAGGGTTGGTAATTTTTTTTGTGTGCTTTAGTAATTGCACCTTCTGAAGGTCAATGGTGTGCGTTTGAGGGGGGAGTGCTAAGTCATGGCATTAACCTCACTGCAGCTAATGCAATGTCACATGCTTGTCATGCTTCAGCTAGATTTTCAGGGACAGTTTTTGGCAACACTTCCCTAAGAAAAGAAGTCATACATGAAATAGTAGACCTTTTGATGAAGTCGATATTGTGTGGGTAATCGGCGAGGCATCACCACAAGACACCTTCCTTTGAGATATAATCCTAACTTCGGTCCATCATTGGTTGAAACCTACCTTTGTGACATTTGACATATATGCAACAAATATCTCTTTTAATCTCTCTTCATGTTGCTCTTCCACTCTTTCAAACTTTTGTTTGTCT